>ML675601.1:64093016-64138061 GCA_007922155.1 Mesoclemmys tuberculata
CTTGCTGCTGCAAATGGGAAGGTGACCACAAGGACAATGGCTAGGTCCCTGGCAATATTGGAATCCAGGAGGGTTCCATCAGGCCATGATGCTGTATGCTCAGTTGTCTGCGAGCGCCTCCGTACTGCAATCCTCTAAGGGCCACTGGAAGCCCTTATCGGGTTGGACTGGGAAGACACTCTTTCGGGTAGCCCCTTGGTTACCACCCCAACCAGGGAAAAAGATCCAGCTCTCACTCAGGTTTCTGCCTCCTCATCCTCCTCGCCAGACGAGGCTGTAGCAGTCCCCTTTCACGCCACCCCACTGGACGATTACAGGGTGCTGCAAGACCTGTTAAAGGGGGTGGCAGCTAACTTGGGCCTCAAAATAGAGGAACTTTCTGAGCCAATAGATGAACTCTTTGGCATCCTGATATCCGCACCTCCCACCAGAGTGGCCCTCCCAGTGCACGATGGGGTGCTGAAGCTCGCTAAGGCACTGTGGCAGACCCTAGGCTCCTTGTCCCCCACATCTAAGTGGGCGGAGAAGAAACATTAATAATGAGTGTGACAGGCAGGGACAAATGAGTTCAACACTCAAGAATAAAGAGGCCAAGAAATTAGATTTATTTGGTCCCAAGGTGTAGTCAACTGCAAGCCTACAGCTGAGGGTTTCCAATCAGCAGGCGCTTTTTGGATGTTTCCATTATAATATCTGGCAGTCGCTGGAAAAGTTTGCCGGCTCCCCCACGCAGTCCTCCAAGCAGGAATTTGAAGCAGTCCTGGATGAGGGGAAAGCAGTGGCTAGAGCCTCCCTACAAGCAGTATCGGACACAGTGGACTCAGCGGCGTGGGTTATGGCTTCCATGGTGTCGATGAAGAGAGCATTTTGGCTCCAGTCATCAGGTCTTTCAACAGAAGTCCAGCAATCCAGGATCTCCCATTTAATGGTTCTGCCCTCTTTGTGGACCAGACTGAAGCCAGGCAGCATGGGCTGAAAGACTCAAGGGCTACTTTGAGATCGTTGGGCCTCTACACCCTGTTTTTATCCAGAAGGCACTTCAGGCCCTCTCAACAGCAGCGCTTCAGGGGTCAGGCCCAGATGGAATCCTACAGAAGGGGGAACAAGAACTATAAATGTCATCAGGGCAATTTGCCAGCCTCTGCCTCAAGATCAGGGCTGAGCTGACATCCCTCAGGGGGAAAGTGAAGCTTTTGAATGTGCTCCCAAGAGCGACCTACCAGACTCTATTCAGGATCCAACTTCCTGATTATTTTCTTCCTGCCTAGCATCTTTCCTCCTGGCTTTGTGATCCATAATGACAGACTGCTGGATTCTAAGCACAGTAGCCGTTGGCTTTGCCCTCAAGTTTCTTTCACTCCCACCTTCCCACCCTCCCTCCCTGTCCTCCTACAGGGACCCTGCTCACAAGCAACTCTTAGTTAAGGGTGCACAGGCCCTGCTGTGTGCGGCTGCGGTGGAAGAGGTTCCTCAAGCATTGAAGGGAAGGGGTTTCCACTCCCGCTACTTTCTGATCCCAAAGCCAAAGGAGGGCTGAGGCCTATTCTGGACCTACATGCTTTGAACAGATTCCTCAAAAAGCTAAAATTCCATATGGTCACCTGGCAGCTATCATTCCATCTCAGTATCCAGGTGATTGGTACGCTGCTCTCAATTTAAAGGACTCCTATTTCCATATCGCAATCTTCCCAAGCCACAGGAGATTCCTGCAATTTACTGTAAGCACCCAATACTACCGATTTGCTGTCCTCCCATTTAGCCTCTCTTCCGCACTGTGCGTGTTCACCAAATGCATGGCGGTAGTAACGGCCCACCTCAGGCGCATGTGATCTGGGTTGGTCACGGCGGCAGGTCCCACGCAGCACCGAGATCATGAGGGATACCTGCCGATCACTGGGCCTGTTAATAAATGAGCAAAAATCAATACTTACACCAGTTAAAAAAATAGAGTTCATAGGGGCAGTCCTGTACTCTCTTCAAGCCAAAGCGCTCTTGCCCAAAGACAGATTCTTAGCAATGTCTGAGCTCATAGCCTGACTAACAGCCCACTCCCTGACCATGGCAAAAGTGTGTCTCAGTTTTCTGGGGCACATGGCAACATGTACGTACATTGTCCTGCACTCCAGGATGCGTCTTCGGCTACTCCAGTTGTGGTTTGCCATGGTTTACTCCCCAGCTAGACACTCCTTGGAAAGAATACTCACAATTCCCCCACCATGTACTTACCTCCCTGTCATGGTGGCTGGATCGTCAGCATGTAATGGCAGGGGTACCTTTCGTGGCCCCCAGACCAACTCTGTCATTGGTATCAGACGCTTTGGATGTGGGCTGGGGTGCCCACCTCGGTGCCCTAAGGACTCAGGGTCTATGGTGCAGGGAAGAATCATCTCCCCACATCAATATCAGGGAGCTCAGGGTGATTTGCCTGGCCTGCAAGGTATTCCTACCACACCTCTCCAACGAAATGGTAAGAGTCCAGCAGACAACACAGCTACCATGTATTACATCATCAGGCAAGGGGGAGCCAGGTCTTCGGCCCTCTGTTGCGAGGCCTTGGGTCTTTGGGAGTTCTTCATGAGCCACAACATCCATCTGGAAGTCGTGCACATACTGGGTTTAAAAAATACACTGGCGGATCGCCTAAGCAGGACCTTTTTCTCTTACCACAAGTGGTCTCTCCACCAGGAGGTAGCCAACACCATTTTCCAAAGCTGGGGAACTTCCCTCTTTGCTACCAGGGAAAACAAGTGAGCTCAATACTGCTCCCTCCTGGGGTCAGAGGATGCGTCCCTGTCGGATGCTTTTCTCCTGTCATGCACAAGGGGTCTCTTGTACGCTTTTCCCCTGATACCTCTCATACACAGAGCCCTCGTGAAGATCAAGAGGGATAGAGAGTGTGTCATCCTGATAGCCCCAGCATGGCCAAGACAGCACTGGTTTGGGATGCAGTCAGAGCTCTTGCAGTCAGAGCACCGTTCGAGCTGTTGGCTTCTTGCTCCCTCATGCATCTGTCCTGGAAAATGGCATTCCTGGTGGTGGTCACCTCAACACGGAGGGTCTCTGATTTAAAAGTCCTGACCTCAGAGCCGCCATACATGGTTTTCTTCAAGGACAAGGTGCAGCTTCATTTTCACCCAATTTTTCTGCCAATGGTCATTTCCCACTTCCATGTTAAGCAGGACATATTCCTGCCAGTGTTTCTATCTGAAGCCTCACAAACCCAATGGGGAGAAGCTTCTTCACTTTCGCGATGTGAGGCTTTCTACATTGACAGGACCAGACTCTGCTTCTGCTCCATGCAGCTCTTTGTTACAATCACTGACCAGATGAAAGGGGTGTCGTCCCAGTGGATCTCATCCTGGATTACGGCCTGTATTCGGATCTGGTTCAAGCAAGCTGGTGTCTCGCCCCCAGCTTCCCTGTTCACCGACTCCACAAGGGTGCAGGCGTCTTCAGCAGCCTACCTGATGCATGTACCCATTCAGGATATATGCCAATCTGCTATGTGGTCCTTGATACTCACGTTTACGTCCCACTAAGCCATCACGCAGCAAGTGCAGGACAATGCTGGGATTGGCAGAGCGCTGCTGCAACCATCATATCTATGAACTCCTGCCCGCCTCCAGAGGCACTGCTGGTAAGTCACTTAATTCTGAATGGACATGAGCAAGCATTGGAAGAAGAGAGAATGGTTACTTACCTTGTAATTGTTGTTCTTCAAGATGTGTTATTCATGTCCATTCCACAACCCACCCTCTTTCCCCTCTGTCAGAGTTCCAGCAAGAAGGAACTGAGAGGGAGGGGTGCTGGCAGCACCCTATATACAAGTGAATATGCATGCCGCTGCAGAGAGTGCTAGAGCCGGCCCTATAGATACCACTAGGGGAAAAATTTCCGGCACCAGTGCATGCAACGCACACACACCTAATTCTGAATGGACATGAGCAACACATCTCGAAGAACAACAGTTACGAGGTAAGTAACTGTTCTTTACAGTAGAGAGCTGACTTTTTGTTTTAAGGCTATTGTGCACCTTTGAACGTGCAACAGTTTTTATTTATTATTGTATGTGTGGGTTAATAAACCATCTTTATTTGAAAATAAACACCTGCAGTTAATCCTTTTTATGCCAATCAGGTCACATTCCTTAAATGGTGCTTTTTGCTAATTTAATACTGTCAGAAACATTAGTCATTGCAGCGTTCACTTAATAAGATACAGAAGGAGTGAGCTTGAAGTAATAACACAAAAGATTTTATGCATTTATCCCCACTGTTTCACATGCAGAAAAAATTAATTAGAAACAGAACAGTTCAGTCATTTGAAGCAGTTATATGTATTTTAAATATATCCAGCCATATTAGGCAATGGACAGCTAGTTCTGCCTTGGCCTCCATGCCAGGGTTCATAAACCCCACATGAGAGTTGTGAAATGGGGAAGGGAGAGAACAAGTTATTCCAAATTGTGTCTTTTTTAACATCCCCATTAAATGGCTATCTACTACAGCTGTTCTTTATACCTAACACATCTTTATAGGGCTGAGCTGCTATTTTCTCAACTAAGCTTCCTTTACACTGGAAATGTTTGCGAGCTGAAGTGTGTGTAGTATAACCTTTAGAAAAAGGTTACTTACGGATGCACTGGTGGGGAAGTGAAGTTAATGGACATGCTATTAAAACTCCAAAACTAGGAAAAACACTGGAATATGATTGCAGCTTTTAGGTGGGATTCATTATATACTTTAAAAAATGTTCTGGTACATGAGTTTGTTTTAACGTATTTGGTGTTTTTTTATTTTATTGCCGGATGATTGTCTAGCAATTTCAGATTAAGATACTCTCAGCCCCCTGTGCTTCTATCCTTGAGTGATTGTGCACTCTGATATGTCTCTTTTGTGCTTCTTCAGCTCAGTATTTCAAAATCTTCCTCCACCCTGATTTCAGCCCTAGAACCCAACTATCCTCAGCAGCTGACTCTACTTACCCTCTGGAGTGGATCTGAGAGCTCTGGGATAGATGAAGCAAGGAAAGGAGAGTGCTGTCAGAGGAACATTGTTTTCATGGGTTCGGTGTGCTATCGTTAATCTATCTTCCTCTGAAAATTTTAGGGATGAGCAATAGCTTAAAGAAATACAGTTTACATTTGCCTATTCAAAGCGAATGCAACATCAGTACAAACACCAATGAGATCCAAGTGGCAAAGTTTGACGCCCTCTTTGAAATGGTGGATGTCATGCTGTCTAGAATGGCTCAAGACTATAAGTGCCAGGCTCAACGCAGACTGTCAAAAAGCAGGGCAGACAGCCCAAACTGGTGGAATGTTCTATAATTAGATTTTACCAGTCTAGTAACGACTGTATATCCTAAAGCACTATCACAGTCCTACCATGAAGCACTCCAGTCTATCCTGCCATCCAGGCAAACTGGACTAAGTGATAAATGGTCACTTACACCAAAGGTCACAAAAGATTCAGTTTGCTCCCAGCCCCAAGAGACTAGTCACTTACTCCAGGTCAATTTTTACCTCAGATTTCACACCAAAGACAATGCTTGTAGCCAGTCCTATAGTAAACTAACTAGGATTTATTGACTAGGAAAAAGAAGTGAGAGAGTTCTTTACAGGTTAAAGCGGGCAAGATATATACACAAATGAGTTACAGTCTATAGCTCTGAAATGCGACAGGTGTTACATCAGGGCTAACCTAGGTTGACCCTGGGGATCTTTGCTTTTATTTCTTAGCTCCAATCCTGTGAGAGTCTGAACAGCAAAGAGATAAAAAATTTCCTGTCAGCTCTTTATTTCCTTCTTTCAGATTTCAAGCGGATAGGACTAGCTTTCTTGCACATAGCACTTTCAAGTGGTGTGAGAGGGCCATTAGCCCAGTGCTTATGTCATGATGGTCCACAACGTTCCACTGAGTTTTGATAATCCTTCTTGCTGGGATTCCACTTCTTGTGCCTGGGTGCACAAGTTCAGAGCAGGCATTTTTACAGTTATAAAGCAAAATCTACACATCGCCATATAGCATGGGATACAGACTTGCCAAGTAAAATTAATGCATGCAGCAACTTACAAGCATTTTGTATAGACTGAACACATTCTTACAAGTCTAACGCCTCTCTTGAACAATACTAACATACAGGTGAGTTGGTCTGGTTTCCAGCTATGAATTTGTCAGTGCTCAGCTGATGCAAAGGCAAAGGCTGGCAACTGATCTACTAGGATCACAGTGAATAGAGAATGTCCCATAGTGCCTTTACTCTCTGGTACATTTATCCACCTATACGTTGTCGGATAGGAAAACACTGGAGTTTTCAAAGGATGTAGTTCCAAAGCTTATGAAGCATAAGGTGTTCCCTGTGCAATTTCTGTTGAGTCTTTTTGTCTCATAGAGTCAGATCCTGAGAGGTGCTGAGCCCTTCTCAGGCTCTTTTGGGACCAGTGTATAAAAATTAGGTCATCTTCACCATAGTGCTGACAGAGTAGGCTTGTCTCATACTGAATGGTTTTTTAATGCTTTGTCCATTGATTTACATGTCCTCAGCAATAAGCTTCCATTATTATTATTTATATTATGGTAGTGCCTAGAGGCTTCAGCTGAGATCAGAGCCGCATTATGTATAAACACATTGTCATAGACAGTCCCTGCCACTTTCCAATCTAAAATAGACAAGATAGGCTAAGAATAAGAGGGAAAACAGAGCTTGAGGGACGCAGAGCGCCATGCCTGATGTCATACAGCAGCTAGTGGCTCAGCTGGGTATAAAACCCAGTTTTCCTAGATCCTGGTCTCATTCCCTATCCAGTAGATAGCATTTCTCAGCCAGTGGGTTGTGACCCACAGAAGGAGTCAGGAAAGGGGATGCAAAGCATTGAAAATTTCATTAATTTCTAAAGCAAAGAAAATCTTTCCTCCAATCCCTATAACCCCTTGTCATTAGAAGTCAAGTATACTTTGTCAGTCTCGCAAAACACACACTCAAATTATATAGGCTTATCATTGTCGTCATTGATATTTCTGTAGGAAATGTAAGGGGGTTGTGAAACTCTGCCTTCAAATAAGGGGTCGCCAACCTGAAAAGGCTAACTCCACTAAACCACGCTGCCATCTTGAAGATCCATCACTTTCCTTGGTAGACGAGACAACACTTTAAGAGATCTCACAGTTAAGAGAAATAAGATAATTCCTCCTCTTCTTGGATGCTAGCACTTTTCAAATACTTGTTCAGCTGGGAATATATAAGATCTTCAGATTTAATTTTAGGGCTGCTGTTTCGTCTATCGCACACATCCCTTTTACAGAGTATGTTACAGATTGGTACTTCTGCAGTTGATATATTCAGATAGAATTCTCAGGGCAGATTAGACTTCAAAAATTCTTCCTCTCTCCCCTCCAGTTTACATTACCAAAATACAGTAGAACTTCAGAGTTACGAACACCTCAGGAACAGCGGTTGTTCGTAACTCTGAACAAAACATTATGGTTTTTCTCTCAGAAGTTTACAACTGAACATTGACTTAACACAGCTTTGAAACGTTACTATGCAGAAGAAAAATGCTGCTTTCCCTTTTTTTAAAGTAGTTTACATTTAACACAGCACTGTGCTGTATTTGCTGCCGTTTTTTTAATCTCTGCTGCTGCCTGATTGCGTATTTCTTGTTCCAAATCACATGTATGGCTGATCAGTCGGGTTGTAATTCTGGTATTCATAAGTCTGAGGCTCTACTATAAAGAGAGAGCTTTAAAATATGCACAGTTATGGATCAAAAGAGCACAGTGACGTTTTGTTACTGTTTTCAACTTTGCATCTCACTTCAACTGGTCTAGTATGAGTTTCCTATAGGTAAAATGTATTCTGCTTATCATTGTGGTGTTTGCATAATAAATTCTCTGTAGAACTCTTTATTTTAGCTACAATAGTATCCTGGTAAAATGTTTAATCCTAAATTGTTTTTTTCTCTGTTGGTTGCTTACAATATTCATGTCAGGGTTAGTCTTTTTAGGATGGGAAATCCCACAACAGGTGATAGACACGATGATTGAGAAATGCCACAAAAATCCTTGCTCCCTGTAACTTATTTTTATTAAGATAAATGGGGAAACCCTGCAGCTGAGGTCTTAGTTTTGGAAAATAAAGTTATAAGTGTATATGGAGTTATTAGCACTGTCATGGTAATAACCCAGAATCTCCATCGAGTTTATGTAGGCAATGACAGTAGAACTTTATTCCAGTCATTACCATGACTTTTGATTGCACTGGTACTTTGAAAGCTAATAGAACTATCCTGCGTTCTATTTAGCTACATGCCTGGGGAGTGTAATTTTTTAAACAAGTAAAATATCAGTAGTTTTTTCCAGATTCTCGTCAATCATTATCATAAAGGGTCAATTGAGTAAATCTTGTGACTGGACTGGTTAATTTTCATAAGACTACTTCTTCTTAGTAAGGCTGGGGTGTAGGTTTGGGAAGCAATAATAGGATTAACCCCTTGCATTCAGACTCCACTGGCCAACAAGGATACATGTCTGTATGCTTCCTTAAATAATGTTCTTCTGTTCAGATATTTATAACCACGTGGTTAAATTTGTATACATTTTTGTTATACTGATGGGGCCCATACACCATATTGAACATACTGTAGAAGGTAGTGAGCATAGTAGATGCCTTCCTATTACAGTGGGAACTTAGTTCCCTAGTAATAACCATGATATTTTAAGGATATATTTTGAAGCATATGACTTTTGGGACATGTATGAACCTTATCTGCTCAGTTTCTACATCTGAATTTGTGTCCAAGATTTATCAGTGCTCCTAAAACTTCAGGCCACCCTGATGTTTAGAGTTACATGTGTTTATGCAGTCCATTATTACAGCTAATGCTATTATTTATTCATGCACAATGCATTCTTCTCCATGAATTTTATTACACTCAGATATCTTCTATAATGCCCAACTTACTTCTAAAAAATATTTCCCCACCAACTCTCTTTATGATCTAATTATGAGATAATGTGCATATTAATCACAAATGAAACTATTACCCAACTGGATGTTCATTATGAATGGGAGAGCACTCATAGTCAGTGCGGTACATTAATCTTTTATAAGGAACGAACCATTAAAATGAATCTCCTTTAAAACTGTAAGATGAGCTCACAGATGATATGAGAAGTTTTTCCAGTGAAGATGTTCAAAGACTCTTGAAACTTCCTTTTTCTTAGACTTTCTTAACTTTCCACAGTTACACACCTGCCACAGAGAGACAAGAGAAAGCATGAATGTGTCAATTATTTGAGTACCTCTGGGTTAAATTATACTTAACTTTGCTATGCATACTACATAGTTTATATATATTTTAGGCCTGATCTTACAACTATATCTCTGCAAGTGAATCCCCGAGTCTACGGCACACTATTAATTTAAGTGGGGCCTTGCATGGTGTGACCATTAGGGGAATCTGTATATACAACTTATGAATTCTGTTTAATATTGCGGGTTCTTTGTATGTATGTTGTCAGATGACAGACTCCATTTTACATGTGGGGGTCTTTATCTTGGACTGGAATTTCAAAGACTTCTAGCAAAGTGCTAACATTCAATTATGTGCTCTCCCATTGAAATGCAATCAATCTAAACAATAGGCTAGTTCCAACCCATGAGAACATCTTTATCAGGGAGGGGTCACCTAGCAATGAAGTCACTTGGTAAGGGGCTAGTGTCTTCTAAAGAGGCTGAACCATTGACCTCTCCCTGAAGAGACACTGAAAAGTTATAAAAAGACTCATGGGGGAAGACTGGGATGTTCACAGGAAGTATGGTGCAGGAGAGAGGAAGGAAGTGGACCAGCCAAGGTCAGAGAAGGCTAGTTGGCTTAGAGACAGCTCCATGTTTCAGAATACAAGCAATGCACTGCAGCCAAAGGACCTTAGATGGCCATAGACAACTATGTGCAAACAAGTAGGCTTTGGAATTGTGAAGCAACCAAGGCAGAGAAATGCATGTAGGGTTTGTTTTGTATGGAGCTGTGTATTTCTCATGCTATTAAAGAAATAGCAATAGTGTTGTAGAATCCAAGGTAAAGTGTCTGTTTTTCATGTGTTACATTATTTACATGTCCCTTGAAGAAGTAAACTGTGGACCAAGAACACCACTTGACCTAATTTCTAGGAAATGTGTTTAAGCCACAGGGGAAGTTTTAGGGGTCAGCATAGGTTCAAGGGAGTGGGCAGTGGGCCATGTGACCTAACCTCTGAAGAAGGGGTGCCATTAGAATATCTGCACCCTGAAAGTGTTCCCAGAGGCCCTAAGATGGGGACAGCGCTTAGACTCTGTTCAGAATCTGTGGCTTTAAAACACTTAATCCAGTGGTTGGATCCCCTCAGAGCCATCTGGTGAGGGCCTAAAGGAGTCACTTGACTGCAGCTGTGACACATGGGCCCAGGAGTTTTGCCTGCAAAGATGGATTTGCAGAATGGAAGCTATAATCATTCAAGGCAAGATTTCTCAAATGGGCTGAATTCTGATAGGCCTTGATGAGCTATCTTTTGCATCAAGGATATCTTTATTACTTAGGAAAGCCAGACCTACGTGCTTCAAAATGTCAAAGAGATAACAGAAATAGAAAGAAATGCTGCAAGCTGATGTATATAAATTGCTTGAACAAAGATGGAGGGCCCCAGTCCTCCACTTTGGCTGAACAGTGTTTACTCTCAGTGGAGAGTGGAAGCCATCACTGGCTCCCTGATCTGTGGTTGCCCAGCCCCTTTGGGAGTTGGGACAATAGGGGCCTAAACTAACTTCTGCCAGCAGCATAAGATTTATAACAGATCTTGTAGCAGTGGATATTCAGGTGTAACTCAGCTTTGCCCCTCTTGCCCCACCCGGCTTCTGGGACAACCTGACAGACCCTCCTGCCACAACAACCTCCTGCTTAAGCTAGGATGGGGTGGCGGCTAAAGACAAGGTGATAGAAGAGGCCATATTTAGCTGTTTTAAGACAGATTTACACTACGTTAGCGGAACAGAGATACAGACAAGATTATTTTAAAGAATGGTTATGATATAGAATAAGATAAAACAATGGCAGGGAGATGTGGACTGGGGGATTACCTGATTATTTGTTTTTTCAATGAAAGTGTAAAATGTTTCAAATATTAAGTAAGTCAGATATTAAGTCAGAATATTAAGACAGAAAGTAGCAAAAACTTCAGGAGAGATGGGATTTAGCTGTTTCTAATCATTTTTTTAAAATGCTAATGTTTGTATAAGGGGGACTGCAATTTTTAAAAATTGCAAAAACTACATTAATGTAACATTTAAGAATTAGTAGTTGACATGGGGTGGTGGTGGGGGTGGTGGTGAAGGGGGAGGGGACTAAAATGCAGAAGTGAAGATTCCTGCAGCAATATTTGCAATGACCTGCATATTTAACTCATGGCTTCATCACTCCTGAGTAATGTGCCCATCCCAAACTTCATCTGATAAGATCCTCATACCGCACTAAGCCCAAATGTACTCCTCTTTTATGTATGTGTGTATTTACAGAGATAGAGGGCCTGATTCTCCACCCAGTTACAGCAGCTTGATTTCACGCTAGCGTAAAAATACTATAAGAGTAGTGAATCAAGCGCAGTGTGTATATCCACAAAATAGAATGCTCTTTTACCACATCTTGCATTGTTCTAAAGGTGATGTATTAAAACCGGCATTACAAGGTCATTTAAAGCCAACCTCTTAATAAGCACATAAATCAGCTTTTATGTATAAAACTGCCTCATTTCATTCTCCAAAAGTATAGTAGCAACTGTGAGTACATTACATGCATGTGCAAAACATGTAGTGTAATCATATTTAAAATAAGGTAAAATATTACTATCTACATCTTGTAGGGTATTTAGGACACGATTTTCAGAGATGCTGAGTTTCCATAATTCTGGTTGAAGTCCATGGGAACTGTGAATGTTCAACACATTTAAAAATGAGTCCATTAAAGTGATCTGTTTTTAACCACCTTTCTCCTGTTTTGTTGTTAATGACAGTTCTCCTATATTATTTGTATGGCACAGTTTGCATTTCATCTTGTTATTAAGATCCAAGTCTTTATCTTTGGTCTCTTAGTTATTGAATGCTGTACTTGTAAGTTATCCATATATCATTGTGCTGCATACAATTCATGATCCAGAACAAGGGCGACCCTATAGAAAGTAGAAAGATAAAATTGCTTGAAAATAATCTCTTGTGGAAATGTTATTAAAAATAAAATTCAGCTAGCTATTATTGAATTGACAGTCCTATTCATTCATTTGTCCAGAATGGAAGGTCAAACAAAATTTGAGCCCTTAGTAAAGTAGTGTTACTTAATATTAATGTAACAAAGGAAAAGAGATCAAATCACATATTACTAAAGATAAGAGGTCCAAAAACCCATTTACAAATTTAAAAGCAACAACTTATACAAGTATGGTTTTTATCCTTAAAATGACAGTTCTGTCCTGTATTGTGGAAGAAAGAGAATTTCTGGCTCTTCTGAACTTTTCTTTTCTTGATACAAAAGCTTCCATTTATATAACCTTAAGATTATAATACACAATGGAAAAAGACAGGAAATTAATGGTCATTGCAGATTCTAATGCTGTCTTTAAAATGACTGTACAATAAGTACATTAACATTTCTTTAAAAAGTGTGATGGCTATTATGCAATGGGCAATAATTGCTTTTTTAAAGGTCCTAATATCACACCCTATTCAGTTAAAAAATAAAAACAACTAATATACATGCACGCTACAAAACTGCCCAGGCTATATTTTGTTTACTTTTATAAAATATTATTTGTACATTAAATAGAAATAAATTTTAAAACTGTCAAAATTGTTGAGGTTTTGTTTGTGTAATTATTTAAAAGTTCATGCTGTATATTTTACATTATATTTAAAATTTTTGCTTCTAGACTGAAAGCTTCTATGTCCAGGCTGTATAGTTATAGACAATTTTAAACTCATTTGGGTGAAAAAAGAAAGGGAGTTTACTGCTGTCCTTTTTGGCATCACAAATAGATCTGAGATAAAGTACTAACCTAATTTGCTTATGTAATTGCATGACTCTGTAAATGCATGTCGACTATATTGGAAGAAGGTATGATTTTGCTCTTCTTTCTGTAAACGCTGGTTTGTGTGAAATCAGGTGCTCTTTTCAGAATGAGAATAGAAGTGTATGTTCTAAGTATCCACTTTCTTGGATCTAACATTGGCATCCATCTCAGATTGCTTTTTCCACTATTGAAATATGACTCTACTAATTTTATCTCACCAGCCTGTATGGTTCTAATCAGATGGTAGTGCCAAACTGTCTAGCTCTGTGAGTTTCAGATACATGACCTTGGGAGAGGGAAAAAATAATCATATTGCTCAAGCCTCCTGTATCAGTTCCTAGTATACTTTATAACATGGCATATATACCCATTAGCCCCATACCCTTCTTACTCTCAGGGTCTAGTCTGCCCACAGATTTTCTGTGGACTCATTCAAGTTCAGCCCACTGGTAACTTAAAAAATGGTAGGAAGTCTAATAACATAATCTTCCCTTTCTTCCCTTTGAGTAAGGTCAGGTGATAAAGTCTGTGGAACCAGAACACGTTGAGTCCTAAATTTATTATAAATGTGGCTCATAGTGCCACCTGTTAAGCTTGCCTGACCCTTCCCTTAATACCTTGCTTTCAGTTGCTTATAACTTTGCAAAACTGTAACTCTTTAGAGTGAAATTTTCAATACTGTGTACCTGCCTCCGGGGAGTTGTGTGCTTTTTTATTTGGTTTTTTGGTTTTTGTTTTATTTGTTTTTGAGAATTTTAAATCAAAACAGTTCAGCTGTTTCTGAGAATGAGGATAGAGGAAACCTGTTTTGCCTGTGTGTGTGTGTGTGGGGGGAAACCCTCTTGAGACCTTTACTTGAAATACTCTAATACCCCTATGCTTTGGAAAAGGGACTTGAAATTTGGTCAGGGATTTGTGTCAGGGATGAGCCTTTTGCCAACCCCATGAAAATCTGCCCAAATTTGACCAAGTTAGAAGCCTTTGGGGAAAAAAAATCCCAGTTCACACATGATCAGTAGAGACTTGCTAGAGCTTAACAGCCAAAATGTCCAAAGGTTCCATGTTCACAGAGCTTGCTCAAGCCTTCCAGCACTGACCAAGCTGTTCTTGTGCCATCCTCACAGAACAGCTGAGCATGTCCCAGCCCAGGGCTGTGGGGGTCAAAAGGACTTCCCCTGTAATGGCTGTTCCCAGCTGCTTGCAATAGGGTCAAGCACTGGGACTCAGACCAGGGAGTCTCTCTCTCCTGTGCTCTCAGTGACCCCCTTCTGGTACCCAGGCACTGTGGAGAAGGAAGCCATCTAATGTGAATACAGAGAAGACAGAACAGCCCTGGAAAGAGGTTGGGACAAGGAGTCTGCGGAGACTACGGGTGTGGGTAGAGAAACGGTGACTGCGAGTTGGAGAGGAGAGATTGGGACTGGCTGGGCAAGGCAATTGAGAGCTGCAGGGAGGGGAGTTTGGGGACCGGTTGGGCAAGAGGATGGGGGCTAGGTTGAGGAGTGGAAACTGAGACTGGGTAGGCAAGGAGAAGGGAACTGAGACAAGGATCTGGGGTTGGGGATGGGACAGGACTGGTACTAGGACAGATTGGAGGGGATGGGGAAGAAGCGGTTAATCCTGGGGAAAGTGGGCAGAAGCATCTGTGCTCAGTAGAGTATTTTTTTCCATAGGACCCCTACCTTATTCAGTCCACAAGACTGACTACATTCTAGGAATGAATCAGGGTTGTTAGAAAAGGAGACTTGCCTATGGGACTCCTGTCTCATTTGTTAGGACCCTGGCCAATTTTGGAAGATGTGTACTATTTGCAGTACTGGGGACAGGCGGATCTTGGTCCGCTCCCTCAATTAAAGGGGACGAACCGCTAAGCCCAGACCACAAGTGAATATGTGGGACAACAAATGAAAAAACAGGAATGGGAGTAAGGTCAAAAATTGAAAATCAGGGAACCAGAAGGGGACATCGAGCAGAGACCCCAGACAGCTAAGGGGAAGAGCCACTAAGACCAGACTTCATTCACTTTCATGGGACAACAAATTAACAAAAGTGGGAGTGCGAGTGGGGGTCCTAGAGTAGGAGTAGGTCATGAGGTAGGAACCAGGAATCCAGAGGGGGACACTGAGGAGAAAGTCCCCAACAGCACCCACACCAAAGGCGTCCAGAGAGTCAGTGGACACTGCCTACAGCAGCAGTTCCCAAACTATGGGTCATGACCCCAAGGGAGGTCACTTCATCAGCAGATGGGGTCACGGCAATCCCGAGTGTGCAAAGGACACCATTTTACAAAATGGCCTCCTCTGCACAGTGTGACCTCCCATGCCCTATATGCACGAGGTCATGTTGCATGGAGAATACTGTTTTGCTCTACAAAACAGCACCTTCCATGCAGCATGACCTCTCACGCACCGTGTGTGTGTGAGATTATGCAGTCCAGAGGATGCCATTTTGTAAAGCAACATGGCATCCTCTGCTTGCAGCATGACCTTGCATATACAGTGCGTGTGAGGTCACACTGCAGGGAGGACATCATTTTTAAACTGCAACTTCCATGCTGTCTGGGGAAGTGGGAAACAACACCTCTGAAAATGGGGTCATGCAGGGAAAATGTTTGGGAACCACTGGCCCAGAGGAACTCTGCCAGGAAGTGTGATTGTTTAAGGGACCGGAAGTAAGCCCCACCTTTACAGAGCATGCCCCACCATCCAGCTTCCTCCACCTGGTATGCTGGATGTCTGTCTTGGCCAGTGCCAGGAAATTGATGAGGAGGTTTCACAACTTCGTGGGGCCATGGATGCGTGTGAGTGGATCAGGTGGTGCAGGGAAAAGTATAGCCAGAACTTCAGTAAGAGGTTCTTGAGGAACCAGAAGAGGAGCTGCAATGTGATGCACTTTATGTAAATGTGCTTGGAAGATGTGTAGTGATGAAAGCAGGGATTGTGGAAAGAAAAAGGAAGGTCTAATGGCTAAGACAGATGAATACTTCCCTTGAGAATTAGATTTCATCTCTGCCTCAGCCTCAGAGTTTCTTTGTGATGCTAAGCAAGTAATTTAAACCAAACTTTTCAGAGGCGGTCATATTTGCTGAAGCCCTGACTGCTCACAGCTGTCACTGAAGTCAATGGGAGTGTACTAGGATACATACAGTGCTGTACAATGCTAAGTACTCTGAGAGACCAGGTTCTAAGCATCTCCAATTGGGGACCCAAAATTAACACATATTTTGGCTTCAATTTCTTTGTCCCTCAGCTTTCCATCTATAAATTGGGGATAATACCACTTTTGGAGTATTGTGTCCAGTTTTGGGTCTCCCGCTACAGAATGTATGTGGACAAATTGGAGAGAGTCCAACGAAGGGCAACAAAAATGATTAGGGGGCTGGAGTACATGATTATGAGGAGAGGCTGAGGGAACTACGTTTGTTTAGTCTGTAAAAGAGAAGAATGAGGGGGGATTTGATAGCAGACTTTAACTATCTGAAAAGGGGGTTCCATGGAGGATGGAGCTAGGCTGTTCTCATTGGTAGCAGATGACGACAGAACTAGGAGCAATGCTCTCAAGTTGCAGTACGGGAGATCTGGATTAGATATTAGAAAAAGCTTTTTCACTAGGAGGGTGGTGAAGCACTACAATGGGTTACCTAGGGAGGCGGTGGAATCTCCATCCTTAGAGGTTTTTAAGCTGCGACTTGACAAAGCCCTAGCTGGGATGATTTAGTTGGGTTTGGTCCTGCTTTTAGCAGGGGGTTGAACTAGATGACCTCCTGAGGTCCCTTTCAAACCTAATCTTCTATGATTCTGTACATTCTATGAATTCTATGAATCTCCTATAATGGGTTTTGTGATGATAACTATGTTTGTGAAACACAAGTAGATATCATATTGATGAGCACCAGAGAAAAGCTGAGGTGAAAGTTAGTCAATCTGTCTTCAGAGCAGAATTTGAATAGTGTGCAGTAAATAAATTCTGGGACCACACATTAAGCAATGAGGCTAAAACAAAATATTGAACAGCTGCTCATTGATTCAGCACCATCTATCCTGTGCACTGAAAGAGGTGGGGGTCCAGTGGGAAAAAATAGTATGTGATCCTGTAATATAAGACTGTATTATAATGCATGTACACAAGGGGGCATTTCCTAATTTTTATATGCTTGACTGTCACTTTAATGCTTATTAATGTCATTTTTTGTGTTATATAATATATGCCATTCATTCCTCACAGTCGAAGTAAGAATGACAGAATGAACAGTGATTTATATGTAGCAATAATTCTTAGCTTTTAAAGCATCTTTCATCCAAGAATCTCAGAGTCCTTTACAGAATTTATTTAGATAAGCTTCATACTTCCCTTGTGAGGCGGGTAAGGAATATAAAGCAATCATTTAACCCACCACTGAAATGCAGTCAATACTGGAATGAAATGTGGTAGCTGTTTAACAGAGTACAGCAACATTACACAATAGGTTAGGATGAGATGGGAAGAATAACACTATTCTCAAGGAAAATGTTTTGTGGAAAAGCGTTTACAGTAGAAAGTGTTAGAGTTGAGTCTTACTAAGAAACTTTCTTTCAAAATCTTTTAGACGTTCGATAAAAGTCAGAGCAGCTAACTATACTACTCTCAAAAAAATAAATACGTACACTATTTGGAACCTGGTCTACAGAATACTAGCCAGTATTATGTAGAAAATAATCCAATGCTTTAGGTTTATTTGGCTTTAGATAGCATCTGTCTTCTGCTCTGGGATTAGAAATCACTTCTGGTTTTTCCTTACACATAAATCCTGCATGTCTTTGAGCTGTATCCCATTATAGACAGACCTACTGAGATCTGAGTCTGTTTGCTTTTAAGTTCTCCTTTGCCTTTGTAGTTCTCATTTATTTCCTGCTTATTAGAAGCTCCACACTCAGAAAATACTTAGGCGTGCAACCACATAAAAACCCCTTTTTCATAGAGAACATCATTGAAATATCATGAGGGGGCAGAGGTGTCTTTTCACTTTTTTCCTTCAACATGAGGCTGCTGGATCTCTTTCTCCATCAGTCCCCAGACCTTCCTGGGTCTCACTTAATACATTCTTTATTGTGAAAACTCGAAAATGAACTGCTGGGTGTCACTGTCCGTTCTGCAGGCTTTTAAACTTTGAACTCCCCTTCCCTGCATCCTGGCTGGCTACTGATATTCCTGCGTGACTCAGGTGTCCCAAGGAAGAGGTCAGAGGCACACAGGTCACCCCAAATGTGACCTCACACCTGACCTCCTGCTGACTCTGAGAATCCAAGTCTTTGGATTGGGAGGGGATGGCCATAAACTCTACTGCACTTTCTAAATATGCTTGTGGGAAGAGAAGGGATTCAGCAGCACAAGTTTTCCAACTGCAACAAGCAGATCATCTGTTCCATGGAGGTTCTGGCCTCTTTCTGATCTCCTTCTGATACAGTAGGGTTGGGGGACTGCCAACAGTTACCCCAAAACATATGCAGCCTTTGGCGTGGCTTACCTTATCAATGGTCACCTTGATGCCTAGGGTTCATACAGTATGTGGAGTACCAGAAGAGAGATGGCAATTGCAGAAAGGGACGGAGAACATGAGTCTCTGTGGTTGCAAAGAGAGAAGCAGCTGATTGCTTGAGGAAGACTGAATTGGAGCTGCAGTTCCCTGGAGCCCAAAGAGAGGAAAGTGGAACGTACAAAGTGCAGTGCACAATCATGATGATTTTGCCAGTATCATCATGTCCAGGTACCACAGTAAGGCACTCAAATTCTCTGGTGACAGATCTGGAATAAAACTGAGATTGATAGACTATGCTTGTGGATAGAAAATATTGCATCTCTTCTCTTAATAGCTAACAAGAAAATAAGTTGACTGAATTCTATTTGCAGACTAAATTAAAGTTTCAGTTTCCAAATGGATGTTAGTAGAAAGAATTAAAAAGAAAAAAAAGCCACAGTTTTAAATAATAAAACTTTGAGAGCAGTGCACTTTTGTGAAAAAATGTTGAACATTACTGTCATATTATGTGCATTCAGTGGCCCTTAAAAAGTAAAGTCCTTCTGATGGTTATATCCACTGGTAACAGGTTTAATATCTCTAATGTTGTGGTCTTACTCAGCCAACATTACATATCGCTTTGTAATAATGACTTTACCTTAGGTTAGATGGTGGAGAGTACAAAACTCCTGATTTCAAATAAAATTCACAGTTCATAGTGTGCATGATATTGTAATACATACTTCTTGTCACATGAACTCTAACATTGCACTAAGCGTTATAGATCCCATTTTCTTTTAGATATAAAAATTTAGTACGAAAAGGGACCTTCTGGGTCATCGAATCCTGCTATTTCAGGCAGCCCTGTCATAAATAATAATTCTGTTCATAAATTTACCAAACACCATCTCAGAGGTAGATGTTTCTTCTCAAACGTTCTCACATGGTTAACACCACTAGTTAGTTGGCATGACAGCAAAACATCTACCAACCAAACCACTTCCTTTGAAGAATATCAGTAATCCATCTGATCTATTTTTTTTTCTTTGCTGGAAGGATATAGTGTTTACAGTCCATCTACACATGGGAACCATAGCTAATATTTCTAAAAGAACCCCTTTCCTGAAGCATGATTTGTGCTTCCATACTTAACAGGTTGATTTTCTTTCCTCAAATCTGTACCTATTCATTTAAAAGCATCTACTGTAGAAAAAGATACACAAACCTCCTTCAATGAGTCTTAGAGAAGCTTTTAAAGGTGAAACAACTTTTATGAGGCATGGCAGCTTTTTAGAAATATTGAGGCAGAAACACAGCGACTTGTAAGTGGACACATGCAGACTAAAGGAAACATTAAGGTAAAAATGGCATTGAGTAATTCCAACCTGTGAGTTAAAATTGTGGTCTTTTGTTTTTTTTTACTTGAGGAAAAGGGTTTTAGGATTTTCTTACAAAGGCTATTTGTAAGAATAGGATTAGGATTTCTGTACAAAGGCTATTTCTGATGCTGGATTTGGAACATAACTCTGAATGTTTTGCCTTCTTGTGCAAGAAAGCACACTCTAGCTGTATAATAGACCTAAACATCCAGATAGTTGCACACAGACACTGCTTCCTCTGTCCTCTTGTACCATGATTCCACACTTGATGGTCACTGAAAAGAACAGTCCAATAAAGAATAAAATAAACAAGGTGGTTCTAATTACTCTCCCGGGTATTTCAAGATGTTGCTTTCAAACTCTACTGAAGATTGTAATAGATTGTTCCATAAATCTGGGCAAACTGCCTCCCATAGCAGGTGCCCAGAGTTAACTTGGAACAAACCTTCAGTGAGAAATGCCAGATACCAGCTTGATCACTTGTCTCTTGTCAGAGAGTATCTTGCTATCAGCAGGATTTTTCAGAAGGCATTATGGATTTGCTTTCAAAATCCATGAAAACATTCACCAGGCAATCTTGTCACTGAGTGAAAGAGTTGTCTCTTGGGCCTAGCAATATTGTAAATATTCTGCTATAAATGACTGAAGTCTTAATTGGTTTTAGCCTAGAGTATATATTTTCAGAGGCTTATACATCTTCTGTTTTCATCATACTATTTCCTAGTTAGAAATCCATAGGGCATACCTTCTGATTCTTAATTCTGCTTCTGTATTCAACACTCTTGGATTCCAGTAAGACACTCTTTTAAAATATATATATTTAGTATTCACTTTCAATTATATTAGAGAATGTCTTTCATAGGAGGAGCAGAGCATTCACTGACTGCTGGAATTACTGTTGTTGCAAATTCCTGTTCATTTGGAGTTATAGTTTTTTTCAGTTCATAAACAAAATTTATATTTGCATTTTCAGTGCACATCACATGATGATCTGGTATTTTAAATAGCTACATACAGTATTGCTTTCCCAAAGTTGTTTGATATATATAACTGGTACATGTATGCTAAGAAATAAACAATTTTGGAGGGGAAAATTTCTTTTAGAATTATATTGGGCTTTCACGGATTTTTAGACTATCGGTAAGAAACCAAATGGTGGCTGGAGCGCCACATGTGCATAGAATAGAATAGCCACAGCTGAGAAACTTACAGAATGGACATTATCTGCCACAGTTCTAATTCTTCTTTAAAGACCACTAGTCAGGAAAGTACATATGCATGTGCTTAACTTTAATTAACTCCACATGTGTCAGTGGGAGTGCGGGTATGTCTCTAAATTGCAAATAAATGGTATATTCTTCACTCAGGGTTAGCTAACTTGGGTTAACATAGCAGTGAAGACATGGCAACTCAGCTTTTAACTTGGGTTAGCAGCTCAAGTTCAACCCCAGGCTCCCCTGTAGGCTTTAACTCAAGTTGTTAACCTGAGTTAAAAGCCGGGTTGTCATGTCTTCTCTGCTATTTTAACCCAAGTTAGCTATCATGGATCAGCTAACCGGAGGTAAGAACACATCATTTTTTGCAAGGTGGACATACCCTGAAGCATATACCTAAAGTTAAGCATGTATTTAAAAGTTTTCCTGACTCAGCTTTCCTTTCTTAGCCACTATATCAGTGGTTCTCAGCCCCTGGCCTGGGGGCCAAAAGTGGCCCACAAGGTCTTTCAAAATGGCCCGCAGCTTCCCTCCCACTGGTTGCAGAAGGGATCAGCTGCCTAAGGACCTAGGCAGAATGTATTGCCACCAGGCTGCAAGACCAGTGCAGGCTCCTCGCTGAAGCCAAGGGGATGGCAGATCACGACTCCCTTTCCCTGGCTGTAGCAGGGAGCACACCAAAGCGATCCACCTGGGTCCCTAAGTGCTGAGGGCACTGATGGAGCCAGAGGGAGGGAAGAACTGATCTCCTGTCCCCCTGGCTGCAGAAGGGAGCCACTATCTAGGGACCCAGGTGGAGCACATGGGTCTACGGGATATGTGCAGTTTCCCTGCTGCAGCCAGGACTCCTTCCATCTGTCTGTATGGGGGTAGGCGGGGGGCTGCTGACAGAGACTAGTGGCCCTTCACTGTTGTAAAAATGATAACTGGCCCTCGAGCCAAAAGGGTTGGGAACCACTGGACTATATTGTAATCTGAAAATTTGCGGGTTGGTTAGGTCATTAGTTGGGAAACCCAGTCCACATAATCAGACCATACCAAAGCACTCAGATACCACAGTGGTGGACATGGTGTAAAAGCTTTAATAAAATAGAATACTCTCTTTCTAATTCTTCCTGTCTCACTAAGGTGAATGTACTGTGCCTGACTGCTTTCTTTATGGTCCTGTTGCAGGGTGTTACGGGCTCTTTAAGAGGGAAGAGGCCAGTGCACCTTTGATTGGTTGGCTGACCCGCAGTTGGGCTATAAGAGAAGGCATCTGGGGCCTAGGAAGGGAATGCTGGGTGAGTCTATCTGAGTCAGTCAGGAAAGAATGTGAGAGAGAACAGACAGACAGCTCTCACTGCCTGATGTCTGGGAAGAGGAAACAAACTAAAAGGCCTGGGTAACAGAGCAGGAATATCAGGACGCTCCGTCGGTTGCCAACCTTCTAGGATTGTCCTGGAGTCTCTAAGCATTAAAGATCATGTCATGTGATGAAACATCTAGGAATACATCCAACCAAAATTGGTAACCTTAGAGCCTGTGACAGTTGCCTGGGAGCTGAGGCAGAAGGAATATGCTAGGGGAAAAGGCTTTCCGGGGAGAAATCTGTAGGAGATGGGGCTCAGTTTACAGAGCGCAGAAGAATCCTGCAGTACGTTTTGAAGCAGAAAGGTCTGAGAGGCAAAGGGGAAACACCCTGGGAGCTGTAGCCCAGGATGCACTGATGAACTGCTTTTGTTTGTTTGGGTAATAAAACTGTACCTAGAAAGAGACTCTGGGTGTGGCAATGTGTCCTTTGTGGGATGGGGACAAATTAGCACCTTACAGGTCCCCATTTCAGATATATAAAAATCAACTAATTCAGTAGTAAAATAAAAACAGTAAGCATGGTGAAGTTTTTTAGAAAAGATGGATTTAGGTCTTTAATTTGACTGAATGATCAGGATAGGTTTATACCATTTCTTTAGTGTAAATCACAAATGTAATTTGATAGTCATTTAATTTGGTTTTTCTGTGTTTTGATCTAAACTTTTTGTTTAGTTTGCAAATATTTTAATCCCCTTCAGTTATTTTAATTCTTGAACCTTGTGATACAGTAGCTGTGGTTTCTGGTTTAATGCCCATTGTTTTATATATGTGTAGATAATGCAAGAAGAGAGTGGTAAAACTCATCTTTAATGTTTTCATAATAGTGTATATTCTGCCTGTAAGATGCCATCACTGGCTTCTTTAAAGTTATAAACAGAGAGCAGAACTGTTGAATCCTGCTCAGAACTTGCTCCACAGCCTAATATGGATATAAAATGTATCTGGCCTCAGAGTTTGAGCACTAGCCTGCCAGAATTTCAGTTTGGATCATCGGATGATGAATTCATTCTAAGCAGTAAACACAAAACTGTGTAATAGTCTAAATAGCTGACCCTTTCCTATGTTTCTAGTGGCTCAACATTTATTGACTTGAACTGCGTAGGTGTTTTATTTTTTGTTTTTTTCCGAAATAGTGAATTCAATTTTCAGACTCTTCTTGTTGTCTCTGGGTGCTTAATGCAAATGTGTAGTATTGTGAAATGGTTGTTTTACTTGAGTGGTGTTTGTTTATTTTGTAGTACAGAATTCCCTGGGGTGAAATTCTAGCCCTATTCAAATCCATTACACCCCTTCTTAGGTTGCAGTTACAAACATATTCCCTTTATAGATTGTTCCCTACATAGAGATGAAAACTGGTTTTCAACTTCTTACTGCCTAGTGTATTAGAAAGGACAGTAGTACTTCTTGGTTAAAACGTACTGGAAATGAAGTTGGTTTGTTTCCCTAAGAATGTTCTAACTCCTGCTAGGAAATTCTCCTGAACAGTGATGCAAATTAAATTATCCTTTAAAACACTGGATTACCTGACTATTCCAATGTTAACAAGTACTAAGATAGTCTAAAAAAAAAAACCAAAATATGTATCTCCTAAATAACACTAAAAATATACCTGGTGGAATACTTCTTTGGGACAACTAGATTTGATTCCCTGATCCTGGCATCTTGCTCTGCAGGGTAGTTGGTGTTGAAATTCTCTAGCTCACCCAGCAGCAGCTCTCACTAGCTGATTTTAAGAATTAACATTTACTCTAAGGAGAGCTCTGCCGGTTCCTTGGCCATGATGCAGAGCTTGCATCTTGTGGCCTATGAGTAAAATATCATTTTAAAAAAATAATTGGAAAGACCCTCCAAGCTCCTTCAATAATGACCCTTGACAACTTGATTTGTGAGGTCATTGCTAACCCTCTTGTGTTTAAATGGCTTGAGAAGACTCCCCTATTTCCCCTTTTTACTCAATGCCCTTCTTTCATAGGCCTTAAATTGCTATGGACTTTTGTACGGTGAGCAGGGGCAGACAGTTCTCTCTCCAAATTTCACCTGTATTTTTCAGCTTAACCTGGCTTGCAGGAGTTTCTGGAGGATGACAGAGTTGCCTCTGCCCTGGGGATTAAATGAATTGCCTCCTCATCGTTCCCAATCTTTGCTGACACTGGCAGCAAGGAATTCAAACTGTGATCCTCTGCAGGGTAATGTCCTGGATAGCCCTAAATCACATGCTTTATTTGATGGCAGAAGTCATTTTCATTGCCGGGTTTATCACTTGGGATAATTGACCTCCATGTTCTTTGAGCACTTTAGCATGTCATTAGCAGCAACAATGGGATCGTTACTTAAAGAACCTAATTACTGCTAAGGTCAGAACTTGAGATAAAAGAACAAGAGCTTAAACCAAAAGAAAGTACTTATGCATCTCCAGGTGAGATCATCTCTAAGACAAAAACGTGTTCTTTACCTCTCCATCCCTCACATGATTATATAATTGATTATTTTGGGGAGCTGGGAATAAATTTCAGCATAAAATTGTAGAGATGGAAGGAGTTTGAGAGGCCATCTAGTCCATCCCCCTGTGCTGAGGCAGGACCATGCATACCTAGACCATCGCTGAAGGTTTTTGTCTAACCTGTTCTTAAAAACCTCCAATGATTGGGATTCCACAAGGTCCCTTGCTAACATAGTCCAGTATTTATCTATCCTTACTGCTAAAAAGATTTTTTCCTAATATCTACCCTAAATTTCTCTTCCTACAAATAAAGCAGATTACTTCTAGCCCTACATTCAGTGGACATGGAGAGCAATTGATCACCATCTTCTTGATAACAACCCTTAAAATAATTGAGGACCATTAATCAGGTTCTCCCTCAGTCTTCTTTTCCCAAGACTAAACATGCCCAGTTTTTTTAACCTTTCCTCATCGGTCATGTTTTCTAAAAAAGAAATATTATAATTTTTGTTGCTTTGGTCTGGACTCTTTGTCTGGAATCAATTTGTCTACATCTTTCCTAAAGCATGGTGCCCAAAACTGTACACAGTACTTCAGCTGAGACCTCACCAGTGCAGAGTAGAGTGGAAGAATTCCTCCCATGCCTTACATATGACTCCTGTTAATACATCCCAGAATTATATTAGTGTTTTTTGCAACTGCATCACACAGTTGGCTTATTCAGTTTATCAACT
This sequence comes from Mesoclemmys tuberculata, assembly GCA_007922155.1. Classification (NCBI taxonomy): domain Eukaryota; kingdom Metazoa; phylum Chordata; order Testudines; family Chelidae; genus Mesoclemmys; species Mesoclemmys tuberculata. Next base: position 64,118,722 of record ML675601.1, read on the forward strand.
ATAATTCCTAGTTACCTTTCTGCAGTACTATTACCTAGCTAGTTATAGTCCATCTTGTATTTATGCATTTGATTTTTCCTTTTGAAGTATAGTACTTTGAAGTTGCCGTTTGTTTGTTTTATTTAATTTGCCTTATTTTTAACTTTTTCCTGTTGTTAAAGAAGGAATTAAATAAACTTGGATAATTATATATTATTAAATATTTTATAGAGTTAGGTATGTATTGTGTTTGTGACTCCCATTGACTTCAGTGGTCTTTGGATCAGCCCTTAGAATGTAAATTCTTTGGAGTAGGGACCTGTCTTCTATGTGTTTTCTGTGAAGAACCTAGCATATTTGTGAGCATTGTAAAATAATAAATAGTGGAGTGCAGCCCATTTGCCCTTCGGGTACCTACATCATAGTATATTGTATTTCTTCCTATTGCCCAATCATCATTAATTCTTATATAAAATAGGGTCTTTCACAATGATTTAGGTTACAGTTTATTTCTGTTTCTACCTTAAGAATTGATCCTGCAGAGATTTATGCATATACTTAACTTTAAGCGTAAACATAACCCCATTGTAGTTAAGAATTGCTTGAGCGCTTTTCATTTAAAAGAAAGGTTCTCCTCCCCTGAAATTTTTTCACCAAAAATATTTGAACTAAGGCAGGCGACTAGTAGGTAGGTGCTGTCATTCTCTGAAAAGCTCATTAGCTATATTGACTGTTTCTGATGCCTCTTGCAAGAGAACAAAACAACCAGACAGTCTGTAATATTCTTCTATAATATCCACCCTTAATTATGTGACAATGTAGAGTGTATCAGGTAGAATCATTGCTTAGTATTGTTTACCATCCAACAGTGAGGAAATTTAGTGTAAAAAGATGGAGTTTACATTAAGTTCTGAAGGTGGTGGTCATTCTGATAGATTGTGGGAGAAAGCAGGAAGACAGCGACTAACCAAACTTTACAGATCAGGTAAGAGAGGTGGGTATTTTGTAATTCTTCATAATGATTTTGATTTATTTAGTTTTCTTCCCACTAATGCTTTCATATGTTCTCCAAACTGTAGCTCATAAACTTGAATCTCTATTAACTTATCTTAAAAGGTAAAGTAGTGAAGCCTAACATTAAGATATGGTAAAAATATCTTCATGAATTTTTAAACAAATGTCAGAAAAAATAGTTGAGGTTGTTGTTAACATGCATATATGTTATGGACTAATATAAAGTTGTTGAGTTTGAGTTTCCAACAGTTTTGTGCTAGTCCCTGAAAAATCTAGGGAGTGAAATTGGCCAGGTTAGTTTCACAATCTGAATGAAATGCAATGCTAAATTACATTGGGAAACTATCATTTAAATCATCTAACACTTTTTGAGTAATGCACATAGGGACTTTTAAAAAAACAGAATTTTTTCTCTTGATAATGTCCTTTTAAAGGACAGTATGGCAAGTTGATCAAACCATCTCCTCCTCTTCTCCTGTGCTATATTTTCCATCCCTAGAGATTTGGTTAGTGGGACTGTGCAATTTACTTCTTGGTCTCCCTTGGGAGAATAGTGGCCTGTTTCTGAACATTCTATGTCAAGAGCCATAAGAGATTTTACAAGAATTCTTGAAGGGGTAGCAGTATCCTGAACCAAAGAAACGTTTTCTCAAAGTTGCCTTTTCAACTTTGTTTGTTTGTTTTTATCATCCTGAAGGGAATTAGATATTCACCTGTTTAAATAACTCGTACATTGAAAATTTAAATATAAAAGTTCTGTTCACCTCCTCTCTGATAGCACTCTTACTAAAGTAAGCTGTGCAGACTTGGAGATAGTGAACCAAAGACTTCTACATCTGTGAAAATTCATTTTTGTGAAGTTGTCCTTGCTCAAATTGTTTATCACCATAAAAATTTAAGTAGAGCTGATTCAAAACTATAAAAGCAGTGAAGTGTTAAAATGCTTCCCTCTGCTCCCAGGTGTGTTAGAAGGTGCATTGTGCTTTCACAAAGTCATAGATGTTTTCAAATCTTCATTAGAATTATTTGTATTGTCATTAGTTTTTATCTTGTTCTATGTTAACCGTGTGTACTTTTTGTCTGATTAGATTTTTCCTGAGAGTATTTTCACCTTCAGTTTTAATGATCTTGCAATAGTCATGCCTTACGTCTCCAAGCAGAGGTGGAATAAACTAAATGTTTGGAATTGCATGAGAGAGACACTTGAGCACTTCTGTTTTATTTCATACTCCAAACTTCACCACAGTAGCTCATGCTTTTAGGTGATTAAAAATCAATGAATTATTTATTATCCTTCATTTCACAGCAGTTGGATATTGAAAGGGATTGTGATGTGTCTCTGGTCAATACTCTCACCTTTTTTCCTGCACTTTTGGGTCACTGAACAATCCTGATGCATCTTTTAACCTTCTATTGAGGTCGCTTTCATTTCTTTGTTTTCCTTTCTGTAGAGTAGTGTCAGCAGCAATTAAATGTGATCTATGGTCTTCCTGAATGTGTGGGATGGTTTGCAAAGTATGTGTTAAAAATAGGAAGTATTGGTTAATTGTTAGAAAAAAAGCTTTCTGCCAATCTTAAAATTGGTTCCTATTTTTCTTTTTGTGAACTAATTCCAATAAACTAAGAGTCTCATATTATATCTGCTTCTGGAATAATATAACTCTTTCCGTTATGTATAGGCTCTGTATCCCTGGATATGATATGTACTCAAGGCTCAAGAACTGAAGGAATAATAACAAAGGCCTTATTGAATGTTTCTTGAATAACACTTATTGACCTAATTTATAACGATGAACAGGACTCAGATAAAAGAATTCATGGGGATAAATTGTTCATTTACAATCTGCTCAATGTAAGGGGCAGTGTATAACTGTGCTAATCTGTGAGCAGAGCAGGGGGAAAACTTGTGCCTCAAAGAACCCCTTGGCTCTTCGCCCTCATAAATAGCAGAGTAGTAGTATCTGGGTGGGTGGGTGCTCTATAAGGCTTTACCCACAACCAATCACTTCCTTAAGGAGCAGGAGTGAAGATGGGAGGGTATTGCTTGATGTTTGTTTTCACTGCCAGATGGAGAGCCAGAGCTGTTCTGCCACAAAGGAGCAGTCCCTTCTCCCGCCTATTTATTTCCATACACTCAAGAAAAAACCTGAAAATGTTTGTTTGGACCCTGCTGAAAAGGAGCGTGAACTACCTACACACCTGCCAAGAAAGGGAATCCTAAACAGCTGTTCCCTACCATGAGAATGGGAGTTGGGCCAGAAATTTCAAACATGGGTACCTAAAATTAGGCTCTCTACACCCATATTCAGGTTCCCAGACTTGACATTTTTGGCCTCGTATCTTCTTTCAGATGCCTTTTTATTTATTCTTCTACAGAGATAATGACCCATCCCTTACACATGGTGAAAGTAAATTAGACTTTTCAAAATCCTCTCCAGGGTAATACTTGATGCCATTAATAGAAGAACGTTAGGTCAAGAGTGGAAGTGAATTTGGCTTCCTGATCCCTCGTATGTATTTTTATGTCTCACAAAATCCATAGCTTCGTGTAATTGGCATCCTCTGGTCATGAGAGGCCTGGCCCTGGCAAAGTAGAATTGAAAAGGGTTGGCAGAGAAAGATGGGAAATCTGGCACACAGGGCCTGCTTACACTATGCCTGTTTCAAGCCAGCTCTGTGCACAAGTACCAAACTCACTCCATGCTAACAAACAAAAAAAAGACAAGAGCATGGCTGAATGATTTCTGCTGGCCAGGGATGCTGACCTCCAGTGAGCTGAATGGAGCAGCTGACTTTGAGAGACTTCATGCCAGTTTTCAGCTTTTTCCCCTCTTGTCAGTTGGCACCTATCTTGTTGCCATTAGTCAGATGTTTGTCCCAGTCATCCTGGAATCTTGAGGCATTCAAAGGCCCCAGGTTCCTTCAGTCACCTTTGAGAAATACTTTCTTAATGAAAGAGCTGCCGTGTGTCTGGCAATGGGATGCTGCAATTTTATGAGCCCTTTCTAGGAAACTGGGGGAACTTCAGTGGAAGGTACCTCTTAATGCTGTTGTTATGCTAACAGCCAGGTCTACTTCAGCTTGCTGTCTCACATGCTTTAATGGGCTAGTCGAAGGGTTTCTCTGTGAAACTCTCCCCCAATACAGCTTTAGTTCTCAACATCTTTAGACTGACTTTCTTTTTCTAAAGGTACCTTCTCACCTGTGACTCGCTTTCAATCTTCCCTCCTGCCTCCCGCTACACTACCTAATAAGGACCTTCCTTTGTCTACACTGTAAGTAATGCAGGGAATGATTATATTTTTTCTTTGTCAAGTTCTGACATACATGGTCAGTCTTGTGCTTGTACCAGGGCTTATAACAGAGCTCTTATTACTACCATGGAAGTAGCTGAGTAGTGAACAGCCCCTAGCAGCCAAGGCTGTTCTCAGTTCCTAATGAAAGAATGACAGAAATACCTATTAGTGATCACTAGCATACGCCAGGGTCTGAATGAGCTCTCCCCTTCCATGCGTTGAGGAGCTGGCGGGAAAGAGTTCAGGAGCAGCTTGTGTACACGTAGACACATCTGCTTTGCTGAAGGGATCAATGGACAAACTTGCTTTGCAAAAGTGATCAGTGTTGAGGGGATTGGGTTAAAATTCACTTTAGTCTTGAAGTGAGATGTTGTTGCCCTTATTGTGTGATGAAAGGGCAGCAGATTGGTACTTAACATGCCCTGACTGATTGGGTCACCCGAATAACCTCACTCACTAGGCAGGGGGCAAAGAAGCTAAATCCAAATGAAAGTCAGAGGATGGGGAAAGATGTTCCTGCCTGGTGGTGTGGACACTGTTTTAAAGAGTCCTAGGTGCCATTTTACTCCCCCCCTGCAGTATTTAAAGACAGAGCTGATCTGACTTAACGGAGAGTCCTTGCTTCTGCTCAGTGATCATTAGAGCTGGAAATCCCTGAGGAGCCAGTCTGGGGGCTGAACCTTAGATCTGGTATGAGGACAGTGTTGCAGTAAAAGACAATGCAGAGGATGCAGAAGCTGTGAGGGTCCCCAGTACCTGGTGAAACTTGTAAGAGCTGAAATCACTAAGAACTGAGCTAAGAGATGGACCTTCAGAACATAGCATTACAGCGAGAGGCAGCAGCTGAGACCGTGGCAAGCAGTGGCAGAAACAACAGTGATAGTGGGGAGCAGCAGCAAAGGTGGCAGCAACCATGGCAAACAGCGACAACAGTGAGCAGCAGCAGAGACGTTGCTCGACCTCCCCTCTTCAGAGGTGGGATGTGAACTCACCTGAATGCACCCTGAATTCTGGGAGTTTGCTGACTTTGGACAACCCCAACCTCTAGTGGGGTGCCACAGGGAGAAAGGGGAGTGGCATGTTAAAGGAACACTCCTCTGTCAGACTTTCACACGGCAGGGTGGGAAACTGAGGCAAAGGACTATTGCCTGACAAACCGTGGGGCAGGTATTTATGTAGGGTTTGCCAATTTTTGAATCATTGCAGTGTTTTCCCAAATAACGCTGAGTTCCATCTCCCTTTCCATAAAAGTTTTCTTTTCTTATACATAGTCTCAGTGATGTGGAGAAGTATTGCCTCTCAGAGATGCTGGGGTGGTATTTAACTTTCCCAGATTTCTGGAAATCTGAAAATCAAGCTGGTTTTGTTGTGCAATGTTAAAAGGAACCCCTAGGTATTGAACCTGGCCCTTGTTGCTACCGCCGCCACCTGGCAGAAGGGTTATGCTGGCAGTTCTAGTAACTTGGGTTTATTTTATTTTATTCTATTCACCTTGCTTTTCATAGGATTGTACAAGATTACTGGAGCATTTTTTATTTAACCAGCCCACAAAAGCACTCTAGGCACCTCAAAGACATAAAACAAAGCAGCTTCTTGCCCTAGGGAAAGGGCCAGTCTAAGGACCAAACTGTGGCACAGGGCACAGGAGTCCACTGCCCCAGGGGAAGTTCAGGAAGGGATTCTGCTTCAAAGGCTGTAATCCCTTGCTGGGTGGCTTGCTGCACAGAGAGACAGTGCAGCCTCTAGTACTCCCTTTTATATGTATTACGCTGATTAGGACCTGTCACGGTTACAGAGCTAGCTGCACCTCTGTTCCCTTCCCGTGTCTGAGTGTACACCTCCATGTGTCAGGCCTCATGCTTTTACCTATCCTGGGATGGACCCCCACTCTTAATCCAGGCGCTGTGCTACAATATGCTGTGCATCCGACGTGATTGCCTAGAAGGTTTGACTGAATTCTGGCCTCTGCAGTTCTTCCCCTCAGTTGTCTGTGACCAGTGGTGCATACAGTAATCAGACCACCTTCTTAAAAAAACAAAGTGTTGTTTAATTTCAGCAATAGGAACAAAGTATAAGAGAGAGTCCTGGCTGTCAGCCTGAACAGCTCCCCAACTACTCCTTTAGAGAGGGAGACTATCACTTTTCACCCAGACAGAGATTCTTTTGATCTTCTCTTTCTCATCCTGGCCACTTGCGGCAAAATAAGTTTTAGAACTTGGCTGGAGCCAAGAGGTAGAACTTTCCCAGCTAGTAGCTCAAGCATTGTCTCTTAACAGCCCTGCAGTGTTTCCTGGGGTGGCGGTAGTGTGGCATTATTTAGTGTCCTCACTGTCCTGCTTGGGTTTTTTTGCAACGTCCCTATTAAATTAAACCAACTTATTCATCCCAATAGCCAGGCCACACACAGTATTCATAAATTGTTATGGAGCAGCCCCACATCAGCCACAGGATCCCTGCAGGAGACTATTATTTTCTGAAGTCCTGTTGTGCCAAAGATCACTGGCACGGCTAGTGATTCAGCAGACAGCAGACCTGTCGTCCCTCCAGTTCTGAATACAGCCCAGGTGTATAGTTAAAGATACATTAAATAGGACAGTTGGCATTACAGGTGCAGGTGGCATGTGCATGCCAACAGCACAGCACCGTATCTCTCTGCTTCCCAGGCAGCTCCATTCCTAGGGTACCTGAAATGGATATGGATTGAGAGACAAAAGGGGGGGGTGAAGAAATGTCTTTTATTGGACCCACTTCTGTTGGTGAAAGAGACAGGCTTTCCAGCTTACACTGAACTCTTCTTCAGGTCTGGGAAAAATGCTACGCTGCCAACAATGTGGATATGGATTCTCCTTTCTAAAACATTTAAGCACAGGGTTCTTGACAAGGGACAGCATCATGCGCAAAATTGTCCTTGATTTTTCTTTGACTGCAAGCACAGCACACTGGGATTACCCTTTTTTAAAGATATGTTAACAGGCCCAGGCCCAGGCCCTGGCCTGATAGTTTTTTTTTTTATAATATTCTATCTATAAACAGGGTATGTGTAAAATATACATGGGAAGAAGGGGCACTCACTTACAGCTTGTCAGCCTTGGCTATGCCACTTTTGTTCCTCCTTAAGTTCTTTAACTTAGTTTAAAAAAAATTCCCCTGAGGTTGTGTATGAATGTTAGGGAACGTGAATAACTTGACTTCAGATTTAGCTGGAGACTTAGTGCTGTCAAAGCAGCTGAATCATTGTCCATGAGCTGCCATGTTTGCCATGGTGATTACTTGACAGCGTGCCAGTGACTACTGCCTCCAGTCTCTGAAAAACTGACCTTGTAACAACATCGACATTCTTTCTCTTGCGTTCACTGACACACTCTAAGCTCTGGAAACTGTTTTCAAAACAAATATATAATGAAGTATTGTACTTGTAAAAGCAATTGTGTTTCAGTCCATCAGATTATTTTAGGGTGTCAGGTCTGCCAAAGGGCATGTGTGAAGGATGCAGTTATTTAGAAAGCCTGTGAAGGTCTGTAGTTAACAGGGACAATAAGAAACAAAACAGAACCTTCTTGAAATGAGTTTTAATGGCAAGCTGATGACGTATTAACTCAGCTCTGTTCCCTCACTGTTAAATGTGTTTGGATGCACAGTATTTTACATAAAAGGTGATGTATGAAGCAGAGGCAGTGAGCACAGCTACACAAACAATTCAAAGAATATTCAAGGCCCAAGAGCAAGGAAATGTCTTGATTTAACATTTGCGGAGTCAAGACACCGCTGTCTCTCTTTGCATAGACAAATAGAACATTTTCTCTGCCTAAAATACCCATCCATGTTTGTAATCCAAGTATTTATTGTAGAGAAGCCACTTGGGCCTGGATTCTCTGATGAGTCCAGCTTACGTTAGGCACAATAGAAATGAGATAAGGGGCTGTCAGAAACCGGGTTGCTTCTCTCCCACTCTCTCCTTGGCTCCAGCCCCGGGTGCAGGTTGCTGTAACCTATGCCAGCTGACAGTGATCCATAAGGCACGGTCCAGTGAAGCGCTTTGTTTTCTAATAACTCCGACTGTCCCTCCCCCACCAACATGCCCTTCTGTGTTCCTAAAATGCCTTCTATGCCAGGAGCTGCAGAAGGGGCGCGGGGTGGGAGTTGATGTCACTGGCTGTGCACCTGCTTAGGACTCCTCGATGCCGGGGCAATCGCAAGCAGGGGTATTCTAGTAAGTCTCCACCACTCCCTTTGTGCTGTTTGAACAGCTGAAATGATGTCCAGTCAGCTGTCTTTCCCATTTCAGAATATAAGATGAGGAGAATCAGGCTCCCCAAACTCAGATTCCAACCACAGTAGAGGAAAGTAATAACTGAGCAGACAGAGCTGACAGTACTGTGTAGGGTTCATGTCTATGTGCTGTTTATTCAAGACTTTGTGCCAATTATTTTCAGCCTTCTTTGACCTGTCCATGCCTACTGTAGGCACCTGAAAATGCTAAGGGCAGGGCAGGCTGTAAAAGGAGAGCAGATTCTCCCAACACTGGTGGGTGACACTGAAGTCAGACTTCCCAACCAGCCACAAACAGTGCTTCTGATTCCCCACGCTGGTTATCAAGAAGCCACTGTACAAATACACACAGCCCCCTTTACTGCATTTCAGTTTTTGGCTCCCAATCAGCCACTAGGTCCAGTAAAGAGACCAGTTATTTAAACTCTATGCTCTTTACCAAAAAGGTTTCTCCTGATCCCAAAGGGTAGCCACAGTACCAGATCAATATAAGCTTGGATTTTACCCAAAATACCACACTGCCAGCCAATCCTTTAGTAACTAAAACCAAAGTTTATTATAAAAAGAAAGACACAAACTATAAGAAAAGTATTAAAGGATTAAAGCAATCAGACACATAGAAATTGATTTGAAAGTCCATATACATCAGGTTTCTAGTAGAATTGTGGAGTTTGCAGGCTTGTATCATCCTTGGGGTATACATCCAATACCTGGATGGGTCTCAGTCTTTTGTTTCACAGCTTCAGTTCAGTTGTAGGTGAGTTGATCCAGAGGTAGGTTGACGACTGAAGACAAAATGGATGTCATGCAGCTGCCTTTAATGTCCTTTGTCCTTTGCCTTGCTACTTGTGGAAATTTACATGAATAAGATGGAGTCCAGGGTCACATGAGTGACTGGTGACTCATCAGGTATATCCCTGGCTTCTCCCCCAGGCCCATCGTACCTGTAAGTTTCCTTAATGGGCCATTAAGCAGGCACTTGTGCTGCAGCCATCCTGTCTGGGGTGTTGTCCAGACACAGCACAATTTGAAATACAGATCTACCAAACATGTCCATAACTTCCATTACACATATAACACATGAACATAAACATCATCATCCTTCTTAGCACGTTATAGCCTTTCTGACAGTACCTGACATGGCATAGCTCACATGAATTATTATGATTTTGACATATTGATGTTAAATAATATAATAAAAGCACCCCCCATCCAGCCAGTCGTTAGACAAAGAGAGAGCAAAGGTGTGGTGAAGACCTCTGGGGGAGCAGGAGGGAGAAGGTTGGGGCAAACAGCCAGTCAACCCATGACAGAGAAAGTTCAGTCAAACTCTAAAGTTATGTGACTGTCCTAAGGTCTCCACCTTGGCTGCTTCTGCTTCTGCTCCTACCAGCTGCAGTCTCTAGCCAGCTCCTCTCTGCAGTTTACCCCCCCAGGCTACATGGGTGGAGGAAGAACCAGCTGGGTTCTCGTTTCCCCAGAGTGGGAGGGGGTCTCCCACTCTCCCTGCCTTAAATGGTTTGGGTCCTGCCTTACTTAGAGACTGGCTCTTTTCCTGTGTTGATACCAAAGCTGTTGTAATGGTGCTAAGAGGGCTGGCAGCAGGGCATTTTCTGTGACGAGAACTTAACCATGGGACACGCTTCATACCTCAACTCCCTTTGAAATGTTCAAGCCTGAGACTGTTAATCTTCAGGGTATGTTGCAAGGCTATGTATTCTCCCAGGCCTTTGAGAAGGGGTATTGATGGGGGAGGGGGAATGCTGGAGATTGTTGTCCCTAATATATTATAGAGTACATGACTTCAGTTCGATGAAAGAAGTACTAGGGCTCATTTACCTGGAGAGTTTGTGCGCAGCAAGCGGGCTGCACACAACGGGCTGTAGCTTCACAAGCTGTCTTGCCACACACTAACTCTCCATGTAGACAGGTGTCTGAAAGATGAGCTTTTGTTGGCTGAAACAAATTTATAGCAGAAACTCGGTGCAAGATTTATAAACAATCAGCTTACATTTGAGTACATTAATAGCTCCTGAGACATTAGTGAAAGCTGAATTTTAGTGTGCAATGTGAATGTATATTTTTCAGACGGTGGGAAAAAATTAAATCCTTCACTGGTTTAAAATGAACTCACAAGTTGTCGACTTTAAAGGCACTGCAGCTTCTCATTACAAGCTGGGGCTAGAGTTTTGCTACAGTGTTCAAGTTACTTATTAACCTACTGTACTGTAACTGCATGTAACAGGCACGCCTGCTGTCTTAGTTGGCAAGAAACACTTTTATCAAAAAACATTCAGAGCTAAGCAAGTTCTGAGGAAATTCTACTTGTAGTGCCAATGAATGATTTTCTAAACTGTATTGATTCTCTCAGGGTTTTTTCATTTCTGTTATCTTTTAAAACATGCTAGGTAAAGTGGTTTTGAAATAATTTCTGCAGGGTGCTAGTTTGCAAACAATGCTCCTTTGAAGATAGCAATTTTATTAAGACTCTCCTGAAACATTGCCGTGCCCTGTGTGTGCATGTATGTTTTGTGGAGGAGGATTATATGGCAAAAGAACATGAGTGTTCAGTTCCTTGAGTCCCCCTTTAGCGAAGGGGGAAAAAGAAGACTTCCTCATCTGACCTCTGGAAGGAAAAGAAAGTTCCTCCATTAGAGCTGTATTTATCTCACCAATGGTTACACAAGCCAAGGAGACAGGGAATTAATTCTTAGATGCATAGGCTTGAATAACAAAGCTGGGCGGTGAAAGGAGAGAAGAGGAGCCTCTGAGAAAGTAGAAGTGCACACTCATCTGCCAGAAGACCAGGTTGTACACTGAGCTGGTCTTTTTCTCTTTGTGTATATATAGAACTCTTGCTATAATCCATGCACCTTAAGTCTTGAGGACTAAACATCATCATCTGAGAGACTCTTTATTTCCAGAGCAGGCTACCTCCTCCACCATCTCAGACTGTTTTTAAAAATGGTTACTGATTTTATGTATGTATGAGTTGATGGGTGTCCTAATGGTTACAATATGTGAAGGCCTCTTAGGCAACACACAACAATAAGTAAAAGTGATATCTGGACTGAACTGTATAAGATAATTTGTGCACAGCTTAGCGGGGTAGACCCTTGTACTTTGATTTGTATTAAATGATAACAGGCATGTATGAACTTTTTTCAAGAAGGAACTCAGAGCTGTTCAGTAATTGGTAACGGCAGTAGAACAAAGATTCCTTTTTTCTTTAAAACCAAGAAATCAAGAAGTCACTGTGAGGAGGCAGGGGGAGAGAATTTTTGTTTCTAGTCCATGGGGAAGTTTGTCAAATGTCTGTAGCTGAACAGCCTGAAAGGTCCTGTTTGACAGGTGGTGGTTGCTAACAATCAGAGGCATTTTGAGACCGGTGCTTTAGTTGCTACATTCTGAGCTTGACAAGTGGGGAGAATAGCTGCACTAGCATGTCAGCCACCCCCTTAGTGTTTCAGTAGGCTAAGATAGAGCAGTATTCAGAATGGTAGCAACCTTTGCTTCAGAGTACTGTCTACTACCTTCCATTTTAATTGGAACCTTTCCCGTCACATTTTCTGTCCACATTTAGTCAGAAGAAATCTGATGTATTTTAGATGCCTGAAGGGCTCTGGCTTGTTGCCTGGAAAGAACAAAAGTTTTTTACAGATCAGAAAATTGTTTTTATTTGGGAAAGAAACCCTTGCCAGGACTCCAAGCCCCAGAAACCAACCTGGCTACCTGGGTTTTGCATAGCATCACAGATGTGTCTGGGGAAGGAGAGCTGCCCATAGATATATCTGAGAGGTCAGCCTGGATTGTTTCAAAAAAGAACCCTGCAGCCTGATCAGCAGCTGCACGCGTCTGGTTCCCATAGATTTCGTTAGGAATTTGGCACGCATAACTGATGGGATAACTAAGTCCCGGGTATATTTAAAAATGTATCTTAAAAAAAATTAAAAAGAGAAAATTAGCAAAATGCAAACAATGCAGTTATGACAGCCCAGTTAAAGATGTGTGAGCATCACAATCAAGAAAGTGGATAACTTAAGAGTTCACTGCTGAAGTTATACATCTGCCTATTTCTCATGCTACATCCAACGCTGCCTAAGCATCCTGCTGAAAGAGACTCCCCAATGGCCCATTCAAATCAGCTGTTTTACGTCCAGTGAGTCTGGCCACTCAGAAGAATTAACCTCCCCCTTTGTTTAAACACAACCTTGTACATGCAGTGGAACTAACCAGGTAACTCCCTGCGATATTGCAATACAAAAATAATTCTTCACTACACCTTTTAATTCCCACAGTCACAGGCAACATCTCCCAGACCATCACCAGGGTGTGTCAGATGGCGAGGGTGGAACCGGAGCATAATGTGCTGTGGCAGTGCTATCCAGCAGAGCAGTCTCTTGAGGGCTGTTATCCACAGACGCAAGATAGAGCAGTTCTAAAGCCAAGTTCCCAAGTGGAGTACCCCCCGTTCCCTAAGCTGAGTGAGCCGGGGTCTGAAGTACCCCATTTATACATAAAACAGGAGCCTCAAATGGATGCTGAAAAATAGCCCTTCCCCCATCACTAGATATTATGGACTTTGTCTCAGCAGACATAACAACTGAGTTGAGAGTCCTAAGGGAAATAGAGCCAGTGTAGAAATCTGTGATCCACCATCTAAGACTTCTTAGTCCAATATTAGAATCGCTAGACAGGTCCCTCTTTCTCCGCATTACTATCTGGCTAGTACAGAAATATACAATTTACCAGGTATTTGCCTTTCTTCATCCATCCTTTATTTACACAATTCTTGTCTCTGTAGAAGAAGTTCCGTTGGTTGTCCGAGAAACGGAGCATTTATTGTGTTTCTAACCAACATTGACGTTTATATCCCCACTCATTTGATCATGGAAAGCCTTGTTTTGTCCGTTAGTTGCAAATTGGCTCAGGCTGGTTGCTACAGAAGGATACAGGATAAAAGTCAGTGGAATCATTGCATTTATACTGGTGTAAATAAAAAGCAGAATCCACCAGTATCTCACTTTAGGCTGACACCATCGGTCCTACACCTATATGTGACTCATTTTTGGAGTAGAGTAGAAAGCCCTGTGATTGAATATCACTCTGTATTAACAAACTAAGATCATTTTGAGGTCTTAGCAAAGTAGGAATGGAAAAATATTAACAGATTTGTGAATAGTTTATCCTCCAGATTTTGCAACAGATGCCCCTACACTTCTACACATGGTACTTTCTGCTAGTTTGAATTACTGAGGTGTTCAGGAGATGGCAAAAAAAATCCAGTCTTCACAAAGAGGCAAATCAAAATATTGTAAGTAAAGATTTTCTCATGGGCTTCTACAGCAGCTCCATGTGGAAACTGAATCTTAAAGTCTCTGAACTGTGACGTGTTTATATCAATTCATCTATTAGCATGTTCTCTCTGTTGCAGTGAGTGCGGTTGGTAGTTGCTTCATATATATTTTTAAGTTACTGTATAGTTTTGATAACCTACAGGTCTTGATTTATTGCTCCAGTAAATAACTGATTCAGTCGGTAAACTAAATGGGAGAAGACTTTCATCCATTGTCTATAACTAAGAATTATAGTACTGTACCTGTGTGAGTTGGATGGAAAATATATACATTCCATCACTAGATTATGCCTTTGTAAAGTTATTGCAGTGCTTTTAGCCTGTTTTTATGCTGGAGCAATATTTGGCCATTATTTCTAAGTCCTGCTAGTTGGATAGTATTCTTCTTTAGAATAGTAAGGGCTGAGGGTTAAGCACTACTCACCACAAGGCCCCTGGCTTTTGTAGTTGTTCAAAGGAGCTGGAGGGAAGGGATAAATTTGAAGGCGAGACCAGTTAGAATGCATCTTAACAATTGTGTGCAAGAAACTGTGAGTGTTACATGTGTCTTCCTGATTTTTATTAACAGCTTCCAGAATAATAGCCTGTTTTAAAGACTGACTTTGCCTCTTCATGTCCGGGGGGGAAAAACGTTTTAAAGCTGTATTAGTAGATGAGTGGGTTAGGGAGAGAAATAAGGCACCTTATACCAGAACTCAGCTTTATTTCTCGTCATTTATGGTTTGACAATGAACCGTGCAATCCAAGCCAAGTTGTAACATTAGCTACCATTCTCTAATCTCCTTTAATTATGTAGTGTTTTAGAGAGAAATCACTGGTAGGCTAACTGATGGAATATGAACGGCTGAGTATCCAGGTCATTCTGGTACATTGTATGTGTGAGGGGCAAGTATGAACTGGTTAATTGGTTTCCTATTTATGCTCCTGACAATCTATCTTTATGCTAATCCTTGTGGTGGGAGTGATGACTGATTAAGAAAGGATGTAATACTTTTATTTGGAAATAACCCTGCAGAGACAGAGAGACAATGTGTATATTATGTGGGATAGGAACATTGTCCCCTTGCATGTTCAGACTGTGAGAAAAGCGAAGTCCAAATGACACTCAAACTTTACAGAATCCACTATGGGCAACCTTCCACACAAAGGCTGGTAAGGACGCTAAGCCAGCGATGGAACTTAATGCTGGCTGGCAGAAGCTTTAACTTGTGTCTGAGCTGGCACTGGCTATGAGAATTAGGAAGCTGGAACTGACTCCCCAATCTCCTTCCACCACCCTCATGGGTGCAGGAGAGAATTGAGCCCATTATCTCTTTTATTATAGCATCTGACAATGGACACAGAGTGAAGCCAAATAAAATAGAAGATGGGTTTTTCTCTAGACCAGCCTACAATATTACGGCTTCAATCTGCAAACATTTAGTACTGGGTGCATGGCAGCGCTTGCTGCCACAAGTAGTCCTTTCAAGTCCATTTTTAAAAATGATTTCTTCCTCAAAGCCAGAAATAATACACCCAGATATGAAACATGTTGCCTTTATTGCATTTCTTGGCCAGTAAAGCAAGCCTTATTCACCTCACTGAAACAACTTGAAAAATAAACAGCTTATGAGGTTAAAAAATACAAATTAAAAAATTGGCTGTTAAGTGAAAGTTATTTTGTAGCATTTATACAATAGGTCCCATGCTTTTGCCATTAAAGTGGTTTATACAGTGAGTCCAACTCTGCTTCCATTGAAGTGGATGTGAAATTTGCTTTTGTTGTCAATTGGAACAGGATCACACCCAATATCTGCTACTTGCTGTGGCTCCTAGAAAGGAGAAAACAATAAACACTGTTTTCCTTCCAGTATTTGCAGTCTTGATTTTTATGTAAATACAGCAGAAGAATTGTGAGCTGAATACAAATATTTATCAAGGTAAACATGAATTCCGCTGATAAAATCCACCACATGTAGTGTAAACATGTCATAGTGGACTGATGCTAAATGATGATAAGGTTTAGCATAAGGTTTATGGCATATAAAATGCTGTGGGGCATGTGCAATTGGAAGCGATGCTGCTTTTATTTTACCCCTTGCCCCGAAGTATCATGATGAAAAAGATGCTTTTATGTGGTCAGGAATTACTCGGTTCCCGGAAAGCCTTCATTTTAAAATGCAGTCCTCTTGATGTATTTTGTTATGCATCTCTTCACCACAGCTGAATGATCTGTCATGCTCGTGTTAGCTATGGTTGTTTGGAACTATGATGCTTTATGATCTGCATATTTTCAGAAATGATGCAGTTTCCATAATGACCACTGCATATCCTGCGATAGCAAAATGCCATGATTCCTGGATATCTGTCATATCACACAAGCAAATACTTCATTAGTGTCTTTGCACGCTAGCGCTAATGGAGTCCTCAATCTTAGTTAAACTAAAACTGTTTTTATTTGCTGTGTGCAACTTGGTTGCTTTAAATCCAAGTTCCTAGAAATATTTTCCTCCCTCATTTGCATGGATTCTATTCACCCAAGCTATTTATACAGAGGTCAGCATCACAATTTATCAGCCATTTCTAATATGCTTCGATCCCAAGAGGACTGAGACATCTCTGGCTTGTTGGCCACATGTGTTCCTTGGAGCTATTCATCGGAGCATAGAGACTTTTAGGCTGTAGCACTCAGCATGGAATCATCCCCAAGAGTGAACAAATGGTGCAATGACTTAAGGGCCTCTGTCTCTGCAGAGTGTGGCTGGATCCTGTTTTGGTTTTTTGTTTCCCCAGTTATCCAAAAACTGGGTGTCCTGGCGAGAGTCAATAGCCCGACTTGGTAGTTCAGATAGCTTTCACAGTGCCCAAGTAAGTGAAGAGCTGCCTTGGGGTCATGAAGGAGGTGTGTTGCTTGTGGGGAGACTGCTTTTAAAGGAGTGCAAGCAATAGTTAGCCTGAACTCCATCCTTCAAGGGCTGGCTCAGACCTCTCTCCTTTTCCTTTCAATGGCTCTTTGATCTGCTGCTTGGGTGGAATCTTGCTGGTTCCCTCACCAGCCCCTGCTCAAAACCCCACTTTTTCTTTAATGATGGGAGAGGTGCCACTTGCAGTAGAGAGTATGTTTTATAGGGTGTTCACAATTCTAGTGTAACATTAGTGCTCATATTTCAGGTGAACTTCAGTAGTGATGAACTTCTCCTATGCTGGTTGATGTTTAGTTTATATAACACTCAAAATGTGCAACATGAGGGTGGGAGAGATCAGTGGTTCTTGCATGAATGGGTGGAGGAATCTCATAATGTAACAACACCCTCTGGGTAAAAATTCCACATTGCCTTTTAAACCTAAGTAGCCAATAAACAGCACTCGGACTATTGGATGCCATTGCATCAGACAGGGAAGAGGATTACTTGTTCATCTTCAGGAAGGCCTGAGTATAATCTGGAAAGGAGTGGGGTAGCAGGCCACTGGGCCTCCTTTTGAAGATGAGACAGGAGTGGTATGGGGGATAGCAAGATGTTGGCTTAGCCTCTCCTCCCTCATGGAAGCCACACAGCAGACAAGGGTGGTTTATGGGGAGTGGAGATAGAAGAGAAAGTTGTGCATGAAATATTGTAGGGCCTGTTGGGGGAATTGTGTCTTGAACAGGTCTACACTAGAATACATATATTCATGTGAATAGAATGAAAAAATCTAAGGATGTAGATGAACAGACACTGCTGGATTTAGCTTGTTTACATCGTGATTGCTGGTGCGTGGAAGATAGTGGGATTCATGAGCTAGGATGCCATATAATTAGCAGGTCTGTAGATGGAAGAGTTCACAGCACCAGGACATGGCCTCAACTGCTCTCTTTTCACCTTTTATGAGCACCAAAATGAGAAATCTAGTTTAGTATTTTCCAAACTGCCTTTTTCACTCTAATGGGGGGTTCTGCATATGTTCCCAATTGGGAGTTTGGAGCATAGAGGAGCCTTGAAAATAACAGCATTGGAAGTTTGGGTGGGTTGTGGTTTGTTGTCTTTGCCAAATCCAGATTGAGCACCCAAGTATAAACTATGCCAGATATTTGTTTTCACAATATTTTTTTGGCAAAATAAAAGATAAATCTGGGCCTGAATACAAAATGCCTCGTTCAGCAATAAACCATTAAACACTATTTTCAGTGTTATTCCGACAGCATTTAATGAAGTCAGTGCACAGCTGAATAAGTCGTGGCATTGAGAGGTTAGTCTGTATGCTGAAACTGCTGTTGAACAAGATGGCCAGGTTTAATTTTAGCTCAAGACAGAAAGAAATCAAGGTTTGCCAAATGAAAAATGACAAATCAGTTTTAAATGAAAATATTTTTAGATTTCCCAGTTGGAATGAAGAACAGTGTATAAATTAACAACGATGAAACTATTAAAAATTAACTGAGTGTAAAATCTAATGAGGAAATTTCCTTGTTAGAAGGAGAGCTCTTATAAACTACTGTTTCACTTATTGTAAATGCAATTTGAGTTTATTTTCATTTTTAAATGATCAGGGGTCTGGTCCTAAAAGTTATCACCAGAAAAACAATTTTCAGAATGAAAGCATAAACCAGTTTTAATAGTTACTATAAGGATTGTTCAGGTCTCCATACTTAGTTTTACCATTTTATCTGTTTCATCTGCATCCCTTCTGCTGTTTCATACCTTGGCCTCTCCTGAGCGAAGACTGCTGATCTTCCCAGTTTGAGTGAGGAATTTTGTGATATAGAAAAGCATTGGGAGAATATCAAATTTATCTTCATGTGTGATATAAGCAGGAAAGGATTTCTAGAGGTGAAAATGTAGCACATTAACTGGCTAGCCCATGTTACAGTTTATAAATTAAGAAAATAGTAGTTGTAGTAATTATAAAATCAGTACCAAAGCTTAGTATTCTAAAATCTTACCCATAGCCCCCCCAAAAGAGCTGCTAGAACATGTGAGCTGTTTTTAGTCAGAATGGACCCCTGTCTCCAGTGCTACATTTCACACATTAAGGACAATGCATGAGAGAATTTGTGGCTGTTATGAATGAGGGTCAATTTACAAGTGCAGGCCTCTTTACAGACATCCAAACCATTAGTTTGAACACTGAAATTAGCATTTAGGCACATAACCGATCATTGCACATATTACATATAAGTGCCCAAATGAGGAATTTAGAAGTTCTGCTGAAGTACTCACGCTTCTAAATTGCAATCTGCTTGAGGAGCCTGACGAACTTCATCTACTGTATAGAAAATCCTGCAAAATTCAGTGAGAGAATAATCGCCTTCTAACAGTGATGGTTTTAGGATACTGGTTCCCTTCCTTCCCTAAGAATCCTGCATTTCAGTAGAGTCTCAACAGGAATGGCAGACCTCCTTTATTTTAAGTCATGTAAACAACACTGTGACTCACCCAGTCTTCATAGTCACATCTTCCTCAAAGTTT
>ML675601.1:64138071-64316777 GCA_007922155.1 Mesoclemmys tuberculata
ACACTGTGACTCACCCAGTCTTCATAGTCACATCTTCCTCAAAGTTTTCACCAGGAAAGCTTTTACATTCATCACAACTCCATTCCTCATACTTAGCTTCCATACTAATAACAAATGGATGAGGTAATGCTGCCACTTTATTGTAATTGTTGCCTGATGGTGGCTTATATATGCAATGTCACTTCTTTCTGAGTAGTGTAAAATTTGCTGGATTCATCTATCTTTACTCATATTAAATTAAAAATAATTCAATATCCCTCCAGAGAGATTTAGGGGAAAGGAAAACTACTGCATTCCAATGCATTAATTTAAAAGTGCAAAGAGCCCTTGAATGATAATCGAGGATTTATTTCTATTTAACGAGAATCATTGGCTATGTGGCTGCCCTCTAACCCCAGATTTTTCATAGGTCTTTGTATTCCATTATGTCTTCCATTCGCCCCCTACTCCATGACTTTGCAGCATATAATATAATCACACATAATGTTCTGTATGCTCCCATCCCAGAATTATTCTGAAATCTATGTCCATGCAGAATTTAGAAGACAATGCTTAATGGCATTCACTGGGCTAAATGAGACTACTCACAGTGTAAAGATAAGCATGTGTGTAATCTGAGGCGGGTGTGTGTTAGCTCCATGCAAGTACTGAGGAGACTCGAGTATCTGAAGCATTTATCAGTATCTCCTACTGGTCTTCCAAACTTGTTACTTAAAAGGAGAGAAAAACGTTTCTAGGTAATAATGTAAGAGAAGAATAGTATAATCCATAGTATAATCCATTTTACAATTACAGAAAATATCACTACTTTCTTGCCTTCAAAAAGCTGAAATGGACACTGTCAGCTGTAAATCTAATCAGTTTAAAAAACAGTTAAAAGTATTTCATGTACTGTCCTTGTCCCTTAACCCCCTGCCCATATTTCTGATTTCACAATCACATTTTTTTTCTATTTTAAATAAATGTTTTTCCTTTCCCCTGATACTATATGGAAAGCCTGCACAAACAGGATAAAAATTGTGAAACTGACTATATACAACGTGCGGTCAAAAGCTTAAAGCAAACAAACTGGAAAAAAAACTCAGAGAAAAAATATGTATGTCACTAATCTCTTCACTTAGAGTCATTTTAGGTGTAACAACAGCAGATTAAAAATTTCGGACAAGTGTGTTTTTGGTTTTGGTTTGTACCTGATTGTATCCCTTTAAAGGGCCCTTTTATATAGTATGGTGCTTTAACAAACAAAATAAATCATGTGGGTTATTGCAGCTTTAAGGCAACATAACTTTCATAGCACTTACTTTAAAAAAAAAATAAAATAAAGGCATACAACAGCTCCACAGCACTACACAGATGCTGTTCGAAGAGGAATGGTAACAGTGCGGATCAATCCAGAAAGACAACAGTTAGCTTGCTATCTAGGTATTCAGACTCTGTTTGTTGCTATGGTATTTGAGCACTGTTTATTTCACCTATTAGAGGAGTCTTTGCTACTCTCCATTCACCTTAGAAGTCCACAGTCCTAATCTGCAGCCAAGTCCCGATCAAGGCATAGACATTATAGGCCCATGCCTAGGTTCCCTAGCTCCTGGAATCTCATAATGAGGGCAGAATCTCAACTTTTGTTTTTTTTAAAGAAAGTTTCCTAGCCCTCCTGGCTGAGAAGAAAAGCTCAGAACTGTGAATTGAGTGATGCTGCCTGAGTCTGCAGAGAGCCTGAAACAGGTCTGAGAGATGTGAACTGCCCCATACATCTCAATGGAGTGTTATCTTAAGAGCCACTACTCTGGGCAGCTCTGTCAACATGACCGCAGTAGAGAACTCAAGAGGAGAGGAGGCAAGAAGAGTGCAGTGGTTCACTCACACATATACTTACCCAGCAGCTGGAGTGTGCTGTTGTGAGCTCTGACGCCGTCCTTGCCTCTCTAGGGGGAAAAACCTCTACTGTTGCAGAGGATTGGGGTTCCCCTGCTTCCATCACTCCAAGGGTGGTGGTTGGGGTATCACTGAGGCTGGCTGTGGTGTACCTAGTGCCCTGGGTTGCTTTAATCCAGCCATGCCTGTAGTAATCCAGCCCTGGCTGCAGCATCCTCACTTGTCCTTGAACAGAGATTGCTAATTGTTCCAAATTGTATGGCGACCTGGCAATTCTGATAAATGAGCCCTGGGATGAACTCACAATCTATCCTTTCACTTGGAGTTTATGACAGGGTTCATAGCCAGAGATGAACACCTGGGTCTCTAAATCCCACTGCAATCTCCTTCCTTTTTTTTTTTAACTGATACACTGTAGAAATATCCATATTTGTGCATGTCTGCTTTAAGTTTACCAGAGATGATCACGCATGGAACCATTTTCCACACCCAGTAAACCTTTGCATTTTAGTAGTCAAATTGCTGTCTTTGTGATACCGAAGTTACAGTCTTGTCTGTGCAGTCTTTAAAACTAAAAAACCCTCGGGACCGAGAGGACCATGCAATCATGAACTATTGTTAATTTTCTCATAAGGTATTCGTATATTAGAGTTCAGAGCATGGTTTAAATACCTAAAGAGAAGTGTAAATACTAGCAGCATTCTCACCACATGCTTCCAAAGTAAAATGTCACCATGCACAATCTCCTCAAGGTCGTCGGGTAGAAGCCCTTTGGATCTGGTTCAGCCCACCATTTTACTACTTCACGCGAGGGTTTTTTATGACAAATTTAGTTTTTTTTAAAGCACAAGCTCTGCCAAAGGCAGTATGCAGATGTAGCCATAATAATCATGGGGTAATAGCCTAATGATTCCAAGTGCTTTGCAAAACTTTACAAATGGGAAACTTTACACCCACTACTCCCAGAGGAACACCAAATTTATGTCCGGAAGTGAAGAAGAATGTCTTTATCCAGTGGAAACTGCAGGGGGAAATGTAGCAAACGGAACTGAATTACCCAAATGGTAACTTGGCCAGACCATCAGGACTAAGACACTTACTCTTATAAAAAGGGCAACATGCTCTTTAATGATAGGTGATCAGAATCTTTGCTTTATAACTGGGTTCTCCAACCCATGGCCCAGAATCCGGCTCGCCTAAGTCTGCTATTTGGCCCGCTGGGTGGAGGAGCAGCCCTTGCCCTCCAGCCCCATGCCAGCCGGGTACAGCAGCAGTTCCCCCTCCCAAGCCCACAAAGCAGCCCCGGCAGGGCGCAGCAGTAGCCCCCCCTCCAAGCCAGCAAAGTGAAGGAGCAGCCCCTCCCCAACAGCTCCCTTCAGCTCCCCAGTCCCCTGAGTAAGAAAAAAATTGCAGTGTGGCCCCTCACGGGAAAAGATTGGACACCGTCCCAGAACACCGTATGTGCACTGACTCAGAGGGAAGAGCGCCACCTACTGATTCACAAGCACCTCTCCTGGCATCCTGGCTTTGCCTTTGTGGTTTCTATTCAAATACTAACTAGGTTTGACCTTTTTTAGCTTGTGAGATCTGTATCACTCATAACCTCAGGTGGTGCGACTGCAGGAAAACAGGTCAATGAATTAATGCTTTTTAAAAATACTTGTTAGTACTCTCTCCATCGCCTTGGAACAAGAAGAGATTCTGAAGTGTATCTTCTAGCCTTGCGCTGATCCTGACTGAGCAATATATTCCAATCACTAAACATTTTATTGTTAAAGAGGGAAGAGTTCATTTATTTGAAACAGACACTAGGTGTTTGTTACGGACTAATCTGTAAACCCCAATCCATTGTCTGTGTGTGTTTGTGTCTTCAAATGCTATGTATCATCTGACTTCTGAAAGACCCATACAGCTTTTAGAATCATACTGGCTGATTTTTTAAAAAAATCTGGTTTAGATCATGGTTGTTTGCTCATTAAAACACGTGCATACATGCGCGCGTGCGCACACACATCATGTTTAATGTGGGTGCGCTGCAGTACTGTTGTGGTTGCCTAGCAACCAGTGGGAGCTATGTCAGAAAGCAAAAGGAGCTTTAAATGAATGGACGCATCCACATTAGTTTCAGGTGGCTGGCAGAAGACTTATTACCAGATTGACTAGCCCAGATGGTTTTATGAGCTGATTATGCTGATGGTATCCTAGAAGTCGCATGTTAAAATACAAAGCTGAAAAGGTTGGTATTCAGTATAATATTCTCTTCGGGAACTTATTAGCGACCATGGAAGAAGAGGGACTAAATTTCTTTGTAAACACCTTTTTAACAGTGTGCATTAAGAAATGCTAAAAAAAAAAAAGAAAAAGAAAAAGGTCAGTTGTCTCAACGAGTTTCCTGAGATATTTTTCCTGCATGGGTTCCCGTGCCCATGAGTTCATTGGGACAACTGGCCAGAGAAGTCATTACATTTAGCAGTGAAGATTTTCCAGTCTGAGCCAGGAGAATGTAAAGTATCTAATGGCAAGAAAAACCAGGCAATCCTGATGGAGACTAGAGGTGGAAATTAAGGTGAGAGAAGTAACCTGCCATTGTTCTGAAGGCAAGGAATGGATCACAGAACACTGAAATGCACTTAGGACTGCAATGCATAACCAGTTCAAGTTCTGTGAGCCAGGAAAGAGGAGATTTTTAAGTTGTCCTACCGTACTCTGAATAACCACATTTTTTTTTTGGCCAAATTTTGCACAAGTACTCAGGATGTCAGAGTTCCTATATATCCTTGGACAAGGTGTTTAATGTCTCCGAACCTAAATTCCCCATCTGTAAAATAAGGAGAACAATGATGCTCTACCCCTCGGATGAAGTGTGACTAAACTAATTCATATTTACAAGGAGCTCCATGCTAAGAGCTATATACATACCAAGAAAGATAGAACCTTCTGTGCAACAGTTGGAGTTACCATGGAGTTAGTCCCCTGTGCGGGAGACAGCCTAATGGGAATCACAGTTTGTGCTGCAAGGAAGTGAAACAGCATTCTTTGGCCTACCAGCGAAATGATTTGAAGTGTGCTAGCAGGAACATACTCAAAATCATTTGTCAAGCCTGCTTAACAGCATTTCTCACATTAGTATTAGGGTTACCATATTTCAAGTTCCCAAAGAGAAGACGCTGCAGGGGGGTACAGTTTCTATGACAGTACCATACCATGCTACTCTTACTTCTGTGCTGCTGCTCGCAGTGGTGCTGCCTTCAGAACTGGCCAGCAGCCACTGCTGTCTGACCGTCCAGCTCTGAAGGCACCATTGCCGCGAGCAGCAGTGCAGAAGTAAGAGTGGCAAACCGGAAAAAAAAATCATGCTCCTATCAGGGCATGCTGGGAATTGCAGTTCTACCAGAATTGATGTTGGGAAAAGGATGAGCAAGGGAAAATCACGGACGTTTGTTCGTATTTCAAAAATCTGCCTGGACGGAGATCGGAGGACCAAAAAAGATGTCCTGTCTGGGAAAACCTGGACATATGGTAACCCTACCATATGTCAGATAGATCATGCTAGAAGCAACCAATGTGAAGAGGAAGTTTTTTGTTTTTGAGAACTATGCTAATCTAAGCCAAGCTATCTACCCTCCTGTCTGGCAGACATGTTTTGTATCCACTTTAGGAATGGACTCAAACAATGTTACTTCTGGGTTTAGCTGTAACCATGTAGTATGAAAAATTTCAAACATGGTTACAGATCCTCAGCCCTGTTTACACTAGACTCATCATTTCCCACTACTGCTACCACTCTTACAGCTGCCCTGGTATTGGCAATGGTGAGAGCTCCAGTGTATGCTGGCCACCGGTGTCATTTTACCATGTCATCTAACTCTACTTAGAGGACACAGTGGTTAAAATAGTGACCATCAGGCTGTGCTATTGGTACCACCTCTGGAGCTGTATAGTCATAGCCATAGTGGGGAAATGTTAAGAAAAAAGTCTAGAGTAGAAGCAGCCATAAGTAAACAGGACATTTGAACATTCTCTGATGTCCACATTCAGTCCAGACTCTTCTTTCTGGTGGATTCAACCCAATGAGCACACACAATACTGCCCCTCTTGGTTTTGGTACTTCTAGCTAGCAAAAACTGTAAAATGTCTTTGACAAAAAGATTTCATGTTAATTCGTGACTGTGTGGCTGTCTTTTAAAAATCTCCATGGAGATAGAAATCTTGTTAGATCAGCCTTTTTAACTGTTTCCTGGTGACCTGAATAGTACTTCACATTTGTATCTTCTCTTCCATCTGAGTGCTTTTCAAAGTGCTTTACAAATATTAACGAACTAAACTTCACAACAGCCCTGTGAGGAAGCTAAGGATTATCCCCTTTTGGCAGAAAAGGAAGCCTGAGTCACAGAGAGGCTAAAGGCCAGATTATGAACCCCTTGCTCTCCCTGGAGAGCAGGTGCACAGACAAGTAGTCCCACTGTGATCATGTGAATAGCTGTTCACCAGTACGTAAATAAGGGTTGCACAAGCCAGGGCTAAGTGATTTGTCTCAAGTTAGAAAGGAAACCTGTGGTAGCACTGCGAACTGAACTCAATTCTCCATGTTCTTAGGTTTGTTCTTTAATCATTAGTCCTTCCTTCTATAAAGGCTGAAAAATTATTTTGTACTTCTTTTTTATTGGCGTCACTTCAGTTCTAAGAGACTCTCTCACTCCCTTTCTCACCTCTTGCAATGTACATCATATGTGTGCCTATGAAAGATATTTAATATGCCCATGAGGTTCTTGGTGCCCTTTCCATGTTCAGACTTGGGACAAGGATCCAGGGATTAGGTGGTAGATACTGTGACCAGCCTCTTTTAGGTTACTGCTCCTTGCCCATCAGCAGTCGAGTTTGTCCTGCTAGCAGTTCAAAGCACTCCCTCCTCCTGGAATTTTCATCACTTCCAACTTGGACTGACTTGGAAGCAAAATCTTCATTTCAGCATTCAGCCTGACAAGATGCTACTTGCTTATTATGGCCAAGCTCCCCAACTCTAAATTGTTCAAAATGCTTCAGTTTCCATTTGAAGCTGGGACCACAATCAAGGGTGAAGTCAGGGGGGCGATGCTAGTCATGGAATGATCAGATTCACTCCTCCCAGGCCTTGGTCCAAAATAGGCTGCATTTGTTGACACACTGCAAGGCTAATCTAGTTTCTCAGGCTTTAGGGGATACCTGGAAGGTATGGGCATTTGAGTTCTCCAAGAAGAAGGGACTATTTTTTTTATCGGCTAGGTTGCCACAGCCCTTATTAGGATGTGCAGAAGATTAGCCCCCCCCCACACACACACTTTGTCTGCTTACTCTTTTTTGGTCCAGCACTGATTGCAGTACTGGCCAGAGATGAGAGCTAGGGACTATTTTCCCAATACACCCTGCTGTGAGGCGATATGGAGGGGATGATGAGAGATGGGTACTTGGGCTTGCCAGCTCTCGCAACTTCATTGTAAGTATCATGATAGTTAGTGTTTTTTTTCTTAAAGTCCTGTGAGCATGTAATGGGGTTGGAGTTCCAGCTTTCATTTAGAGAAAAACAAAGTCAGTTTCTAGCCCTCTTAGTTGCAGAGAAAAGCCTGGATGTGACCTGAGTGTAAACTAAAGGCTCAGAAACCAGCAGGCAAATAAAACTGAAAATGTATTAGTTAAAAAAAAATTCATGGTTTTTAATCCATTCTCCTGATTCTTTGAGGCCTTAGTCATGATTTTTAAATGTTTGGGGTTGGCAATCTTGAGCATAGGAATGAGCTGTGTTTCCTCCCTACCACTCACTTGCCTAAGTAGCTGGCTGGCGTGTAGGGAGAAATAAGTGCTCCAAGAAAACATGGTAAATGAAATAATTCACATGCTCCCTAGAGCAAGTAGGGGGAAGTGGGACTCTGTTCTGCTGTTAGGGTAGCACAGCTACTCGCTGCCCCTTACAGAAGGCCGATCAGAAAGTTATAGTCTACCCCTAACTGTTGACCTGGGCTAGATTTGTACAGCAGTAGTTGACTGTTTTGTTATATGGGGCAGGGTTGGTTTGGCTAGTTTTATTTTGTGTGACTGGGGTATTTTACATAGCGATCAAGTGCTGCTATAACAGTAGGAACAAGTGCCTTTTGTAGAAATCTAAACAAAGAAATAACATATCTAGCAGGAAAAATATTTGCAAAACAAAAAATGCATTCACAAACCAATATAAAAGTAAATTATTTTATTAAGCATCAGTGTGCTTGATGGTGTACAAGAAAAACTAACAGTTCCTAAGCAGAATATATTTAAAAGAAAGCAGACTTATCTTCATTTGAATATATTTCACATTGGCTCAACATCTTTTTTTTTTTCCAGAGAGGAAATTAACTTACTATGTTCCACAACAATAGGCACTTGTTGCTTCAAGCCACAATAGAACCTTTCCTTATAAAAGCAAACACCATCTGGAAGCTAGCTCCCACTTGCAACAGGAACACTTTTAAAAAATGCCTACCAGTTTTAGAGAGAGTGAAGGTTTCAGAGATATTCCCTATACTCACAATGAATGGGGAATACCCCTGGAAGTGGTAATTCTTCTAGAAAAGAAAGAACTTTTTAAGTGAGCCACTGCAGTTAAACACTGATCACAAAAAAAGAAAAGAAAAGAAAAGAAAAAAGTCTTGGGGGAAACACTGTGAGTGACACTGTGAGTGCTTTTAGCCCTTGCGCACCAGAGCAAACATGAATTATTCAAAATGTGGCTCTATTAATCTTTGCTTCAGCTCCCTGTCTGTAAAGAGATAGCAGATGCTGTATTTCCAGTGCAGTCACTGCCTTACATGCCCACTCAGTAGGGCACTGCCATGATTCACAGGCTATGGAGACTTTCAGCGGGTTGTCCTAGACCCAAAAGTACTTTAGTCATCTAAACTGGATTTCTTAAAATTTATTTCAGAGAGAGCAGAAAGATTGCTATACAAAACCTTTTGTTCATAGCCATTTTCTGTTGAAACAGGTGACTTCCTTTTAATAGTCTATTAAGTTGTTTCAATAGAGTATTTTTTTGTTCCCTTGCCTGCTTTCTTAAGCCATCAAAAGTACACATGAAAGATACAAAAATAGGCATCATTCACGGGGATTTCACTTTGCAGCTTTTGTATTTTGTAATTTCTTATTTAAGGTATTAAATCAAAGGACTTGTAAATAAACATATAGCAACCGGAACTGCATTCGGGTATGTAACTTTAGAACATGTTTTAAAACCTATCAATTCCCCCAGGTTTTTCCTGACAGTAAGGGTGGTTTAGGGAAGAAATTGCCTGGAAGGTGATACTCGAGAGGGTAAAATGCCAATCTGAGAATGAGAGGGTTAATTGGGGATATTGGTTATAACTCTGTTCTCTTATACCATGTCTTGTATATTTTATCCATACATCCAGAGTGCATTTTTAAACAAACAAACAAATAAATAGCTGCATGTCTTTTGAGGCATAGGAAGGTGATTCATCCAGGAAACTGCATTGCTATTTTCAAACTTGAGAGATTTCTACTAGATTCACCTCTGGCTCTGTACACCCATAAAAATATAATAGATCTGAGCTCAGAAACTAGCTTTTGTCAATTGTTTTAAACTAAAGATGCCTCAAGTGGTTTTGTAAGTTCCTTCATTTAAGTAACTATACATTAAGAATTGATTGGCTCCTTTAATACCTTTGTTAGTAGGAGTTTACATTTTTGGTGGTGGTGGTGGCTGGCCATCTTTCAAGATAGGCTCCCTCTATCTCATGCTGCTTTGATCTGATTTCTCTGTGGCTTCGCTTTCACATTCAGGCACATGACAGATTGGGCAGGAAATCTCATAGCTTGCTGCCACAGCAGTAGTAGAACTTTGCTCTCCCTGTGAGTTCTTATGAAGGGTTGCTATGCTATGGAACAGTTTTAGAATCCTGAGACCGACAGAGAGTGACTCTCACTCAGCTACCCAGCCTGTCAGTGCGAAGCGTCACTGCTGCAGAAGCTTCTTTAAGACTGCCTTAAAGTGAATTTAGTTTTTATGAAACATGACTGATTGACAGTCCTGCCAGTGTGCCATAAGCTTGAGTTGGAGGAACCACCTACTGGTAGAAGGTGCCCAAGCCTATCTCATTATCACCTCTCTCCTGAAATTGCTAGATATGGTGCTAATTAGAAGGGTGATCATGCTGAGAACACTTGGGAATTCGTTTGAGACCCTCTGTTTGCATAGAGGGCTGAACAGCCTTCAGATGGTAACTGCTTTAGTCTCTGGTCATTTTGCCTGGTTTTATGCAGGTAATTAAGGGCATGCGAGCCTGAGCACCAGTGCAAGTGTCTGTCCTCATGCATCCCGTTGCAGGATCAGGGCTTTAGAGTTCGGAGAGTCCATATTCTGTTACAATTCCAGAACCATCCAGCCAGCAGTATTCAAAAATCCTATTCTAATGCTATTACTGTGAAGACTGTCATCTGTGAATTCCTACAGAAATGTAAACCAGCCACCTTTAAATCAAATCGTTTTGCTGTGGTTAGTGGTAACATAATGATTAAGTAGTTAATTAATAGTAAAGTCTTCATGATGTTGATTCATTGACATTTTCTGAAGAAATAGTGTTCTGGTTCCACAGTTAAACAGCAATGTAAATTTTTTCCAAAGCCAACATGGGGGAAATGTTATGATGGGATAGTTTAATTTGAGCAATTGATTTTGGATTATCGGCAGATAAGTCTGCTCAATGGTCTGTGGGAATGCTGGATGGGATGGGAACTGAGTTACTGCAGAGAAATCTTTTTTGGGTGTTGGCTGATGAGTCTTGCCCACATGCTCAGGGTTTAGCTGATCGCCATATTTGGGGTCGGGAAGGAATTTTCCTCCGGGGCGGATTGGCAGGGGCCACGGAGGTTTTTCGCCTTCCTCTGCAGCGTGGGGCATGGGTCGCTTGTTGGTGGATTCCCTGCAGCTTGAGGTCTTCAAATCTCATTTTTGAGGATTTCAACAACTCGGTCATGGGTTCGGGGTTGTTATAAATGTGTATGGGTAGGGTTTTGTGGCCTGCCTTGTGCGGGAGGTCAGACTAGATGATCATATTGGTCCCTTCTGACCTATGAGTCTATGAGTCTATGAAATAGTACCTCTGACTTATTTCTGTATTTGATAATGTAATCTTCATCACCTACTATGCAGCTTTATTGTTGTTTTTCTGTTTGTTGAATATGATTATGTAATTGCATTTCCTACAGAGTCAGTGATCTGAATTTTGAAACCACTAAATCATGAGCAGATAGATAATGATCAGCTGTTTAAAGGATCAGTTTAACTCATTCTTAACTCATTTTGTTTCCTTAGCCCTTCCTCCCTCTTAAAAAAAAGTGAATTTTTCTATTTTCGTGTGTTTCTGTTTAGACTTTCTCACAAACTTAGGTCTTGTAGGTAGCAGAAGTCTATTTGGATTAGATTTATTGCACAAGAAAAGCATCCTGACTTTTACAGGCTGGGTGGAGGAAAAAAAATCAACTTTTTGTCAGTCTTTTGTATTGCAGCAGCTGGATTTAGTGCTACTATGGTAACACACCACATGATGAGGTGTATTAGATTGCTCTGAGCTGAGCGTAAGGGGGAGAATGAACACAGCTTTTTATTGAAGTTAAAGGTTACTTTGGAGTTTCTTGTGTAGAAATGTGTAAGGTCAAATGCTATAGTTCCCAGCGTATGTTGTACTCAAAGGGACGGATTAAGGGCATGTTGCTGTATTAAACCACAGAATCAGGTAAGGTACAACTGTATCTATTAAATTGAAGTCGTCTTACTCTCTCTGAGGCAACAGCAGAACTTCCTAGGGTTTTTCTTTTCAGTTTATCCAAGTATATGACCTACTGTTTTTGCTAATGTGGGAATGTGAACATGTGGTCAGATGTTTATAGATGTTGGGCGATTTATTTTGCACTGCATAATGAGGAAGAATATTAGAATCATAGATGGTGATTTCCCTCAAATCAGTGTGAAAGTACATGAGGATTTTCATTATTGTTTCAGTTTTGCTTCAAGATACTGATTTTTTTAAATTGTATTTCTTAACTGCACAATGGTTCAAAACAGCTCTATTGTCAATCAGAATCCAGAAATATATTTCTGGAGATGTCTTACTAGCAAAATTTTTAGCAGTCTATTGCATTTATTAAGACATTCTTTCTTCTGTTGCATAAATGTATCTGAATCCTTCTGGAAATGAAAATTTTCTTGTTATTCCTTGCTTCAGATTTTGTGATATTTGCTTAAACTGTCAATTATTTTGCATAGTTGAACCAAACTTCACCACACTTATAGGGATGAGAAAGAAGCAAGAAGTGAACAGTGCAGCTGAACATAAAATATTTGCCCCTGTCAACCATTCATCCAGAAATAGGCAGATATAACTGTTAATAATGGCATAGGATTAATCTATTTAGTAAAAGCCATAGTCCCATTCAATGAAGCATTAAACTCCCATATTTTCTACAGAGGATTTTTCTTTTCAAACATACCTTTCTTAAAAGGGACAGGCTTTCAAGTAGCACCTTTTGGATGGTGGCCTCTGAAATTGAGAAGGCAAAACTTACACACAAAGAGGGGCGCAGACAATTTGCAGCAATGATTTATAATATTAATGGGTCTAATTCAAGTTAGATTAGGCGATGCCTGCCCTGAAGAGCCTCCAATGTTTTGGAAAATGTTTGTGATATGAAATTTCAGACACATTTCTTCCTCAGTGTTGTATCCACATTCTTCTTCTACATAGTTGCCCTTCTCTCATGAAAGACCAGAGGCAGTTAACAGAGCTTCACATAAAAATAAGGACTGCCCTGCACATTGACACACTAGAAAATTCTGCCTCCACAGAGAACAAAACCGCAACAAGGGCACCTTCTTTATCCAAATGCTCTTTATATCGATTTGGGGCCAATGGGGAGTCTAAAGATGTGTTGCTATTATAGTTCTGTCAAAAACACACTATGCAATCACTTTGAGAGGACAAATTCTATATATTTGAATGGGGCAGGAGGAAGATAGTCAGTGTGACAGCATCATGGAGTCTCTCTGTCAGATTCTGACAAAACAGCAGGAAACGACTTGCCCTTCTCACTCCTTCCATACAGTAAGTAACAAAAGAATGAAAAATGTGCTGTCTCCAAATCCATAGAGGATTTCCAGTGCCTATTCTGTACCTGCTTTCCCAGTATTACAAAAGATTGATATCACCAGTTTGGAGAATGAAGTCTCATTCCCACTGGAGCCAAATCAGAAGCTTTCCTATGGAAACTTTTGGTTGGCGCAAAGGTGAGGTTTCCCACCCCTTCAGTTCTTCAGAAGGCAACCTCAGTTATGGTATAACAGAGAAAAGACACCTGAATGGTAGGAAACTTGCCACAGGCAAAGAGTAAGTATACATTACCTTAAATCATAGGAAGTAAGTAGGCATATCACAAATTTAAACTAGATTCTTCCTGCTGTAATGAGGTGACTTTAGCAGAGCCTGGAAAAGAAGCAGGCATTCTATTGTGCCTGTCTGCTCACGAGACAGGAGCTGGGAAATAAGGAAGCTCAGAAATGAGCAGTCCTCTTACGCTCGCAGGATGAAATGAGTTGGCGGGAGTTGAATTGTCTGACGAGCAAAATTTGATTAACTTAGAATCTTTAATGTGGAAGAGTAGCCAAACAAAGGGAAGATCTAGTCAAATGAAACAGGCCATGATTTCGTTCTGATTCCACTAGTCCAAGTAAAGCATGGAAAATTCAGTTCAAATTGATTTCTTAGATAAAGAGGAAACTGAGCTGACCCCTTCATCTTTCAGGTATTAGGAAACTTGTCCAATTCTGTGAATGAGGAATCCCGTTCAGAGACCCAGAAGGGCTTACCCTTAGTAAAATACACTCTCGCTATTTCATTAATGGTGTATCTGCACACATGCTCCCATCTAACTGAGTGGCATGGGAAGTTACTCCAGGGATGAATTTGGTCCAGGGAGTAAAGTGGGATCAGGTAGAGGAAAGTATAAGACAATTTAAATGAGTATGTCCTCTGTAAAATGCATCCAGGCCTGTATTAGGCTATTATAAGGGGAGGAGACTTAACTAGAGTGTTTACTATTTTGTAAAATATGCTTATTTTTATTTTCATGTGTAACGGGGGCATTCATCTTTGCTGTAGTATCATCACTGTCAAAACATAGTCATTGCAGTGTTGGAAGACCATAATCTCTATTGGTCCCAGCAGACAAAAACACTGAGGCATTACTCATAAAATAGCAAGTAAGCCTCTTCCATTACAGGAGGATCAGCTGTCTTTTTTTTTTAAAATGATTTCTAGGGTCACATTAGAATGGACAAATGGTCTAAAACAATAGGCCCTGGTTTTGAAAAGTAATCTCCCATTTTGTGGGTAACTGTGGTTTCAGAAATTCAAACTGTGGTCATTGTTAGGCTATGTATGTACACAATCTTAAACCTTTTCCTCTTCTATTATGTGTCAAACTCATTGCATCTTGTTTAAACTGCATTGTAAACTCTTTATGGCACGGATGGTGTTTTATGTATTTGTGCATTGCCTAGCACAGTGAGGCCTCTGCGTATTACTGCAATATAAATAACTCGATATAACGTATGGATGCCTCATGTACACCAGCCAACTGGGGAAAACACAGAAGACTGCTAAGATTTGCTTATTGTATCAACAGAAGCATTTCACTACACGAATCTGCTGTTCACTTGCTACACAGCATTAAGAGTATTACTGTATTGTTATTGACCCTGGGATGATAAGGAACTTTTCACATATACCCATGCATAGCATTTATGTATAAGGAAAATCTCTTGGGAAGTACCATTTCAACACACATCATTCACTGATATTATCAGTTCTTCACAATCCTGACTCAAGAGAAAACAACAGAAAGGGCAAACTGCCTCTAACAGATCTGACTATGAGGAAGGTGCATGTCTTAGAAGAAAGATACTTGAAAATGCAATCAGCAATTTGCTGGTGAACAAAACAGATTCAAAATTGACAGTCAGGTCACTTTTCAGGCTATTAAATATGATGTGTCTTATCTGCAAATAATAACACAGGCAAATTTCCATATAAGGAAGCTACTAAGTGTCTCCCTGTCACTGAAACCACTGGCAATGACTAATGAATGTAAAGAGATCCATACCAGGCGCCATCATCCAGTCCCTCATTTGGTTGTTAGACGGCTATAATGTTCCTCAAACGATAAATATGTACAAGAGTGATAGTAGCAATAGCTTTAAGAGTTGGGGATCCACATCTGAATGTTATCCAGCTCAAACCAAAATGGACAAAAGCAGTTCCAAAGGGAGCACAAAATTCCTGAGCCACATTTCTCAGATCCAAAGTAGGCACATGAACCAGCATTTTGGCATGTAGGATGTGGACATATAGTACAGATTCCCTAAAGATTGGAGACTTTTTACGGCCATGTAGGCTGTATGGCTACTACCAATTAGAAATTAACATCCCACAATAGGGAGAGTATATTTCCCATCAAAAGCTCAGGATGCATTCTGGCTTAGGGAAACATTGGCTCTTGAATTGGAAGAGAGAGCACTGCTGCTGTGCCACATTTGAGATAGCATGTGGTTATTTCCCACAAACCCATTGTCCTCACATCTTGGAAAGTACAGTACTGGTAAAGGTGCTACACTTCATCCAGCCATATAGCTCAAAGAGTAAAGTTATAACCACTACCTGTGCTAGGGAGGTTCTCTGTCCCTTTGTTGCATCCCTTTACCCTTGTGTAGTATTCACGGAGCAAGGTAAATCAGGCTTTAATAACTGAAAGGTGCGGAGAAGGGAGAGAGAGAGTGTGTGTGTGTGTAGTGTAGTGTTATGATCTTCAATGCTGTCAGATATTTTCAAATCACTTTTAAATACTCACTGTGTCAGTGAAAAGTCTCTGCTGGTCACTTTCTTTTGGTGCCTGATTGGGGAATATTTCTTTTCTTGACAACAAATTGGCAATTAATTTGCCATTTTTATAAGATGCTTCCCTCCCCCCAGTGTAACAATCACCCTCATGTGCAGAAAGAGGGGGGGTGAGTGCGTTTATATGCCCACACATTCATGTCTAAAGTGAGTACATCATTCACTCTTACAAATTAGTAGGCACAAAAATATCAAATTTGGGATGAATTACTCAGTATTTCATTGCTTCAAATTAAGCCTTCTCCTCATGCCTTTTTAATGTGGTGAATTGTTTTATAAGAAGTGACAGACTGATATCACACTACTTAGAGATGAGTGTGGGACAGCCAGAGGTTCCACGCTTCTCTGCTTTTACAGAATGGACAGACTGCCGATTGTGTCAAACTGTGTGATAACTTTGTGATGCAACCACATCGTCTCCACTGCAGATGAGGCCGCCATCACCAAACTCATTTCAGTTGTGACCTGAAATTGGATTTAAAGAAACCAGGTTTGCCGCAATGAAAGGCAAGTGCATTAACCCACTGTGCCACCAACCGACTATCTGTAATTAAGAATGTTACTTCTGGCACGTTTGTGTCATGAGGTGAAAACTAAAAGCTTGTTAGCTGCCTTCACTTACAGATACTGTTGTGTGGAATTGCAGCGTAGAATTAAAAGTGGCAGATTAGACTTTTGAGCACCTTTTGACAACTGCAGTGAAACTGAGGATGTGTTGAGGAATGCTAAATTGGAAAAATAAGAACGTCTTGATTTTAATTCTGCTGAAGTTAGCAGAGCAAAATAGAAAAATAAGTTTGTTTTTCATATCCTTCAGGTTTTAGAAATACGCCATTCTTCATCACTATCAGTTTGTACAGGAAATTCAATAGCAATAAACATTGCTTCAAGGAAAGAATAATCTAAGAAAATATTTCATAGTACCAAAGAAAATTTTTTTTAAAAAAGTTCCTATTTTTTACCCAAGGGCTATTTTTTTTTTTTTTTTAATTCTTGTTTCCCATGCAAAGACCAAGTTGTTTTATGATCTTCTGGAATGTATATGCATACTGATGTCTTCAGAGGTGTTAGGGTAAGGTGGTCACCTCATTAAAATGTTTGGGCGAGCCAGTTCCTGATTTCTGCCCAACAAGAGTTGGTCAGCCAGTGATTGTCTCATCTTACTGGTGGGTTTGAGCTGACCAGCCAGGCCCTCATGGGCAAGAGAGATTGGAGAAATCAGCCAGTTTTTATCTTAATCAGGGGGCTAGGAAGACTGTCAGATCTCCTCTTCCATGGGAAGTGTTGGAAGAGAGCCAATTAGCTCCACTTACAAGAAACAAGTTTTCTCCTTCGAGTGATTGCTCATATCCATTCCACTAGGTGAGTGTGCGCCCTCGTGCACGGTTTCCAACTTTTTTCCCTTAGCAGCCTCTGTAGGGCTGGCTCCAGCACCCCCTGGAGTGCCGCGCTCATGCCGCGGTACATAGGGTGCCACTGGCCTCACAGACCCTCAGTTCCTTCTTTCCGCCTGTGACGGTGACTGGAACAACGCTTGCTCCTGCAAGTATTTTTCCCTTCGTCTTAGTTAGTAGAGCAGTTCTCCCTGAACTTAGCTAGTTTAAAGTCGAGTTAGGATAGTTTAGTAAGGAGAAGGTTAGAGATCCTTAGGACTCAAGCAATGCTGGGGTTTAAACCCTGCACTGACTGTGACCCCCACGATCGCTGCCTCAAATGTCTTGGTGAGCAGCATCTTAAGGATCGGTGTCGGATCTGCAAAACCTTCAAACCAAGGACCCAAAAAGAGAGGGACATCCGACTGAAGGTGATCCTGATGGAGGCAGCACTTCGTCCAGCGTCCGAACTGCCCTGAGCTTCCTCATCACCGAGCGTGTCATCGTTGCAGAGCGCCCCGCTGGCGCCGGAAGCTCCTCGCCACCGGGCCTCCCTGGTGCTGAAAAAGAAGCACCGCAGGAGCAGTTGGGGTCGAGCCTGGAGGTGTTGGAACTGCGCGAGCAGCCCCCAGAACTGGCACCGGATCCGAGGGATCCTTTCCTGACTCCTGGGAGTGGGGGAGCCCCTCTACAGGACCCTTCGACACCGGAGGCATTTCAGGCAGCTCGAGCCTTGTTGGCCTTGCCCACGCCCCGAGCCCTCCCTCAGTCAAGGGAGTCAGGGCCTGTGTCCCGGGGCAAACCCATGATGGGTGTCCCTGAAGGGTGGGTGCGCCTGGCACCGGAGCAATGGCTGCCCGGCGCCAGAGAGTTGAGCTAGATAGCTCCTCTCCCTCTTTGGACTCCGATGACTCATTTCGGCACCGGAGTCAGTCTCTGAGACGGCACCAGTCGAGATCACCGTCGTCAGCCGGTCACCCTCAAGTGTCGGATTCCAACTCGGTACCGAGGCTTCGGTCACGGCACCACTTGCCGGCACCAGGGAAGAGGTGTCGTAAGTCCTTGGTACCCTGGCACTGATTGTCGTCGTCATCAGCTTTGCCCAGGTGCTGGCACCGATCCAGACAGCACCGCCGCTCTTTGGGTTTGTCCAGTAGTGGATCCCGAAATGGCTCTACTAGGTGGCACTGTTCACCTGGCTCGGGCTTCTGGAAGGGTAAGGGCCCCCGACACCAGGAGGAAGTGCAGCCCCCAGCACTGACGCCCGCACCAGGTTGGCCCCAACCCCCTTGGCAGTGGCCATATTGGGGAGCGCAGTTCTGGCAGGGAACTATGTTGGCCCCTGCCTCTGTTGCCCAGCAAGCACTCCCTCAGGCCCCACCGGTGCAGGAAAAGGTTCGCTCCTCAGGGGAGGAGTCAGACCCTGGCGAGGGACTCTCGACAGGGCCACGCCACCTGTTCTCCTCTTCGTCACCATATGAGGCGGCCTATAGGGACCAGGGGGCCCC
The DNA here is from genome assembly GCA_007922155.1 of Mesoclemmys tuberculata. Taxonomy (NCBI): domain Eukaryota; kingdom Metazoa; phylum Chordata; order Testudines; family Chelidae; genus Mesoclemmys; species Mesoclemmys tuberculata. The sequence goes on from ML675601.1 coordinate 64,156,801, forward strand.
CCTTATTGACTTCAGGGCAGACCAGGAGCTCCTGAAGAGGGTGGCCTCCAACCTTGACCTGGAGGTCAAAGTACTTGAGGAGGAAGAAGAACCCCTCTTTGGACGTGTGGGGGTTCAAGGTCCTTCAAGGGTAGCCCTGCCTGTTCATGACAGGGTACTCCGGCTGGCCAAAGTGGTCTGGCAAACCCCCTGCTCGGTTGCCCCAACCTCCAAGGGCACCAAGAAAAAGTATTATGTGCTGGCTGATGGGCATGAATACCTCTTCACCCACCCAGCCCCGGGGACTCTGGTGGTGGACGCCACCAACCAGAAGGAAAGGCAGGGGGCCCAAAGCTCTATCCCCAAGAACAAGGAGGGCAGGAAATTAGACCTCTTTGGTAGGAAGGACTCTTCCACAGGGGCACTCCAGTTTAGAGTGGCGAATCACCACGCCCTCTTGGGGTGGTACAATCTTAACTTATGGGACTCGTCACGAAGGTTCGCAGAGTCTCTGCCCCAGGACCAAGTGGCAGACTTTGCCACGGTCTTGGAGGAAGGGCTGACCGTCGCCAGTGCAGCCCTACAGACTGCGGCGGACGTGGAGGATATGTCCAGCAGGGCTATGGCCCCTGCTATCACCATGCGACATGCAGCATGGCTCCAGTCCACCGGGCTCTCCCAGGAGGTGCAGCACTCCATCCAGGACCAGCCCTTTGATGGAGCTGGTCTGTTTTTGGACAAAACAGACAAGAAGCTGCACGCCCTCAAGGACTCTAGGGCCACGCTGCGTTCCTTGGGCCTGTACACCCTCAGGTGGTGACAGACCCTGGCAACAGACCTGCCAGCAGCAGCAGCGCCCACAGCAACAGCAACAACCTAGGCCACCTCCTAGGCCTTTCACTCCCACAAGGGGCAGGGATAGCAACAGGGGTGTTGGATGATGTGACCGCTCCGGGTCATCCTCCGCTTCCCAGCAAGGGCCCCCCAAGGGTCCTAAAGGGAAGCGGCAATTTTGATGGTGCGCCCGAGGGTGGCATCCCCCTCCTGGATTCACCCCAGGTTAAGGCCTTTTTATGAACACTGGCGGGACATCACATCGGACCATTGGGTCCTAGAGATAGTGTGCCGGGGTTACGCCCTCCAGTTTGTGGCTTCCCTCACTTCCCTGTCCCTCTTCAGGGACCCATCTCTCGAGCAACTCCTCCTTCAGGAGGTTCACTCCCGCCTGTACAAGGAGCTATAGAAGCGGTTCCACCGCTCGAGGTGGGAAGGGGGTTCTACTCGAGGTACTTCCTCGTCCCAAAAGCCAAGGGTGGCCTCAGGCCTATTCTGGACCTGCGCAGGTTAAACAGGTTCATAAAGCAACTCAAGTTTCGCACGGTGTCCCTAGTGGCCATTATCCCAGTTCTGAATTCAGGAAATTGGTTTGCTGCCCTCGACCTGAAGGATGTGTACTTTCGTGTCTCCATCCTTCCCACCCACAGGCACTTCCTCAGGTTCACGGTAGCTGGTGGCCACTACCAGTTTACTGTCCTGCCCTTTGGCCTGTCGTCTTCCTCCAGGGTGTTTACAAAGTATGTGGCAGTGGCCTACCTGAGGCGCAGAGGGGTCCAGATCTTCCCCTACCTGGGCGATTGGTTGATAAGGGGCAGGTCCAGGTCTCAGGTGCATGAGGCGGTCTCCCTCGTCTATGCCACCTGCAACAGGCTGGGACTGCTCGTGAACAAACAGAAGTTGATGCTGTCCCTGGTACAGCACATAGAGTTTATAGGGACCTCCCTAGACTCGGTGTGAGCCAAAGCCTCCCTCCCATGCTCGAGGTTCAAGGCCGTGTCAGCGATAATCTTGCAGCTACAACGGTGCCCCACGACGACAGCCAGGCAGTGCCTTCAGCTGTTGGGTCACATGGCCGCATGTACGTATGTGGTGACGTTGGCCCGGCTCAGGCCCCTCCAAGGTTGGTTGGCCTCAGTGTACGTGCCCAGCAGGCAACAGTTGGACAGAGTGGTGACAGTTCCCCCCACAGTTCTGGTGTCACTACAGTGGTGGAGGAACCCTGGGATGGTGTTGGAAGGGGTTACGTTCAGGGATTTGACCCTCTTGGTCACCCTGATCTCCGATGTGTCGGATTTGGGGGGGCCCCACATCAGTGGCAGCCTGAGCACGCAAGGTTGCTGGTCGCAGGAGGAGAGGGCCCTCCGCATCAATGTCAAGGAACTCAGGTTGGCATGCAAAGTGTTCCTCGAATTTTTATTGGGCAAGATGGTACAGGTGCTGACGGACAATACCGAAGCAATGTTTTATGTCAACAAACAAGGGGGGGCACGCTCCACAGCACTTTGCCAGGAAGCACTTCGACTTTGGGACTTCGCGGTGAGGCACAACTTTTGTTTAACCGCCTCTCACCTCCCGGGGGTCAGGAACAACGAGGCAGACCGCCTCAGCAGGTCATTTCTACCCTGCCACGACTGGTCGTTGCATCCGGAGGTAGCAGCCAGGATTTTCTGCCAGTAGGGTATTCCCCAACTGGACCTGTTAGCTTCGTCCTGGAACAGGAAGTGCCCAAGGTTCCGCTCGCTCCGGGGTCGTGAGCCAGGCTCCATCTCCAACACATTTCTCATTGAATGGACGGGGACCCTCATGTACGTGTTTCCCCCCCATCCCACTCTTACCCAAGGTCCTCTTGAAAATCAAGAGGGACAGAGCTGACGTGATCCTGATTGCCCCAGCGTGGCCGAGACAGCACTGGTTCAGTATGCTGCAGGACCTCTCTGTCGCCACGCCAGTCGAGCTCCCGAGGAGGGCAGACCTGCTCTCCCAGGACCACAGTCACCTACTGCACCCGAGCCTGGACTCCCTGCACCTGACGGCCTGCAGGCTCTCTGGCTGACGGAGGAGGAGAGAGCCTGCTAGGTGCAGGTCCAGCACGTTCTGCTGGGCAGCAAAAAACCTTCCACACAGGTCATATATAGGGCCAAGTAGAAGAGGTTTACCTGCTGGGTGGGGTCACAGGGCATCCCCCCTCCCCCTCAGGCCTGTCCCCTATACAGACTATCCTGGAGTATTTACTGCAGCTTAGACTCCAGGGTTTGGCGCTAGCCTCCCTTAGGGTGCACCTGGCGGCCATCTCAGCTTTCCATCAGCCGTTGGAGGGGCGGTCCCTGTTTTCCCACCCGATGTCGGTGAGGTTCCTCAAGGGAGCTGAGAGGTTCTATCCACAGGTCTGTGACTCGGTGCCTCCTTGGGATCTCAACCTGGTCCTCTCTAGACTGACGGAGCCTCCCTTCGAGCCCTTGGCCACTTGCCCCCTGCTAATCCTGTCCTGGAAGGTGGCCTTCCTCGTGACCATTACCTCTAGGAGGGTCTCTGAGCTAAAAGCATTAACCTCGGAGCCCCCCTGTACCATGTTCTTCTGGGATAAGGTGCAGCTGAGACCCCATCCAGCTTTCTTGTCCAAGGTGGCCTCACAGTTCCATTCTAATCTGGACATTTTCCTCCCTGTGTTTTTTCCTAAACCACATGGGTCGGAGGAGGAGAGGAGACTATACTCCCTGAATGTGAGGAGAGCCCTGGCCTTCTACATCGAGAGGACAAAGCCCTTCCGGAGGAAGACGCAACTCTTCATCACCGTGGTGGACAGGATGAAGGGATCCCCGGTCTCCATGCAGTGCATCTCCAGATGGATCACCACCTGCATAAAGCACTGCTACGAGCTGGCGGGCATCCAGCTCCCTGGGGTCGTGACGGCACACTCAACCAGGGCTCAGGCCTCGTTGGCAGCCTTCCTGGAAAGCATCCCCCTCCACGATATCTGCAAAGCTGCCACTTGTTCATCGGTGCACACCGTTGCTTCGCACTACGCCATCGTCCAGCAGGCTAGGGAGGATGCGCAAGTCGGCAGAGCCATGCCGAGGGCAGCTCACCAATGACTCCTACCCACCTCCAAGGTGTGGCTTTTTAATCACCTAGTGGAATGGATATGAGCAATCACTCGAAGGAGAAAACATGGTTACTTACCAGTAACTTTTGTTCTTCAAGATGTGTTGCTCATATCCATTCCACACCCACCCTCCGTCCCCGCTGTCGGAGTTGGCAGAAAGAAGGGACTGAGGGCCTGTGGGGCGGTGGTGCCCTAAGTACCGCGGCATGAGTGCGGCACTCCAGGGGGCACTGGAGCTGGCCCTACAGAGGCTGCTAAGGGAAAAAAGTCCGGGAACCATGCACGAGGGCACGCACTCACCTAGTGGAATGGATATGAGCAACACATCTCGAAGAACAACAGTTACTAGTAAGTAACCATGTTTTCATAATGGTGGGCCATTTTGAGGGCACCCATCTTAGTGATGTCATAAAGATTTTGACCCTTCAAAGCATGTTATCACCATTTAGGAAAGCATGAGGGCAACTTTAATGGTCATTATCTGATTAATTTTTAACCAATTAGATTAGGTATAAAAATAATTTGCTTAATATATATGCAAAGAAATCTGTCGTACATTCCAAGATAAGAACTCATGCACATCGTCATTTGGAATACATTAAACAAGAAAAATGTACATTAATTATTTTAGAGAGCTTGTTTTATCTTGTTTGAAAAAGTTTGGGGCTAAATAAAAATTGTGTAACTTCCTATTCAACTAAATGTTATTGCCTTCAATAGTAACACAAAGAGACGCTTCTGTGCAATATCTAATAGATGGAATATTTTAAATTCTACTTTATCCCCTTATATTAGTTTTTTGACAGGATTTCTATCATCAGGCTTCAGGGACTACACTAAGCTCTTAAACAGTGGTAATTTTTAATCTTTAACAAGTTGCCACACAGATCATGTCGGCTTCATAGCATTTAACCTCTCTTCAGAATTTACCATGCATTTTACCCACTGTAGTGTTGCCTCTCACACACAAATGGACGTGCTGGGACAAACGTTTACCAAAACCTAAGCATGTGATATGATGAGGTGTAAAGTGATGTTGCGAGTTCCGCGCATTAACATTTCACAAGCTAGATGTCTTCATGAACAGGATTGCCACATTAAAAAGCAGTCAGTCATGGACATTGAGATGGGTGGCAACTCTTTGCAGCCATCTTCCTTCTAACCTAACAAAACTGATCCCAGCTCCTTTCAGTGCTAATTATTGCCACTCTTTAATTAGCTGCCTGGTTTGATTTTGGTCACCTATCTAGGAAATCTTGTTTCCTAGGCATACTGTACGCAGTCTATAGTACAAGTTATACACCAGTATTGATGGGAGAATAGACCCTAAGTTGGATAAGTCTTCCTCAGCGTCTTGGTTCCTTCTCTATGCGCCATGCTTACATCTAAGCAATTTTCTATAAATTAAGAGACTGACATGATGTACATGGTTCCTCTTATTGCACTGTGTGTATCTAAGATTCCCATTATATATTGGAAATGCATTTTTCAAGGGCAGAAACCTGTTTACTAAGGGTCTGATCTGTTTGACTTCCGTGGACTTTGAGGCAGATCATAATAGCTCAGAATGTGAGGGCGAGTCTGAATTGTTTTTTCTCTTTGCAGTACTCCTTTAGTAAAGAGAGAAACTGTGCAGGTTTTTTATCTTGAGATAGACATAGTGTATTATTTAAATTGGTTAAGTAAATATTTCCGATAGTGTGGATCCCGGCATCCAATCAGCAACTGCATCATGCAGTTTTTGATAAATGTTAGTCTTTTTATTTTTAACTTGCCTAGACTCTCTAATGACCTGCTTATTTATGTGGACAAGAGACTGTGAGACTACATCTACACTTTGAACTTGGGGTGTGATTCTCATGCTGCTACGCATTGGGCTAAGCGCGCTAGACATAGCACTGTAGCCATGGTAACACGGGCAGCAGCAGTGAGTGTGTGTCATGGGCTAATCAACCCGAGTGCATGGTCACGGATTCCAGGTGCACTTCTACTCAGGGTGGCTAGCTTCATGCTGTTGCTGCCACCATTGCTGCTGCCCATAGTATCGCAGCTAGGCTACTATTTCTAATGTGCTAGCTCCATGAGAGCTTGCACAAGTATATCTGCTCACACTGGGGATCACACCCTCAGCTCCAAGTGTAGGCGTAGTCCTAGTTCTTGTAGATAACCACGGCAGCGTTTTATCTCGCCTCACTCAATTTAATTAATGCACTCTTCTCCTAACTATCTGTTCTCTCTTGGTTTCTTTGACTCTACGAATTCCTAGTTCTCCTCCTTTGTTGGCTAATTTTTTTTCATCAGCTTCTCAGTCTCTGTTCTCCAGCCATCTGCAGGCTTCCCTCAGGTTTCACACTTATGTTTCCCCTTTCCCTCTTGAGAACCTCATCTACTCCCATAGTTTCAACTTCCACCTCTATGCAAATGATTTCCAATTCTAATTCTCCATCTTGGGCTTCTTCACCTCGGTCTACTCTAACATCTCTTTGGATAAGCTTTGTCACTAACATTCTCCTTTATGGCCTGCCTTCCTTCGTCTTATGTTCCTTCAATTGATACAAAGTTCTGCTGTTAACATAATTTTCCTCCCCCATCACTTTGAACACATCAGGCCTTCCTCATAACCTTTCACTGCTACATGTCCATGGTAAGTACATTCTAGTTCCCCCTCACCTTGTAGGCTCTACATAATACTTCCGTGAAGTTGAGGATATTCCTTCAAGTCCCTTCTCCATGTTCCTTGCCACTACATGTTCCATAAGTTTGTACCTACTAACTTCAAGACTCTTCATATTTTCGCAACATCTCTTATTTTCCTCACGCTTGTACCTGTACTCTCACTATGCTCCTCCCATCTCCTCATTACGGCTCCCTTCATTTTTTCATCTCTGCCTTGCCTCTGGGCATCCTGTCATGCTGTTGCCTATGCCTGCTGGAGCAGATTCCCATTTCCTGACTGCCAAATACTCTCTCTTCAAATCCCTTCTTGAAATATATTTGCTCAAAGAATCTTTTCTTTCTTATTTTCATAACCAACACTCTCTCCTCTCTTTCCCTTCTTTTAAATACTTTCTTGTGTCTTGTAATGTTTATCTTGTCTTTAATGGCAAGCTTTTTCTGCATTCGTAAAGCAGTGTGTAAATTTATGGCTCTGTATGATGATGATTAATAATATTCTATCTATTTTGCCAGTTAGTCATTATTCAGAGTTATGAATTGGATTTCAACTATTATGCATATTTTTTTATCTTACACATGAGAATCTGATACAGCAGACTTCAAGTTATCTGTGTGAAATAAGGCTTTGCCATGTCCTAGCTAAGACTGATTTGTTGTTGATTATAACAATCCGTTCACACAGAGGAGGAATTTTCCCTTTGATGGGCATAATTTGTGAGTCTCTGATTTATATAGCATTTGTTTTCCTGAAGTATCCCAGAGTTTTGTACTAATTACTATATAGTTGTGAAGTGAGTTCCATCTAATGAAATGCTGAAGTGCACCCACTCAGGTTTCTACAGTGTTTTAAAGAAGGAGAAGGGGGTAGGGTTTAGGAACAGAAGGGTAGGGTGATAGGTGTGTTTTTGAATTCATAGGCTATTTTAGGTTAACAGAATGAATACACCTGAATTGGAGTTAGTGTCAAACCATCCTGCACTTGCAAAGAGGGCCATATGTTCTTTAACACTTAATTTTCCTGCTGCATCAGATACCACTGTTTGTTTCTTTGTGTAGTGATTTTATTCCAGTGATGTATTACAGCCAACAAAGTAAAAATCGCATGCGCCATAATTAGAACCTGTAGAAGGAAAGTTTTAGGCTAAATATCAGGATGAGGATTCTAATAAAAAGAAACTCCTAGCACCTATAAAATCAACAGAACTGGCTCCTACAGCAGCTCCACTCTCCAAAAAGAGCACGCAAGGGGCATGGGTGTGGCAGAGGTTCGTTACACTGGTCTTCCATTGACTTAAGTTCCCATAGGTTGCTCTAACTTGCACGGAGGTGGGGTTGGCACAGAGTCAGGGAAGCATAACTGGCTCTCTGATGGCCCCACAAATCACAAGTAGAATGTGGACATGGAGAATCGAGCCCTTTAGCTGCATTTTTAAAATGCATGTGCCCTTGGTGAAGATACAATAAGCCAGCAATTTTCACAAAAATAATAATAGACTCTAAACCAACATACACTTCCTGACCATCCCCCTTTTCAAACACCTAGGGAAGAGATGGTCCTTGAAGCATACATTGAGGAACAACAGATTTGGGCTGTGTTAGACCAACAATGAAGTATGTTCTAAAGCTAAGGGTTGCTCATCCTGCCTGCTAGCTCCTCCCTCATAATTTACCCAAGGGACTGTCTGCTGAAGTGGCTTTGCTGATCTCAGCTGCAGAGATTCTGTGCAGAGGGAGGGCAGTGATTTAAAATGCTGCAATGATAGGAAATACTTTCTGGAATGCAGTGGATGAACTGGGTGGATCTCTCGGGCTACAAATAACGTTTCTTTGATCTGCAATGCCCTGTTCCTTAAGTCTTCCTGACAGTTCAACAGAATTAGTCCAAATATAAATTCAGCCTTTAACCAGGACATGATGTTTCTTCCCTCTCTTCCATCCAAAACCTGTGAACCTCAAATAGCAGTCCACAGGTCCAATTATAGCAAGTCTAGAAATTCCTCCTGGGCTTAGGGTATTGCGTAGCAAAGCTGCAAATGGCTACAAATGTAAGCGCTATAAGGCAAGCAGTTTAAAGTACATTTTCCTCATTTGGCCCCAGCAAGGTGTTTAAATTGTTTCTGCATCACAACAGGATAATATAATGTATGACTTCAGAAATCTGAACAAAAATGAAGTTTTCTGTCTATCCATGATGTCCTCCTACCCGTGCTTCTAATACGCCGGAAGCCTGAGCTTTCTGTATAAATTACAATTCCTAATAGAAATGAAATGCTTTAGGCAGTGTATTTTAAAGTGCATATTGTACCACCTAAGAAATGTGTTTCCTGTCATATCTTTCTGTTTAATGATGCTACTGATCTTGAGTAAAATGTCAATCCAAGATATAAAAACTTGTGCTGTAGTAAAAGTCGGTAGTACAAAGTAATGAGTTTCATTTTCAAATCGGTCCCTGTTTTTATTCCAAATTTTGAAGTTTTAGTTGAATACTAGTTGTTTGTTTGACTTGTAGGTGCCGTCCATTTGTGTTGAAACCATGGTCCTTTCTAACATGACTGGCCGAGTGAAAAATTAAAGATCACTTTGACATGCTTTAGAAAGAGTAGGGTGTAACTCTGTCTTGAACAATATTGTTTCTTTCATTAAAACATGTTGTCAAGCCCAAGAATGTGTGATGTTGGTAATCAGAGTCATGGCCCTTTAAAATCCCTCCTGCTGTAGAGGGTGAAAAATTGAGTTCCCATTATATGTAACTACTTGCTGGGAAAGAAGACTTTTAAAAGGGCCATGCATTTAAAAATAGCTGTTGATGTTTTGTTTTCAGTTTTCAAAGATACATTTTTCAAGGTGATTCGTTGCGTGAAAGTAGCCCAACATTTCCAACTCTTCTCTGTAGTGAAAGCATAATATTCTATGTCTATGCTTTGTCCTTTTTGTCTGTATTGCTCACTTATTAAATACGCTTTTCTTACCAAAATTCTGGACAGCCAAGAGGTAGATGAACTTTACTGGAACGAGTGACTAAAATTATTACAGCAACATCATTAGGTTTATTTCCGATTTTTTTGTCAAACAGCATATAATTTTAAATCCTAAATTATTTGAAGTGGCTAGAGATATGGGAAAATGAGCTGATATAACAATGCCTGAAATCTCCCTTCAGTGAATGTGTCACAGCTGCAGCAGGAGGCTGAACATTTTGCAACACTGGCGCCTTTTTCACTGAGACTATCAAGACAGTTGAAAAATAAAAGTGACAGTCATTCCACATGCTTGTATTAATGAATTGCTTTACTAATTTGTTGTTGCAATAGCTTAGTTCTGTCTTGACAGTATTCAGTATTCACATTGTTTAGTATTGCAGCATTCCAATCTGTTTCAGTACTGTAATGCTTCACAGCGTATTTCCAGCAGATATGTTCTCTAGAGCAGGATGCATTACACTTACTGTCCTACATTTTCAAAAGTTACTAGTGATTTTGGTTGGCCAACCTGAGATAGTTTAAAGGGTGATCCCCCTCCTCCCCTCCCCCCAAGGATGAATGCCTAGCACATTCTGAAATACGGGCCCCTAATGGTGTTTCATGTTGGGCACACAGAAATGGAGACACCCAAAATAAGTCATTACTTTGGAAAATCTTGGACATTATGGCCTCTGTTAAATTTATTAAGTGTGAAATCCTGGCCCCTTTGACATCACCCTATACATCTTTTATACATAACTGGATGAACTGATTTTTCTCTCTCACTTACACTCTCTCACACTCCACTCTTCCCTGTTAGTTATAAATGTACTGTGCTCAAAAAGAGAGTCACTTAAATTCATGATCTTTATGAAAGATGTCATGCCAGTGAGAGAGAAACATTAATCAATGAAGGCCAAGTATTGTGCTTGTATACATCAGCCCATATTTTTTATTCCGACGAGATGATATTTCATGTGACGTTACTTCAGATGAAACCACCTTCACATTGATTTTTCAGTTCATCTTCAAAAGGCTTCATTTTCCGGTCTAAAGTAGAACAATGCATCAAGCATAACAATGAGAGGTAAAATGTCTGCTCTCAGCTAAGCAAATAAGCTCCAGTTAGATGGAGAACAAATGTCTCTCCAGTTTGAAATGGAAGTTGGTGTTGCACAATTACACAAACGCCAATTCTGCGAGCTTCTTCATGCAGGCTGAAGTCTACTGATAAAGGGGAGTCTGTAGGGTCAAGCTCTCATTCTGTTTTAGGTATTTATAAGGAGAAGTCGCCTTTAGAACTGGGAGCAAAGGAAAGCTGCACACTACACTTGACAGAGGGTGACTGAAAAGGAAACTGTACCATGGTGCCAAGTTTTCTAAAGTAAGTTCCCTGTGCGCAAGAAGTGTAATTCTGTGTCAAAGTAACTGCTCCCTAGTTAAGATTATCGTGGTCCAGGTCCTGCAAATGGATTTAACTTTACAGACATAAATTGTCCCATGCATAAATGCCCAAATCCTGCAAACAAAGTTTTCTACAGTGAGTGACTTTAAAAAATAAACATTTACCTTGCAACAGAACTACGTGTTTGAAGTCCAAGAAAATGCTCTAGTTTGTGAGGAAAGTTGTATGACATTTTGTATTAGAAAAAGAATTTCACAGAGAACATTACTATTTTTAGTGATTGCCAATGGAAGGCTTTAAAAAGTACTTCAGAGGTTTGTTTTGTGTGTATTAATTTCAGGTGTTTTTTCTAGTTTGAAACCAATGTTTGCAGTAGTAGGGAAACAAAAATAAAACAACATTCTTTGCACCTCAACATAACCAAATGTGCAGGCGTCATCTCTGTTTGTTCAGATTGTGAAAGGAAAAGAGCAGGAGAAAGCTGGGTGTTGGGAAGACAGTTGGCTACCTTTGTAGCCATTATAAGCACTAGTATGTGCTGAATCAGTGCAGCATTTGTGTGGAATAGCATTTGTTATTTTAGTAAAGGGTTGTGGCTGACAAGATTAAAAGTGATGCTCCTTTGCTGGCAGACACATTTTATAATGTAAAAATATCCCTGGGCAGCTAGTGTGACCATCCATGCTCTTTGACCTGGGTAAGTGCAAGAAGCACTGAGTTTGCTGTGGGTGTGTATGCTGTCCTTTCTGACCCTTTTGTAGTGAGCCAACAAAGGACTGTAATGGACAAGAATTCTCTGGACACTTGAGATAGCAGAACTCTTGTACATTTTCATTTGTTGCAGTGTCACAAAAACTGAGCTGCCAAGAGAAGGACTCCCGTGATGTGTTCGTATGTGCATGTGTGGTCCTGGTGAACAAATTACGCAGGTCTGATGTGTTTTGCCTCGCTTTGATGCTGGCATTTTAAAGCAGAACTGAAGGGCCTTTGACTCAGGAAGCATTGGCTTTGATAGTCAGGGTTGCTTCTCTAACAGTATCTTTCCGTATTCATAATTAGGGCGGGTGTACGCTAAAAGGGCTAAAACATCAGCACAGCTGCAAACATTTGGTAAAGATGCTGTTTGCCAATGGGAGACCATCTCCTGCCACCTTAGTGCTGGTGTAGATAGCACATAGGCTGCTGTAACTTGTGTAGCTCAGGGGGTGGGGGAGGGTCGGTCTTTTTCACACCGCAGATTGATAGACGTCAATTTAAGTGGCATTGTAGATCTGCTCTGTGTGTAATACAGTTCAGGGAGCTTAGTTACCTGCACGGTTCAAGTGTTTAGTTAATGCCATTAATTCTTACTAGGAAGAAACCAGAACGCTGCACTTGCCAGAAGTAAACCAGGTTCTGATACTTCAACTATTTTGTTTGACACTCTATTCATGTGTCATTTTTATGTCTGCACGTTATTGAGTTACTGTTTTGCAATCCTACATTTTTGTTTGAAAAAGCTTTTTAGTTCCTCTTCAAGACGGTAGTACCTCTCATTTATTATTTCTGATAGCTGATGTGTATACAGCTTGAAAGGATCATTCAGAAAATAGGAAAATTTGGTGCATATTTGTGCATCTCAATCTTGACCATGATCACTTTTTTTCATAGCTACCATCCGTGTCAAAAAAGTACGTGGTGTAATCTTGAATTTAAGATCTACAGTGGAAATACATTTTTAAGGCAGATAATTTCTTTTATTTAGCTCTCATTATCCTGACAGTGTCCCTTTATTAATGTCAGAAGTTATATATAACCCTGTGAGAGTGATAACTTCAATTTAAAACCTTCACAGGCAGATTGATTCCAGCAGGAACTGCCTGCTTGAAAGAGTCCAATGCTGCTGCTACTTCTGTAGAATATGATCCCACCACACCCCTGTCTCTTGTGACTCCTTCATTGCTTCTGTATTGAGAGGACTGGTTCATGTAACTATTGCCGCTAATAGATGTCTTTGGACCCTGGAAAACAATCATGAAGAGCTACTGCCCCAGCAGAAATCAAGAGGGGCTCCGCTGTGGTACAGCTGTATCTGACATGGCTTTTCCAGCCCCCAATAATTTGTGTGATTATTTGTATTAAAGTCCCCATTCCGCACTGAGACAAAACTGAGATTCAGAATTGTTCAGGAGAGAGACAGCCCCTGTTGTCGTCAGTATCCCAGTGGTTAGCACACTCACCTGAGATGCAGAAGATGTGGGAGAATCGGGTTCAAATTCTTGCTCTGCCTGATTTGAAAGCAGGGACTTAAACGCTGGTCTCCCACATCCTAACTCAGTGTCCTACCCACCAGCCTATTCCAGGGTGAGTTTTTCTCAATCACTCCTGTTGGAGCTGTTCCACTTTGTATGAATAATTAAATCACTGGCATAAGGATTTGAACCCTAGTCTCCCACATCTCAGGTGGGTGTGATACCCACTGGGTTATAGACTCAGTTTCTCATTGGTCCCCTTCTGGAACAGATTCTTCATTTCATCAGTTGGAAGCCTTTGTGCCTAATAGCTGCAGATGATTTGCTGTGATGGATGAGCCCTATCGATGTAATATAAAAACTTTGCAAAAAGTGCCGGTCTCATTTAAATAAGATTACTCTGTTTTCTAAGGCTGAGATTTTATACACAATCAGGTTTTTTTTTCTTTTTAATCTCTAAATTTTGGAAAAAACCTTCAGAATATGATGTAAGCATAAACCAATACTCTGTCTGCCTGAGTTTGCAGAGAGCCTGAAATGATAGCTCGGAGAGGGGCGATATTCATGTCACTGTTAGTTATTGGGCTAGCTGCACCTCTGGTCCCACCTGGTCTCATCGGGCACTTCCCTGTCAGGTCTCAGGCCTCAAGCAGTGACTTCTCTGTGGGTGGAATCTCATGATTCTCACGCTCTCAGACTGAGTTTTGGGCTGCAGTTTCCCTGTACTGCATGATCCCTCCCCTGCATGATTAACTCAGCTGGTCTGACACAGGCTCCGTATCTACAGTTCTGTTCCCTCTGGGAGCTACGATCAGTAGTATCTAGTGACCAGAAAGCCTTGTTAAAGCAAAATATTGTTCACATAAACAGAAAACATTTCAGAGGAAAACAGCTTAACACAGTAAACGCTATCTGCATATCTAGCTTCCTTAAACCCTACCATCCCTTGGCAGTTTGGAAAGGGTGCAACGGCTTCAGACATCCCACAGTACCTGTCTATGTCCTATCAGTCTGTTCTCCCCAGGAATAGCGCGCACGTGTGCGCGCACACACACACACCCCCCCTCTCTTTCCAGAGAGTCTTTTTGATTGTTTGATGTCAAGACTCCCAGCCTTGGCAAAACAGCTGTGTAACTTTGGGCTGGAGTCTAGAAGTAGCATCTTCACTACTAATAACTCAACCATTGTCTTGTAATCACCTTTCCTCGCCCCCCCCCACCCCCCCAGAGTCAGGCAGATACCACGTTTTCAGAATTATGCTGTCAGAATTTTTGCAACCTTGAAAACGTGTTAAAAAAAAAATCCACAATGGATGCTCAGATTTTGATGGCATGCAAGTCTGATTGATTGGATTCATCCTGGTATGTACCTTGGATTTAACAAACTCCTTTAAGCCAGGAACCAAACATGAGGAGCTTAGCAGAGAATGTGATCATATTTCAAATATATGCATAAACCATTGTCAATGGCATCCCATTTCATTATCCCTAGATGGGTTTGGCTTAGTTTGTGGGTGGAGCTTGGGAAAGCGTCACTACACCTCACTCAAGTTCTATGTGACAGCATGCAGCCTGGCTAATTTGAAAGTGACTTGGAGACCCCTTTGGCCAGCTAAGCATTGTGCAAAAATGTGATGGATGTCTCTCCCTGCTTTAAGTCTCAGTGCAACCGGTCTTCAGGGACAATGCATACAATGAGGATGCCATGCTCTTTGTGTTGAGCTAAGGAAGGAAGCAAGCATTCCTCTTCCAGATCCTTTTCACCAAACCTTCAAAGAATGATTGTCATATTTGGTAAATTCCTCCGTCTAATCTGATACTGCTTCCCGGAAAGGGTCGACCTAAAAGGACATAGGCTCCTGGATTAGAATTTTTTATTTCCAAAACTGATTTTGTGGAAGAGTTTGAAAGACCCCCATTTATGAAAAAAATAAAATAAATCTGCGAATAGAATACATCAAAGTACATTAAAAAATGTGACCGACTGGGAATGGACTCCTTTTTAGTTGCTAAACTGAAGCATTTAGTGCAGCTGAGCCTCTTGGCACCAAGGATGATTGTGCTTCAAGCACTTCTTACAATAGCCATTCTGCATGCTGGCTGTTTGCTTTTCTAGGGGGAGCAGGAACAAGCCGTCCCTACACGCTTCCGATTACAGGGATTGTTACCTGGCCATAAGCAGCTGTTCAAAGATTTGAATACATCTCTCAGCCCATAGAAGGAGAAAACACACCATGGTAGAAACCATGCATGTGGCCTCCAACATCTCTGTGCAATGGGAGGCCACCTTAACTGATTTTATTGGGCCCAATACATGATCCTTATTCATTTATGTTTAACAGCTCCATGAATAGTCCCACTGAAGTTTCCTGGGGCTGATCTATACTTACCTCCGAGATTCGGCGGCAGTTGACGGGAGATATGCAAGTGATATAAAAACTTGCATAACTCACATCTACTCCGCTGCTTCAGTCTTGTGCGCCGTCCATACTGCGCTGCGCCACTTTCGGAGGTGGTTTTCTTAGGTCGATTTCTGGATTGGCTGACCAGGTCTTCACAGACCACTCAGTCAATCCAGAGAAATCGATCTGACAGCAGCAAATTCGCCACATCAGTATAGACCTAGCCCTGGAGTCTCACAGGACTCCGCACCACTCACGGTATCAGAATCTGTCTGTTAATTTGTCCCAGTACTGAAGAAGATATCTTCTTTCATTGCTTTAAGTCCACATTTATATAAAAACTGTAGTTTTTGTACTACATAACCTGTATGCAACGTAATGGTCAGCTGAGCAGAGATAAAAAGGAAAATGAGTGGCTATAATCTTTGTATAGGGCGGAAGGTTTTGAAATATTTTGAGATGGATATTCTTTGTGCTAGGCATGACAAAGGATCTATACAGATGGTGCATGTCTGTTGTGTACGTATCTAAGTTGTTTTGATGCTTTATGGAACAGGGTGTTGATACTATAAATGTGACTTTTTCACAAAAATTAGTAAGCACATTTTATGCATCCTAGAACAGTACTAGCATATGAGTGTCTGTGCTTTGGTTGTACAGTGATCCGCTGCTAGAACAGTGTTCCTAACCATAGTCTTATGCACTTTACATGAAAAAGGATCTCTTAATAGCTCTTTGGGGTTTTTAAAGTGCATCAGACACCTTTGCAAAAATAGCTGCCACTTTGTAGCTGCTCTTCTCATGGGGTTTCTCACTCCTCATTCTCCTCCTCCTTTCTCCACAACCCCTCCCCACCACCTGAAAGGTAAATCTAGGATATTTATCCAGCTACATCTCTGCAAGCAAGGATGAGAGCACGAGACAATATATTTCTACAAGATGAAGTGTTTATGCTCCGTAGCAGAGATTTTTACAGCCTAAAAGCTATTTTATTTTAAACATTCCTCTTAAAGCATATTTTGTATTTACTACAGTAATTTTAAGTTATATAGCCCTACCCTAGGAGCACTGGTAGCAATGTGTGTATTTCCAAGGAGTAGGAGCCGTGAATCAGTACAGAGCAGTGCATTTTTTTTGCTCCTTTTACTAGCACACCAGGCATTAGCTTTGCATACTGGCTTTCTGTACAAGTCCATTTTCTGTCTAATTGTATTGTATAACATTTCCCCCCATATGCAGTTGTAAAAATAAATATTGCATAATAAAATGTCAGATTTTAATTAGGTTAAAAGTAATACAGTGTATTAAGTTTTTTTATTTGGGAGCATAAATTACTCAGAGGGGTGCATCTAGCTTTCCATCCTTTTAGTTAGCATTTGCTTTTGTTTCCTATCATCCTATACATGTTGAAATAAAGTGTGTTTTGCTCTGGATTATTCATTATTCCAGATTTTCACTGCCAGATGGCTAACACTCTGTTGTAGTGAGGTCGTCGGAAGCCCGATATATCATTTATTAAATCCATAGTTTTTTTGCTCATATTCTTGCCTCCACTAAATTTTCAGATATTCATTAATCACTAAAAACTAATGAACCACACTGATGTATAGCAAGACGTACGAATAAAATGGCTAATTCAGGTTCCAGAGGGCCTGGATTTGCTGTGAGGCAAAGTCAGAATAGATTTGCATCAAAGATGTGGTGGCCATGACCCAACTGTCCCCTCATGGCCAGGAGTTGCTTTACAGGCACCGTAGCCATCTTGCAGGCCTCTTCAGCTCTCCACACGGTCTCGGTTGTGGCTCACAGCATCCGTACCTGGGGCTGTGTTTAACAGCAAATGAAGCTCACGCAGTACTCAGGGTCCTTAATCACGAAATAATCCGAACAATCCTTAATGAGTCCCCAGCATAAAGTCCAGCATAACTCAACAGTTCATACCTAGCTCCAGCTTTTCTGCCATACCCACAGCTCTTTCTCTGTGAGTCTGCTCTACCCAAAGCCACCAGTCCCAGCTCTTCCTGGCTGGAACTCAGTCCTCTGGTCCTGCCTTCCATCTCCTTCCGTGTCTCTTCTTCTGTTCTGAAGAAGTCAGTCTATGTACTACGCTCCTCCTGAGAGCTCCTTCCAACTGGCTGGAAGAGAGGGAAGCCCCACCCCAGTCTACACTATAGGGCCTTTAAAGGAACAGTGTTTTGGGATTTGTGCCCCCCTCATCCACCTCCTAATTCCTCAGGACCACTTTCTCTCTTCTGCTACCAAGCCTCTGGATTCCTTTATTCTTAAAGGGCCTGTACACCCCATTATGGACAGCTGTGTAACAGAAGAGCGTACATTAACCTTCTGTGTTAGGATAGGCCAGGAACATAAACTACTAGACTTATGTGATGGACATTAAGAGTTTACTTCTCCAATTCTTTTGTGATGGGAGAACCTAAGCTGAAGGCCCCTAAATCATAGCCACTTGTGCTTTTCAGAAAATATTAAAATAATTTAGGGGTAGGAAAAGATTTTTTTTTTTTACTTCTGTTTCATCTCTTGATTTTCCAGGAAAATTCTGCTCTCCAAGACTTCCATATATAATTGAGTTCCATTCTTTACTATTAAATATGTCTCTGCACATAATTATGGGCTCTCACATGCCATAACGATTTCTTAGTCAACTCTAGCTTCTTGCCTTTTGGTGTGTTTTAAAGTGCCATATCTGGTGGTAATATCCTATTGCATGCCCCATATGTGCTGTCTTTTATTTTTTGTCATATGTTCATTCTAGCCTCAGTTTAGAGAAAAGTAATAATCTAATCCAATGTAGCCCTGATTCAGCAGTCCATCTCTAGTCAGCAAAGTACTTTGTAAGCATCCGTTTAAATTCCATTTACTTTAACAGAATTTAAGCACATGCTTACAATTAGGCATATGCCTGAAGGTTTTGATGAATAGGGATAGTTTGCTAAACTGTGGTCTATATAAATTTACCTTCCTTTATGTGCTCACTATTGTAAATTATGGAAATCTTTACACTGGTCTATGATTTCCTGTCATTTACATTTTTACAAACTCTTAGAAGTAATCCAAGCAATGAAATTTTTATCATCTCTCCATCACTCACCACTGTCAGCTGATGTATCTGTAATAATCCTGGAGTGGCTACATGTCTATATATTTCTTTATATACAAGCCTATAAGTGTCTTGGTTCTGACCAGCATGATGTGGACGTCAATGCTAGGAAAAGTATATGGCTGTGAGTGAAGTTCCTGAAAGTGATATATAATACCTGAGGCCCTTTATATAAGTGGAAATAGTTTTCTGAACAAAAAAGCTGTAGTCTCTAACCCTGATCTGCTAGTGCACTTAGGCAAGTTTGCACCAATTGGACAACACAAAACAGCAGCACTGAAGCTGATGGGTGCAACCACAAGATAATTTCCACTTTAGGGGAATCTCTGTGTGGAGCTGAGCCGGCATGGTGACTTTTACATGTCTCTCATCCCAGCCAGTAACATAAGGGATGTGGACAGGACCAAGGGGACATAACTGAAATTCTCTTATGCCCTGACAATTTCTGACTGCTACAACGGTCCCTTGGCCTCCTCCCCATCCAGCATGTAGAGCAGCTTCTAGATTATGCTATATATTTCTTACAGTATGTCAAGAAGATGAAAAAGTAGCAGAAGAGAAAGAAAATGTGCTGCAAATGCTGGACAAAGAGAGGGAGATGTTTAAATTCCTTTTGGTGCTCTATGGCTTTGAAAACCTATTTTTAGCTTAATGTTATTTGAACTTCTCTGTCAATGGCTACCCATTTGATAGTTTTGGATACTAAAAACTACTGATCATCTAAGGAGACGATGCAACCCCCCCCCCCCCCAAAAAACAAAAAATAAAAAACCCCCACTGCTTTAAGCCTCATAATCCTGTTTCAAACAATTTGTTTGACAGCTCATTGATATAATGAATCATTAACCAGGTTTTTATTTTAGTAAGAGAAGATTTCAGCTGATTTCACAATAGGTGCATGGGGTAATCAATAATTTCACTTGTTTAGCCAATATATCTTCTTCCATAGTTATCACAGGTTGTTTATGATTTACAAAGGAGATGAAGCTACTTGTTGTCCTACAGTAAAATGGGCATCAAATCTTTGTGTACCAAAACTAGAACCAGCATTAAAATGAGTAAACCCTTCCCAATCTAATTCTGTCGCTGCTAGCTTATTTTAAATGAATTTGGGTTTAATTGAACCAGCAAAAGGAAAGTTGACCCTGCAGGAGTTTAATTATATGTGAAATGCTCCAGCCTGCCTTATGGCACGGCACTGCCAAAGAAGAGCTGCAAGTGAAAGCAGGCGTCAACATACTTTATCTTAAGAAAAGAGATTTTAGCTACATGATACCTCTCTTCAGGACCCTCTGCCTTCTTATCCCTTGAGTTTCATTAAGGGTTTCTCTATAAAATGTCCTTTTCCCGGACACATCAAAGGAAGTAGAACAGCAAACCAGATATAGGTGAGACAGACTAATATTAATGTTGATCATACTTTGTATTTTAAAAAATATAGTATGCAAACACATTGAGTAAACAAACAATAGTTGAACAGTGAAATCCTGGCCCCATTGAAATCAAGAGCGAAATTCACACTGACTTCACTGGGGACAAGCTGTTAGGGAGTAATTTTTAAAAATTGGTAACCAAGTCTGACATATTGCATGTTGTTGACATTTTGCTGTGTTTTTATTTTGAGACATATTTTCAAGGTATCGAGGAGGGAATGTAAAAGTACAAATTTAAGTTATTGTTAGGTGGAGTTATATTCTAAATTTCTCCCCACATGAGCAATAGCTTTGAAACTTCACATTCAAGGGGAGGGGAAATTGGTATTGGCATTTTTTTGTTGTAAAATTCTTAAGCAAACTTAGAGCAAGTATAAGAAGTTGTGAGAAAATAGTGCTATGAATTTGGAGGTAGGAAAGAGCCATGGAGGGTTATCACTAAATCTATAGTAGTTTTTTAAAAAGTTGATCTGTTACACGTATTTGTTGTAGATCAAGCACTGCTGAAAGGCTCCTGGGAAGTTACTGAGCTGATTTGTTAAGTCACTAAAAAGCATTTGAGGTGAGAGTGTATTTAGAGCACAAACATTAGTCATGTTACCTCTGTCCAGGTGCTTTCATTTTGGTTCTCTGTAGATTAGCTTTTCAAAGAACGGAGGAACTGACCTAATGGATGACTAAAGGTTCATCTAATCCCATAGCGCTGCATCTTAAGATTCCATAGGCCCATGACAGGGCAAGGCTGGATAAAACCCTTAGTTCCTCCAGCAATTTGTGCAATATACAATGTTGAATCTAAAATTTATCATGAGTCTTACGATATTTGGAATTTTTGTTAAAGGTCCACCTCCTGAATGTCTCAGCTCATATAAAAAATAGAGTAAATTTCTAGTCCTTCGTGGTTGGCCCAACAACACAAGGCAAAGAGAGAGCCTCCCCGCGTCCTTCCTCCCATTTAATGTAATTAATTTAGGCTCTTCATTATTTTTGGCCTTATTTGTGATTTTTGAATGGTTGATGTTGGCAATACTGTGGATGATGGTGTGACTGTAACTGGTGATTTGCTTATGCCTTGAAGCATGAGAAGTGTGGTAGCCTTTAAGTTTCTGGTTTTGCAGTATCCATTAGTTTTGATATTGGTGTATTTGGACTCTTCAAGTTTACAACCAGGAAACTGTTTCCCTTTCTTTCTGGTGTTGTGTTGGTTTTTGATTTTTTTTTTTTTTTTTTTATGATGATTTATTTTTCAGACTTTAAGATTAGGTTTTTCTAAAAGACTCTGCATTAGCCCACTGTTGCTCCCATTGAAGTTTACGGTAAAATGTCAATGGGAGCAGAATTAGACCAATGCTGTGTGCTTTTGAAAAGCCTATCTAAAGTTTAGGAAACTCCCAAAAGGGAAAGTAATGAAAAGTGTATGATAAAGTGTTTTCTTAAAAATGAAAAAAAAATTTTTTTACTGAATGTATGAGTCAAGACATAGAATTTTTTTTTTAAATGTAGAATCATAGTAGTAGGGGCACATAGAACCATAGAATATTAGCGTTGGAAGGGACCTTAGGAGGTCATCTAGTCCAACCCCCTGCCCAAAGCAGGACTATCCTCAGCTAAATCATCCCGGCGAGGGTTTTGTCAAGCCTCAACTTAAAAACCTCTAAAGATGGAGATGCCACCACCTCCCTAGGTAAACCGTTCCAATGCTTCACCACTCTCCTAGTGAAAATCTTTTTCCTAATGTCCAACCTAGACCTCCTCCACTGCAACTTGAGACCGTTGCTCCTTGTTCCGTCATCTGCCACTAATGAAAACAGCCTAGCTCCATCCTCCCTTGAACCCCCTTTCAGGTAGTTAAAGGCTGCTATCAAATCCCCCCTCATTCTTCTCTTCTGCAGACTAAACAGGCCTAATTCTTTCAGTTTCTCCTCATAAGTCTTGTGCTCCAGCCCCCTCATCATTTTTGTTGCCCTCCGCTGGACTCTCTCCAACTTCTCCACATCCTTTTTGTAGTGGGGGGCCCAAAACTGGACACAATACTCCAAATGCGGCCTCACCAATGCCGAATAGAGGGGAATAATCACTTCCCGCGATCTGCTGGCAATGCTCTTACTAATGCAGCCCAATATGCCATTAGCTTTCTTGGCAACCAGGGCACACTGCTGACTCATATCCAGCTTCTTATCCACTGTAACCCCCAGATTCTTTTCTGCAGAATTGTTGCCTAGCTCGGCGGTCCCTAGTCTGTAGCTGTGCATGGGATTCTTCCGTCCTAAGTGCAGGACTCTGCACTTGTCCTTATTGAACCTCATCAGATTTCTTTTGGCCCAATCCTCCAATTTGTTTAGGTTCTTCTGTATCCTATCCCTCCCTTCCAGGGTATCTACCACTCCTCCTAGCTTAGTGTCATCTGCAAACTTGCTGAGGGTGCAGTCTACCCCCTCTTCAGATCATTAATGAAGATGTTGAACAAAACCAGCCCCAGGAGCAACCCCTGGGGCACTCCACTTGTGACCGGCTGCCAGCTAGACATGGAGCCATTGATCACTACTCGTTGAGCCCTTTGCTCTAGCCAATTCTCTATCAGTTTTGTAGCCCATTCATCCAACCTATACCTTTTTAACTTGCTGATCAGAATACTGTGGGAGACCATATCAAAAGCTTTGCTAAAGTCAAGGTATATCACGTCCACTGCTTTCCCCTCGTCCACAGAACCAGTCACCTCTTCATAGAAAGCAATCAGGTTGGTCAGGCATGACTTTCCCTTGGTGAATCCATGTTGACTGCTCCTGATCACCTGCCTCTCTTTTAAGTGCCTTAAAATGGATTCCTTGAGGACCTGCTCCATGATTTTTCCAGTGATTGAAGTGAGGCTGACCGGCCTATAGTTCCCTGGATCCTCTTTCTTCCCTTCCTTGAAGATGGGCACTATATTTGCCTTTTTCCAGTCATCTGGGACCTCCCCCTGTTGTCACGAGCTTTCAAAGATAACAGCCAATGGCTCTGAAATCACATCAGCTAACTCCCTCAGCACCCTGGGGTGCATTGCATCTGGCCCCATGGACTTGTGTATGTCCAATCTTTCTAAATAGTCCTGGACCTGTTCCTTCAGCTCTGTGGGATGTTCACCTCCTCCCCAATCTGTGCCGCCCTGTGCAGTAGTCTGGGAGCTGACTTTGTCTGTGAAGACAGAGGCAAAAAAGGCATTGAGTACCTCAGCTTTCTCCATATCCTCTGTCACTAGGTTGCCTCCCCCATTCTGCCCACATTTTCCTTAATCTTCCTCTTGTTGCTAACATACCTGTAGAAACCCTTCTTGTTCCCCTTTACATCCCTTGCTAGCTGCAACTCCAATTGCGCTTTGGCCTTCCTGATTTCATTCCTGAATGTTCAAGCAGTATTTTTATAATCCTCCCTAATCATCTGACCAAGCTTCCACTTCTTGTAAGCTTCTTTTTTGTGTTTAAGCTCACCAATGACTTCTTTGTTAAGCCAAGCTGGTCGCCTACCACACTTGCCATTCTTTTTGCACATCAGGATGGTTTGTTCCTGTGGCCTCAGTAAAGTTTCTTTAAAATACAGCCAGCCCTCTTGGATTCCTTTCCCCCTCATATTAGCCTCCCAGGGGATCCTGCCCATCAGCTCCCTGAGGGAGACTTTGAGGAGTCAAAGTCTGCCTTTCTGAAGTCCATGGTCTGTATTCTGCTGTTCCCCTTTCTTCCTTTTGTCAGGATCCTGAACTCAACCATCTCATGGTCACTGCTGCCTAGGTTGTCACCCACTTCTACTTCCCCTACCAAATCTTCCCTGTTTGTGAGCAGCAGGTCAAGAGCAGCACGGCCCCTAGTTGGTTGCTCCAACACTTGCACCAGGAAGTTATCCACGACACAGTCCAAAAACTTCCTGGATTGTTTGTGCCCTGCTGTATTGCTCTTACAGCAGATGTCAGGGTGATTGAAGTCCCCCATGAGAATCAGGTCCTGTGAACTGGAAACTTTCCCTAATTGACGGAAGAAAGCCTCATCTACCTCATCCTCCTGGTCTGGTGATCTATAACAGACACCCACTACAACATCACCCTTATTGTTCTTTCTTCTAAGCTTAACCCAGAGACTCTCAACTGGCGTATCTCCAGTTTCACACTGGAGCTCAGAGCAATCATAGTGCTCTCTTACATACAGTGCAACTCCTCCACCCTTTTGCCCCTGCCTGTCCTTCCTGAACAGCTTATACCCATCCATGACAGTGCTCCAGTCGTGTGAGTTATTCCACCAAGTCTCAGTTATTCCAATCATGTCATAGTTCCTGACTGTGCCAGGACTTCCAATTCCTCCTGCTTGGTTCCCAGGCTTCTTGCGTTGGTGTACAGGCACTTGAGATAACTAGCCGATTGCCCTACTTTCTAAGTATGAATCAGGAGACCTCCCCTGCTGCACCCTCCTCCTTCTGCTTCCTCATGGTGTCCCACTTCCCCACTTACCTTCGGGCTTAGTTCTCCATCCCCCATCAAACCTAGTTTAAAGCCCTCCTCACTAGGTTAGCCAGCCTGTCTGCAAAGATACTCTTCCCTCTCTTCGTTAGGTGAATCCCTTCTCTTCCTAGTAATCCTAGAAGTTGAAGAACAAGGTAAACTCTTGAGGAGGCAGAGTTGCTGAGGTACACATTTGATATGAGCTTAATAAACGCTTTTTTCTCCTACACTGTAAGTAGCTCATCTAGATAAAGTACAAACAACTACTGTAAGTGCAATGCAATTATACCTAGCCTCAGGAAAGAGCAATGAACAATTTTATTATATTGCCCAAGATTAGTGCAGGAATGTAAAGCTGAGAGAGACCTATTAAAGGCCTACTTCATTAAAAGAAATGGAACAAGTCATTCAGAAGGCACCAATAAATCCATTAAGGGGGAAAGGGGTCTGAAATGGCCTTTCTGGATTCTAGTTATTAACTTCAAGGATTGCTGAAGTTGGTGACTCGGCAAATACGGTTTTATCCAGCACTTAACATCTCTCTCAGCCTCCTGCTCACCAAACCAAATTCATCTCTGACGTAAGCACAGACAACTCCAGTGCGGTCAGCACAGTGACATCCATTTTCACCATGGCTGAATTTGACCCATAGTATCTAACTGTGTGGGGTTGAGAGGGAAGGAGAAGGGAAGAGGAATTACTGTAAAATTGTATCTTTTAAATTACCATAGACCAGGTATAATTTCAGCTGGCTTCTTGAGCATGAACTAGAAAACTGCTTGTTTATGAGGTATTAACACCTTTTTCTCCCAAAGGAAGGTGTTGATTACCGCTGGGTGGGAAATAGTTTTCTTGTCCCATGAAGATCTGAGATTTCAAGAAATTTTCCTGTTCAGCTGTGGAACAAAACCAAGCTCTTTCAAGAATGTTCACAAAAACTCAAAAAGAGAGAGAGAGTGCGCATGCACCTAGATGCCAAGCAATTAACTGATAGCATACCCTGGTGTTTACAATGCTCATTTGGGATGTGGGATACCCAGCAGGAATGTGAATCTTCATCTCCCATATCCTAAGGGCGTGCCCTAATCACCACACCATTGGCGATTGTGGGATGGGGTCCCTTTCAATCTCTCCTGCTGGAGCTATGTCCCACTTTGTATAAATTAATATTCATTGAACCAGAATGAGCACAAGAGTAGCCAGATGATTGTGGCATGCACCCTGAATTTGGGAGTCCCAGGTGAAAGTTCATACTCTTCCCCTATATATATATAGAGAGAGAGAGAGCAGAAATTCCAACCCAATTTTATCAAAATAGATACATTTTGACCAACTGGCAATTTCTGGTGAAAAAACATTGTCAAATTTTTGGAGCGCTTCAGTGTTGATATTCTTCACCAACAGGGGACTCCGGATATTTTTCTAGACTTTGCTGGACATGTTGGAGATGGTTTCCACTCACAGAATGCAACCTGAAACACACCCAAAGCATTTAGAACCTCAGCGAGCAAAGCTGGCCAAAACACACGCAGAAGTTCTATTCCCTTCCATATCCATGTTACAATGGAGAGAGCCAATTTTATCCGCATACTAGCCTGTACCATGAAAAGTAATTTCACTGGCCTGGATTTTGTGCCTTCCTTTGTCACCAGCCTCACACCTATTGCATAGGACTTCATAATTTCTTTATGCCATGATTGATCAAATTCAGTGCCTTATTTCTCTCACTAGCACTCTTACTGACTTCCTTCATGCTTCATCTATCACAGACCACACCTGTGAGGGTGAGGCCTTTGTCAAAATGTTAACTGGGTGGCTTCAAATAGACTATGGAATGAGCAAAATTTGAGTGTGTATGGCAATTAACTTGTTTGGAATCATTAAACCTAGAAAGGAACACCACCAACTACTTACATGCTAAAGACCCCCTTCATATAGCATAGTTCAAGATACAGAAATATGTCTAAGCAGAATCCCTATAGAAAACAGGTTATTAAAATCCTCAATTTCTACTATAGCAGTCCAATGCATATGAGATGGATTAGACATATTGAAGTCTGTTACTATATGTATAAATGAAAGGTGCATAACAGCAAGGAGGCTAGGAGGGAGGGAGAGAGAAATATCTTTAGTTTCTTATTCTGGTCTACAGCATTTGGTATTTTTCCTGGTTTTATAAAAAAAATTATGAAATAGATAAAGTTTGCTTGGTCAGATCAGACTCAGTCAGGACTAAACTATTTATTTTATTTCCTGAAGCTGTACTATTGTATAAAAGGAACATTGAAGGCATCAGCTCAACACCTCAATATAAGTTAAATAATATTTTCTGAGGCTGGAAAACTTGTGTTTGGAAACCGATTTTGGGATTCTGAGGAAGCAACTCCGCAGTACATTGACATTTACTGCCTCGCTCATTAGCACCCTTACTAATTAGCCCATGAAAATAACGGTCATTAGATACATTATAGGTGCTCTTCTTACTTGCAATAGAAAAGTTATTTCCTGGTGAGAAGAGCATTAAAATATTAGTTAGATGCACCTTAGTTTCTATTTTTCTGTGAACTGTCATCCACTATAAACACAACAGAATCATCAGAGTAAAACAATATTTCAATTGCCATTTTGGCTGTTAGTGGGGATTAACCTGAAGTTGTCCAAAGCTGAAAGTATGAGTCACTACATCTTGTGCTAGAGTGTCAATCTGTGTGGTTGAGAACTGAAACAGACTCCAGTCCTCTGTGAACTGGGCACAGAGGATGGACACAATGCACACGGACCAGCGAGTTATTGTAACATCTTACTTTTGTCAAGGGTTTGATGTATGCTAGCTTTGTAAATTCGTAATATGGAAAGATGATTTTGAAGATGTGGGATATGTTTGAATTTCTGCCAATGGGACTTGAAAATAACTATCTTAGCTTCATGTAACGCTGTAAGATACTTTCTCTTTCAAAAGGATAGGAAGCAAAGTAAAAGATGAAGAACAGGAGTTGGCTAAGTGAGATTAGTGCTACTCATTAGTTTAGTCATACCTATGAATTGCACCCAGAGGCAGTCTAAGCAATAATTTGCCTGTCATTGTTACCTTACCTCTCCACATCCTCTTTCTCCCCCTTGTTGTATCATGTCTTGAAGATTGTTTGGGGGAAGACTGTTTTTACAGTACATATGTAAAATGTCTAGCACAGTGGAGGCCTCACTTGGTTGAGGCCTAGCTAGATTATAGTATATAAAGAAAATAAACAATAATGAGTTCAGCTGTTGAAGTTAAAGTTCTCAAAAGCCTGGCTCCCAGATAAAAAGCAGCTGTAACAATATAATGTTCCAGGAAAAGGATGGTGGCATAGTTAAGATACTACATTGGATAGGCTCAGGAGACCTGGATTCTGCTTCTGATTTTGCCATAGACCTTCTTTTGTGAACCCAGGCAAGTCGTACAATCCCTATGTGTCTCTGTTTCTGTAACTATGAGATGGGGTTAATATTTCTTTAGCTCACAGGAGGATGAATTCATTAATGTATGTTGGCTATTCTCATACTACCATGATGTATGCCAAAGAAATGCCTGTACAGAAAAACAAATAAAGGGAGAAATGACGGGATGATGAGGTGGCATGAAGAAAATAGTTACTAAACAAAAGGACTTTCAACAAGGAAAAGATTATTTTAACAATATGTTGCTGGAAGAAAATGGTACATGTGATGTGGAAAACACTATTTTTCCTTCAGTAGAAAAGGCCTTTCTCACGCACGAGAGATCGAAAGGGAGTACATAACCAAACACTGCCCTTTCAAAGTCATAAGTGGACATTGATAACTAGACCTGGGTAAATGCCTTAAATATTTTCTGTAAGTAAAAAACCCTACTTTTGTGCCCCTTTTCCATTTCTTTATGCCTGCAAATGAGTTGAGTGGCACTGCAGAAACAGTGCCTATTATGCAAGTGTTAAAGAACATTTGTGGACAACATATTCAGAATATGTGAATGAGTGGCCTTACTCTTAAAGATTGAGTTAATCGAATTAGGAAATCAATACAGAACCATGTGACCCCTGTGCCAAATCAACACTAACCACTCCAAGTCAAATTTTTTTTCAGATATTTGTAATGAATTGCTTTTGAACAAGATACAGACAAATTATTAGTTGTAGAGAACATTTGGTGATTAACTTTGCATAATAAATACATTGAAAAAAATTATAAGCTGCTTGAACAATCCATAAACAATAAAAACTGGCTAAATTCAGTCAATACATTTATTCACCATGAACTATTTGCTCAGCTCTGTTGATTACTGAACGATGCAATCATTTAATAGGTTTTTAATCAGTCTCCTAGATATGATGCCTTTACGACAAGCACCCATGTCTACTCTTAAAAATTCAGCTAGAATTACATGTGGTAGTGGGGAGCTCAAGAGAATACATAGCCTTTCATTTTATGGGCACTGGTTTGAATCCAACTCTAGTAGTTAGAGACAGAGATATTACATAGTCCGATTTCTTCTCTCTTTATATAATTTATCAATAAGATCCCTTCATTTAGGACAAACTAAGTTGGGTGTTTGGAGACTTATGTAAATCAGTTAGAGAGAGAACAGAAAATCTGAACATTGTTTTTGGGAGAGGCAGAGCCAGTTGAAAGTAAATACTTGAAATGAAAGTCTAGGCCAGGGAGGAAAATGTAATCTGTTTTCCCCCAAACAGTGCCACCACAGTAGGGCTGGCAAGGGCTGTTTTTCAGCTTGTGGATATTAAATATTTTCTGATGACTTTGTCTTCTAGAATGATTGAAGACTGTGGGAAAAGAGGAAATACCATGGCAGAAAGAAGACAGCTGTTTGCAGAAATGCGTAAGTACTTGGTTTTTAGAGATATAACTCCTTCATTGCAAAAGAGGAACCAGATTCAACATAACGTCAGTAAACCTTACTTAAACTATCTGTCCCAAGGCTTGGCATCTCATTCTAAAAAACATGTTTTTAAACTGAGACAGAAATTGCAGGAGGGTGGATTTAATTAACCAAATACTGCAAGAACAGATCTTTTCCATCCCTGATTTCTGTGATCTTCTGAAGCAGGTTGTTTCTTTACCTCTGTTTTTATGATAGTTTATTCATCCAAAGTAGTTAAAATACCTACAGTTATACAAATGTAACACTTGGAAAAGGATAAATTCAAGTGGGATATCTGGGATTTGAAACTGTTCCTTAGAGACCGCGTATTTTGGGGATGATGGTTTACTTTTTCCTTTTATGGTCCAAGTTTTATCTGTTCTAAAATAATTAGACTATTTACTCTCCACAAAATGTTACATGAACAAGAGTTGCCCTAATTCCTAAAGGGAGATGAGGAATGGTGACTATTGTGGACAATCTGTTGTTTCCTTTGAGAGACACTTATCCTTGTTTGACGTTTGAGATCTTCATGATTATTAGATTTACCTAATTTTTTTGTCAGAATAATCAGTTATATCCCTTAGATTGATTAAGGACATTACTAAACCTCAGGGATGTCTATGTACTGTCAAACTAGTAAAAGCTGACAGAACAATGGTACTTTGTTAGGCTATTACCAAACTTTGAAGGAAAAATATTAAATCTGTCTAACAAATATGTCTAGCAGATGACCTACATCTGTGCTATTTTTCAAGATTTTTGATCCTCCAGCTAAAAGGCACATAGCAAACTAAGTTTAATTTTAAAAGTGGGGTTTTCGGGAATGTACAGTATTGGCCCAACTCTTGACCCAGAAAGGTCTTCTTTTTAAAAACCACTGATGTCACTGGGAGCAGAGTTAGAACAATGCTGAGTGCTTTTGAGAATCCCACCTTAAAATTCGGGTTTTATCTTTACTCTAAATTTTGAGGAAGCCTGGAAAAGTATTTGAATTATCTGTCTGTATTAACCATTTGAATAGCCAATGTTCATTGTTGCAGAGAACATACCTGACACCACCCTGATTAAACAGACGCGGGACACACTGATTCTGATGTATGTTGGTGCTGCAATTGCATTGGAGGCTCTTTGACAGGCATGGCAGCATTTTTCATTTTTGAACTTTTGGGGGAAAAGGGTTAAATGCAAGCGAGTCTGACTTTAGGTTTCCCACACAACTACCTATGTCCCTTTGGGGGCAGGGTCTTTATAGAGATGCACCTGCTAGAAAAGTTCATTGCCTCCTCCTTACTTTGCTGCCCAATTGTGTGATCCTCATGTTCCTGCTGAGCCAGACGTTATTAGGGATCAAGTCCACCATAACACCCTCAGTAAAGTATCTTGACAGTGGAGAAATTTACCACCCTGTATTTTTTTTTAGTCTAATATAGACACTCCTAAAGCAGAACATCTGTTTTATTTTGAACCTTATTAAGAGTTTGATGGTTTGATACATACACAAATAGCAATTATACACCATTTTCTACATATTAAAATGTAGAGTGTTTTTAATGTTTTATTTCCTTATGTATGATTATGTAGTTAATGTTTGCCTTTCCTTGCTGTGTGCAAAAAGAAAAAAGGAAACATACATTTAAAGCACTGAATAAAGAGGAAAGGATTAAAGATCAGTAGGACTTGAGAGAAGGTGGGTGAAGTAATTCATTTTATTGGACCAACTTCTGATGCTGAAAGACAAGCTTTCAACCTTACATGGAGCAATTCTTCAGTCCCTTAAGAACTTAAGAAGATGCTTAAGTGCTCTCCTAAAGACAGAGCTTTCATATTTTACATGGAAGGGGATTCTGAAGCATCTCTGTATTTAGTGTTTACACACTACTCCTAAAACAGTTGGGGTTTTTTCCTATGGAGGGGACATCCTTCCAGCTGCCAGTTACAATGTTTTATGAATAAGCATCATATCTACTATTCTATTGTTTGGAATTCTCAGGCCAAAGTTTATATTGTCTCTTAAAACTCAAAAGGCACACTAGGAATTCAAAAAAATGGAATACCATTAGTTTTAGCTGACACGTTTACGTACATGTAGAAGGAAATGAACTGATGGATGCATCACAAAATATGGAGAACAGAACATGTATCCGCTTGGGGCTGCCAACATACATTATCCAGTAGACAGTAGTGTTAAAGTATGGAAACAAGAGACAAAGCTTGCAATGTATTGCTTGATTATCTTTTCAAGTTGCCAACAGTATGAAATGTGATGAGCATTCCCAGAAGGAACAAACTAATGCTGCAGCTGAGCAAATAGTATGAGAAACTATTGGCAATCATTTAGGCAACTTAAAAATTGAAGTTTGATTTGCCTTATCCCCACCTGCCATTTCTATTTGTTGTTTTTCATCAACTTCCATGTAAGTAAGGTCTTGTTCGTACAAAAGTTATTGGAAGAAAAAATTTCAGACTGTAGCCAAAATATGAAGAGTGAACACTAGATGTGTTTGAGACAGAAGCAGGAATAATAAACTTCCTTCATTGTCCAGCCAATTTGTTCAAAAATGTTTTCACCCAACTCATAAAAATCATTCTGCAAACAGCAAAAATGGCAAAATGTATTGCTTATAAGTTTGCTCAGCTCTGCTTAATACCATAACCTACAAAATGTATATTGGAGATTCTCACTCTTGCTCCAGACCCTTTACATCCTGTAAAAGGTGTCTAGTGGCATAAAGGGATCCTAAAAGCCAGGGGAGAATTTCCCCAGTACACACACCGTGGAGCCGGCTGTATGGTTGCCTATTGAGGACCACATCTCAAGCCCTAGCATAAGGGGTGCAGTGGGGCTGGTGGCAGGAGGGGTGGGTCGGGGTGGGACTACAGCACATGGTGTTGAGAATATTCCTGGCAGCACAGTGGCCCTTAGGGTAACTTGGAGAAAGTGTCACAATTTAGGCTCCCACTGATGTCTATATTACGCCAAAGGCCCTGAAGCAATCCAGCAGCTTTTGGGAAAGCCCCTTTAAAGATACTTTATCGTGCCCTGCCCATGAACTGTGACCTGTGGCACAGAATCTTGCCCATTGTGACAAACTATATTTGTTCATTGATTGTGCAATGTGCCCATTGTGGTTATAGCAAGAAACTAGGAGACGTTATTGCTGAGTTCTCTTTCTGGTTCTCTCCCCAATTCACTGTGAATCTTGGGCAAGTAACAACCTTTCCTCTGCAGTTTATAAAATGGGCATAATAATCCTTACCTCAGCGACTTACCGAAAATTCTTTGTCTCGTAGTAATACCTTTGAGGGGCACTCCAAAGGCACTACATCACTGCACCAATACTGCTTGGTGTGTGTTATCGCAGCACAGTACAAAAATCTAATGAGTCAGCCAATGATCTCTTAAAGCGTACTTAATAAGATTTAGGTGCCATCCAACAACACAGGCATCAGACCTTAACAATCAATTCAAAGTTGTTTCCCCAATTAGCCCAATTCTTATGG
Source organism: Mesoclemmys tuberculata (assembly GCA_007922155.1). NCBI lineage: Eukaryota > Metazoa > Chordata > Testudines > Chelidae > Mesoclemmys > Mesoclemmys tuberculata. The sequence continues at coordinate 64,189,810 of ML675601.1, forward strand.
GGTAAGGAAAGGTAATCTATATAGCAGCCTGTTTTATTGTACAAAAAGAGGAACTGGTTTTTTTAATCAGTCCTAATAAAAAAGGAATGACTGTTAGCTGAAAAACCTGAGGCAGGGTACTGCAATTTCTCTTTCTCCTGTGTTGTGAGCAGTGTTAATGCAGAAGAGAAAAACTGAGTCTGTTAACAGTAAAGCATGTCATGGGAAAAATCAAAACCTTTCAGTTTCATGAGTTTGAACAGTTCAAGCAGCTCCGTAGTGTGAAACTCTGTTTTAATATCTATTTCTTAAATGAAGTTGCTCAAGTTGATGGGGCAAATTCTCACCTTTTACAGAAATCATGTTGAAAACACAAATATCTGAAAATGAAAGCTAATATGCCAGCGTGGCATGATCCCATCTGCCACCATTTGGAGTTCTGAGTTCTTTATCTCATAATTATCTCTATAGTAACAATTCTGTTTGCTAGATCATGTATGATATGACAACCAGGGAGAAAAACTTGACATAAGAAAAAAAACTACTCCTCTGCCTTTGAGTTTTAAACAATATTATCAGTAATGAACAGTTGCATGATGCTTAAAGACACTGTGCCAGATTCTTGTGCTCATTCTGACCCTTTTCAGGCTACTTGGGTGGCACAGAGTTGCTCTCAGTGGGAGTAGGGCCATCCTAACTGTCTCCTATACTACCTCCCCTCCCAGCCCTGGCAAAAGGGAAAAGACATGGGCAGGAAGAGCACTGCTGTGCTCCAGCTGTTCTGATCTGGCTGGCAGCTGCTTTGGGGACATTGCCAGATTTGTATGTTTAGACGATCCATGGCCAATCTGAGTAAGAACTAATGCCTTGAGACTCCCACTGCGAAGACTCTCTCAGTAGTGAATGTGGCCCACTGTTTTGCTATATGTTTTTTGCCCTCAAGTTTGTCATCTACCAGATCATCAGGTAAACTGTTATGTTGTTTTTAATTTGGTCTTCTGACAATACCTTGTTCTGAGCTGGCATGTCAGCTGAAGATATTTATTGTGAGCTTTGTTGTTAAATATTAAAATTAGGTGGAGGTTTTCCCTGATATTGGAGCTTGGCCAGTTTGTCTTTTAGCCTGAAACTTGATCAGATTGTTTCTTCAAAGTGACAGACACTGTGGGTTTAGTGTTCCTCGCCTTCTTTCATAAATGTCTTTTTAACACCAGGACACCTCCCTCTCCTCAAAAAATAGGTAGCCTTAAAAACATTTGACAAAGTGTGCTTCTCTGTCCTTTCTCCTATCTGTACATAGCTAACAAGGAAGAAATACACACATGGCTCACTGTACTTGCAGACATGGTAGACTCTGCCCTATAGAAATGTCACAGCATACGTTTTCTCTTCCACTAGGGGCTCAAGATCTGGATCGCATCCGCTTATCCACCTACAGAACAGCATGCAAGCTTAGATTTGTACAGAAGAAATGCAATTGTAAGTATGTCAGTTGTTAACTCCAAGTACTATCATTACTCTTAGGGATTAATATTAATGTACAGTTAGGAGACACTAATAACAATGCTAATAATAGAAGAAATATAGAATAATCCCATAATCTTAATTATCTTCAAACTGTGAAGTGTGGAAATGTTTACATTGGGGGCAGGTTCTTTAATGCATCTTTTAAATGTGATGATTTTTATCTAAAAACAGTTTCTCTTAGCATGGTATGAAAAATGCCACAAGCTTTAAAGAGGGCATTTTTAAAAAAACAATCAAACACACCACACCATAGACTGTCATTTGTTTTGCAGATAGATAGAACTGAGTTTTAAGTTTCTTACCAGACCAGTTTATACTGGGCTATTAAAAAGAATCCCACCAATGTAGCTCTACCAAGAGTAACAATGACTGGCCTAAACACTTGTGCTAAGACGGGAAGAACTGCACTAAGGGGGTGGAGGGAGTTTTTAAGAAAAGTAGACAATCTGTGCAGCTCAACAGCTAGCTCTTTGCTTTGAGGTTGTGAATATTTGTGCTGCAGAAAATCTGCAGCTTGTGGCCTACAAATATCGGTGAAAGGCCAATCTGAAAAGCTTTTGAAAGAAAATGAAGAATTTGTAGAGCACTCAGGAGGGTTACTAGCCATAGGTCAAATCCTGGAATCATCTTGTTAGCATAGCTCTCATGTTAATAGGCATTTTTAGCTTGAGTAAAGGCCATAGGTTTTGGTCCATGTCACAAACAGGCTGCCAGGTAGAGTTTCCCACGGTTCTGAATGGAGCATGTCTGAGATATTTCTGAAGGAAACACACTGAACATAGCTGATGTAATCTTGTTTCTGTAGTTTATTTTTTTAATTGTATGTCAGAGAAGGAAATTTTCACTTTATTCCTATGGTAACACTGGTCTTGAGTGACAATAAAAAAAAAAACCTAATTGAGCTGATAACTATAGCAAAATTATAACACTAATTGCCACGATACTGAATACACATCAGACGAAAAGTACAAGGATATAATAGCTTCATCATAGGGGACACTGGATGGTTGAAGAGATAAATAATGGAACATAGGAACATAATTAGTATTTACAGAGTGTGTAGTGTTTAAGTAAACATACAATAGCATTTCTTTTTATAATATAGTCTTACACCTCTCAGTCACTAGTTTGAATCAATATCAGCAAACTGCTCTTCAGTAGCCTGTGTGAAGTGAGTTGGTGGCCTCAGTTCTGTTCCTAATGGACAAGGGGGGTGTGCGTGCGTGCGTGCGTGCGTGCGTGTGTGTTTAAAAAAAACACACATTCCCTTGTCAGCCGCCTCGGTAGGAAGAAATAGGAATGACTATTGTCATACGCTTGTGCCCAGAGTAGGTAAGGGGAAAAAATGGTCCTTCTAGATAAAAGCAGAGGCACAGTAGCAGGACATCATGTCTAATATCCACACTGTAATTAGCCATGTTGTATAAGTGTACCCAAGATCAAAAAACACTGGTCTCTAGGGCTGTCATTCTAGCACTATTTATGAGCACTAAATACGCTTCTGGAGAATGCCCCCAAGAAAGAAGTGCTATCTTGGGGAGAAGGGTACAGTAACTTTTTAGTCCAAAGTAAAGTCTACTGTTTTCTTCTGGTATGCTTCATGCACGATATCAAGACCAAAATGGTAGACAGTTCCTACCAGTAAAAAAGGAGCAAAGCCATATTGTGCTGTAGATTTTACTTTTAAATGACATTTGCTGTAGGAGAGAATGGGTAGGCTCTGGGCACTGAGTCCGGGGGTGGCTCTTCACCTACTTACACCAGGATTTTAATGCAATTTTAAAATACAGGCACCATACTAGGATGACCAGACCCCACAGTGGGATGTTCAAATGACACATGAAATAAGCATTGATGTGAAAATCACAGTCAGGATTCACATACCTCCCTCACCCCCTTTTTGAACCACCAGGTTCCTTCTTCCCCTTCCCCTCCTTCCTCTACTGGAGGGGTTCCCTCCCCTTCCTCCTTCAGGTGACTTTCAGGTTCCCCCATACAAGAGTCGCTTATCCCCCACGCACACAAAGCCTGCAGGAGGAGGACACCCTATAGGTCTGCTGCTGCCCACAGGTCCTCCCACTACTCTCAACCCCACGGCTGCCCCCCTTCATGCTCCTTCATGCTTCCTGGTCAGCTCCTACCTCCTGGATACACCAGGCTTCTGGACATTCCGGCCTGTCAGTCGGGGTCTGGGGCTTTCCCACTTGGGGTTATTCTTGGGGGGGGGGGAGAGCGGGTGTTTCTGTTGGCTCAGTTACCTCCATTACATTGTCTGGGTTGGTCCCTCCCCCCATACTTCTCTCCTCACTTTCTTCCCCGCTCCCCCTTGCAGGTTCTTGGGGACACTTCTTTCCTCCTTGACTCCAGTCTCACTGTCTAGGGGTTCTTTCTGTATTGGGGCCTCACACCCTAGGGGTTTTGACCCCCCTCCTTAGGGAATACCGCTGATTTCCACCTGTGGGTTTCCTCCTCTGACATCCCTTCCATTTGGGGAGGGGTTCCAGTCTACACCCACCACTACTGTGTAAGGCAGCCCCTCCACTACCCTGACCTGGTTTCACCAAAACCTGCCCCAAACTTCAAGCGGCACCTGGGCCATAGGGTACCATTTTGTGTCCTTGTGGACGCATTCCAGGTCCATTGTGACTCTGGGGACCACTCACTGCGGCTTTAGCAGCCCCCTTCCACAAGGGAGCAGGTGGAGGCAGTATCCACCAGGCCCCTCTGGGATTTCCTCCCCAGCCTCATGGGGATGGTGTGCAGTTTCCTCACCTCCCCCCTCCCTTTTACATTAGTCCAGCCACAGAACTCGGACAGTCTACGCTCCATCTTCGGACAGTCCTGCTTTTTATGTCCTGGTTGGCTGCATTACCAACACACTGTAGCTTAGTCCCAGTGGGATCTCTGTGACAGTCCTCCCCTCTTTTCTCTGGTCCCCTTTCCAGACAGGGGCTTTTGGGCCCTGCCCCCCAACTTCTAGGTCCTTATAGGACCTGCCCGTTTTTCTGGAAATATCTGTTTCCATGTATTCTTCAATCAGCTTCATGTGCTACCTATCATGGTAGGCTGGTGTCGCCTAACCCAGACCCGCACATTCTCTGTAGAAACTGTTCTAGGACCACCATGTCCATAATCGCCTCCACCGTCTGGGTGGTGGGCCTCAGCCAATGGATGGCCCAATCCGCCAACCTTTGGCAAACAGCCAAGGCCACAAACTCTGTCCACTTCACCAACCAAAACTTCTGGCGGTATCTCTCTAAGGACAGCCCAACCTGGTCCAGGATGGCAGACTTTGCCACCTCATAGTCTCAGGCCTATCTCTTGCTCAGGGCCATATAGGCTGCTTGTGCCCCACACAGCAGGGAAGGAGCCAGTCACAGGGCCCAGGTTGCATATCCCATCCTGCCACTATGGCTACCCACTCAAAGGTGTTGAGGAACATGTCCGGATTGCCTGCCAGGCCCATCTTGCATAATCCCTAGCTCAGTGCCTGGGTGCCATCCCCCATCGCAGGATTTACCACCTTCTGCAGAAGCTGCTGTTGGATGCTGGCCTGCTCCCTTATAAAGTCCTGCGGGCTTTTTTGCTAGTCAGCCTACCAGGTAGGCAAGGCTTGCCTTTTCATCTGCTGAGACTGCTGGAGGCTTTGCATGGTCTTCCCCATCTCCTGATGCAGGGTTTCTTCCATTTCTGGGCCACCAACACTCAGGCTGGCTGGAAGAATCCCAAACAAGCCCCCACGTGTTAGGGTGCTTCACCACAGCCCATCTGCTTCGGCCACCCTCTAGCCCACCAAGGAGTCAAAGACAGTTTAGCAGTCACCAGTGCAGTTTATTTACAGTACCTTTATGCATCCACCACCTTCATACAATGCCTGGCTAGGACTAGTAGCCTCTGGAGCATCTTTCCTCCATGAGCCACATAGAGACTTCACGCTTCTGTGACTCCTCCCTTTCCTTCCTCTGGCTGGCATATAAACCCTACTTAATCAGCCTGGCAACTGCCTCCGATCCACTAATCCTATCCACGAACAACCTCTCAGCCCAGTTAGGTGGACAGCTGTCTCCCATTCCCCAATAAGGTACAGGTCTCCTAACCAGCTCTAATGTACCTTAGTTAGCTGGGGCTGGTGTGACAGAGGGCTGGCTAGGGGGTTACCACCCGGCATTCTGTCACAAAGTGCTACATAAAAACAAATTGTCTTCTATAAGGAAGACAGGTGACAAATAAAGGAGGAGTGGAGGAAAGTAAATGAGATAAAAAATCTTCATTTACTCTTTTCATTCAGTTGTATTTCTTTGTATGCTTCCTTTAAGCTGTCCTGTGTTGCTGTATTTAACTATATATATGTAAAAAATAAATCTCCTATTCAGTTTTCCAAATGAAAAAGGAGAGGGTAGTCATTTATTTTTAAAGTCAATTGTGTCATTTTAAAAGCCCTCACTCATATTTGTACCAAGATCCAAACATATCTAGCTCCACTTGGACACAAGGATTTAACCAAAAATGTTACCCTTAGAATAAATGTCCGTACGACACTACTTCCTTCTCAAGCTCTTCAAAATGGTTATTGTTGCTCTGCAGTGATTGAATCATGTCAAAATAGTCAAAATTTACCATTGTCAAAATAGTTTCCCTTTCTTTTTCCTGGATTTTTACTCTACTAGAGCGTGCTGTGAGTGCTGGGGAGAGAGTTAGTTAATTTCCCTGAAGCATTTATAAGCTCTGAACAATGACCATCTAAGATGGAATATCTAGACATGACAAGAGTATACCAAGCGCTGGTTCTGAAGTGGTTAATAATACAGTCATCTTGCTAATGTTAGCAACTCTTCTTTTTCCTCACTGACGTTGCTGTTGAGTATGTGCTGAGCAGTAGTGAGTTCAGGAGACAAAAGAGAAATGTGGAAAAAATAGTTCTGCTATATCTGAGCTGCTTCATTTCAGAGTGGATATAAAAAGAAAAAATCAAAGACAACTCTACTCTACTCCCAGCTTTTAGCAACCCCTGCCACTCAAGCCCTCTCTGTTCTTCTTTCACCTGTGCTTTTCTGCCCTGCCCCCGACCAGCTACTCTCTCACTCAGACCAGACTAGGCTTGTTATGAAAAAGAGAGTGTGTGTATTGAAAGGGCTCTTTTAAAAGAACTAATTTAATAAAGCACAGGGAGCTGCTGTCAGCTGCAGGTTCAGGGTGTCTGAGGAGCAAAGCAGTGCTTGTTTGGATACCAGATGGGGGTCATGCTGGGAAAGGCAGAACAGAGGTTTTATTAATGCCACAGTTTTTACATAAAGGTGCTGATCAGTATATAGTAACATGTGATACTTCTAGGATATCATTTAGCAGGCTAGTACACTGTATAATGAACAATGCTATGTTTGTTGCAGCTTTGCTTATGCAAACGCATATGCACATGCTCCTCTCCCTGAATTCTTCTCTCTGCTAGTATAAAAATGCTCTGCAGCAGACTACAGCAACACAGTGAGCGGTTTTCCCTCCTGATGTAGATATTGTGTAATGGGAGGTGATGGGTGAGAAATAGCCCTGATGTGCAGAGATCCATATCTTCCCACCACTAAACTATTACCTCAGAAAGTTATAAAGGAGGTAGAATGAAAAGGGGATGCAATTAGATAAGTTAATTTTCCAAGTACCAATGTTGCAGTGCAAATGAACTGCTATATCGAATTAGGTAAATTTAGCTGACAGCTAATTTTGACAAGGGAAAAATAACACCAGCAATATTTCGCAGATCTTATCCCCAAACTACAAATACTGACTTTGAATGTCAGGCTGTTAAAACTTCAGAAAACGTTTTGCCGTGCACAAGGTCTTTTCTTTTAAAAAGCTCTCCAAGCCCTTGAGTTTAGGGCCAGCTTAACTAAAGTCATTGGGATGGGAAGAAAGACAATTACAGTCATTTCAATTTCTTGTTAACCATGATAAAATCAAATCCAGTCCAGCCTCATTTTTCTAATGAATATAAAAAAATTTTCCATAAGAAACTGGATAAGCACAAAAAATTGAAAAATGTCAGCTGCTGATGCCCTCCCCCAGGCTTCCTGTGTTATATCAACATTGCAAATTTAATAAATAATACCCTTCCAAAGTTAATAAGATATTTATTTATATACCTCTCAACTTGCCAGTGTCCAACTGTGAGATGCAATGTCAGACAAAGCCCCAAAATGAGGGACACACAAAATTGTCATGCAGGAAACTTAATGCCCTGGGATTCATTTTTTTAGTGCGGATAACTCTTTCTGTAACCACACTTTCATACTTTGTTATTTCAGCTGTAAACTTTTCAACAATTAAAGTGAGGGGATTACAAATGTGTGAGAAACAGATACTTTTGGGACTAAAATCAGTGATGTCCCTCAAAAAAAGGGGCAATGGAGAGCTATGGTTTATTTTGTATAGCTCCTGAAGCCGTAGCAGGTAGGCCCCGAGTTCTCCTTCGAGTGGTTGCTCAGATGCATTCCACTTAGGTGTGTGCGCGCCCTCGTGCACAGCCTTCCGGAGAACTTTTCCTAGCAGCCCCTGCAGGGGCCGGTCTCAGCGCCCCCTGGAGTCCCGCCCTTATGTGGCGGTACATATAGCGGGACCGGCCCCTCCCCTCCTCAGTTCCTTCTTTCCGCCCGTGACGGCCAGTTGAGAACTACCCCTGCTCTTCAACAGTTTGTGTTTCTCCTTTAAAAGTGAGTAGTTAGTTTATCAGTTCACCCTGAACTAAGTTAGTTTTTAGTTAGTGAGGGTTTTTAGTTAGTTAGGGAGCCTTCGGGCTCAAGGCGTCCCGGCTATGCCGGGTTCGCCGGGCTTCAAGCCATGTGCTAGCTGCGGCAAGGCCTTCCCAGCTAGCGACCCCCATGACCGTTGTTTGCGGTGTTTGGGGGAACTGCACCGGAGAGACCGGTGCAGTATCTGTAAGTCCTTTAAGCCTCGGACTCAGAGGGAGCGTGAAGTGAGGCTTAGGGCTTTTCTGATGGAGTCCGCGTTAAGTCCGGCGTCCGAGCCATCGCGGACTACTCCGGCACCGAGTGTGTCTTCGGTGCGGAGTGCACCTCCGGCACCGGGGGTCTCGGTGCCGAAGAGGAAGAAGCGCCATCCACGCTTGCAGCGCTCCCCCGCACCGCAGGAGCGGCCGGGGTCGAGTTCGGAGGTGCTCCTCCTCATGGACGTGCCGCCGGCATCTGCTCCGGCACCGGCCCCTGCTCCGGCACCGGCCCCGGCACCGACACTTACTAGGGAGGCTCCCCCGACTCCTGGAAGTGGGGGACCCCCTATACGGGACCCTTCGACGCCGGAGGCTATCGAGGCGGCTCAGGCTTTGTTGGAGCTGCCTACGCCTCCGGCACTCTCTCACCGGAGAGAGCCAGGGCCCGTTTCCCGGGGCAAACCCGCGATGGGGGGCCCCGAAGGGTGGGCGGCCCCGGCACCGGTGGACAGGCCGCCCACCACCCGACGCAGGAGAGTCGAGCTCGGAAGCTCCTCTCCATCTTCGTCCTCGGACGACGCGTCGCGGCACCGTTCCCGGCACCGCTCCAGGTCCCGGCACCGCTCCCGGCACCGTTCCAGGTCCCGGCACCGCTCCGGACATCGCTCTTCGTCGCGGCACCTCTCCTCGTCGTCGAGTTCTGACTCGGCACCGAGACGGCGTTCTCGGCACCGCTCCCCAGCATCAAAGCGGCGAAAGACTTCCCGGTACCGGTCGCCTTCTTCTTCGGCGTCGCCTCGTCGGCACCGAAGTCAGAGTCGCTCCTCGAGGTCGTCGCGTGGCGGATCTCGGAGCGCTCCTTCCCGGCGTCATCACCGCCTGCGTTCTCCTGACTCGGGGTCCCGGACCCGACGTCAGGAACGTGTATGGTCGTCGGCACCGCAGCCGGCACCGCAACCGGCACCGCAACCGGCACCGCAGCCGGCACCGCAGCCGGCACCGCAGCCGGCACCGGACCCAATACTGCTACCGGCACCGGCACCGACTGTTGCGGCACCGGCTTTGCCCTCGGCACCGGTGCCGCCTTTGAGCTGGCCACAGGGACCCTGGCAGTGGCCGTTATGGGCCCAGTGGGCGGCCCAGATGGGGCAGGGAACTATGTCGGCCCCTGCCTCTGTCACCCAAACTCAGCAAGCACCTTCGGTGCAGGAGGGTGACCGCTCCTCTGGGGAAGAGGAGGTGGAGGAGGACCCTGGGGAGGGACCCTCCACTGGGCCCCGCCGCCCTTCTTACTCCTCATCGCCTGATGAGGCGGCGGTAAGAGACCAAGGAGCCCCGCTCATTGATTTTAAAGCCCACCAAGAGCTTCTAAAGCGGGTGGCTTTGAACCTTGGCCTTGAGGTCAAGGTCTTAGAGGAAGAGGTGGACCCCCTCTTCGGCCGTGTGGGGGCCCAGGGACCAACGAGGGTGGCCCTTCCCGTACATGAGAGGGTCCTGCGCCTGGCTAAGTCAGTCTGGCAGACCCCTGCCTCGGTTGCCCCGACCTCTAAGGGCGCCGAGAAGAAGTACTACGTGCCAGCCGAGGGGCACGAGTACTTGTATGCGCACCCTGCCGCGGGTACTTTGGTGGTGGATGCCGCCAACCAAAAAGACAGGCAGGGTGCTCAGACTGCCTCCCCTAAAAATAAGGAAGGCAGGAGGCTGGACCTTTACGGTAGAAAGGTCTATTCTACTGGGGCGCTTCAGCTGAGGGTGGCCAATCATCAGGCCCTCCTCGGCAGGTACAATTTGAACCTGTGGGACTCCTTAAGGAGGTTTTCGGAGTCTCTCCCTCCAGACCAGGCAGTGGACTTTGGTTTGGTGCTGGAGGAAGGGTTGTCTGTGGCAAGTGCGGCCCTGCAGTCTGCATCGGACGCCGCAGACACAGCCAGCAGGGCTATGGCCTCCGCCGTTGCAATGAGGCGGGCAGCGTGGCTGCAGTCCACAGACTTGTCGTTGGAGGTGCAGCAGTCCATCCAGGACCTACCCTTCGATGGAGCCGCCCTCTTTTCGGAGAGGACGGACGAGAAGCTGCACGCTCTCAAGGACTCGAGGGCAACGTTGCGCTCCTTGGGCCTGTACACGCCCCAGGCGGCTAGACTGCAGAGTCGCCAGCAGCCGCAGCAACCGCCGCAACGTCAGCGGCAGCAGTCTAGGCCGCAGCCTAGGCCCTTCCCCACCGCAAAGGGCAGGGATAGGACCAAGGGCTCTGGACGGCGCGATCGCCCGCCGCCGTCCTCCTCTTCCTTTAAAGGACCCTCTCAGGGCCCTAAGGGGAAGAGACAATTTTGACGGTGTCTCCGAGGGTGGCACCGTCTCATGTTCCCTGGGTTCCCCGCCTTTCCTGGACAGGCTCAAGCCGTATCTCGGCCTGTGGCGGGAAGTAACATCGGACCAGTGGGTCCTAGACATCGTGCGCTGGGGATATGCCCTTCAGCTCCTGGCCTCCCCTCCCCACTCCCCACCCCCCCCGTCCCTCTTCAGGGACCCATCTCACGAGCAATTACTCCTTCAGGAGGTTCAATCCCTCCTAGTCAAAGGAGCCATAGAAGTGGTTCCACCACTCGAGGTGGGGAGGGGATTCTATTCGAGGTACTTCCTCGTTCCCAAGGCCAACGGAGGCCTCAGGCCTATATTGGACCTGCGCAGGCTCAACAGGTTCATAAGAAAGCTGAAGTTCCGCATGGTATCCCTAGCGTCCATCATTCCCGTTCTAAACCCAGGGGACTGGTTTGCCGCCCTCGACCTGAAGGATGCGTACTTTCACGTCTCCATCCTTCCCGCCCACAGGCGGTACCTAAGGTTTGTGGTAGCTGGTGGCCACTACCAGTTTACGGCCTTGCCCTTTGGCCTGTCTTCCTCCCCCAGAGTGTTCACCAAGTGTATGGCGGTGGTGGCGGCCTTCCTGCGGCGCAGGGGGGTCCAGATATTCCCCTACCTGGACGACTGGTTAATCAGGGGCAAGACCAAGTCGCAAGTGTGCGAGGCGGTCTCTCTCGTCCAGTCCACCTGCCATGCTCTGGGGCTGCTCATAAACGAGCAGAAGTCGACGCTGCGTCCGGTGCAACGCATAGACTTCATAGGGGCCCGCCTGGACTCGGTGCAGGCAAAAGCCTCCCTCCCACGTTCGAGGTTCGAAGCCATGACAGCGATAATATCGCAGCTTCAGAGGTGCCCCACGACTACAGCCAGGCACTGCCTGCAGCTGTTAGGCCACATGGCCTCGTGCACCTATGTGGTGAGGTTGGCCCGCCTCAGGCTCAGGCCCCTCCAAGGTTGGCTGTCCAGGGTTTACATGCCCAGCAGGCATGCTTTGAGCAAGGTGGTAACGGTGCCCCCTTGGGTGTTGGGGTCACTGACTTGGTGGCTGGACCCCAGGACTGTGTTGGAAGGGATTCCCTTCAGGGCCTCCACCCCCTCGGTCACCCTGATCACGGACGCATCGGACCGGGGGTGGGGAGCCCATATCACCGGTGGTCTGACCACGCAGGGTCGCTGGTCCCGGGGGGAATTGGCCCTCCATATCAATGTGAAAGAATTGAGGGCGGTCAGACTGGCATGCGAGGTGTTTCGCCACTCTTTATTGGGGAGAATGGTGCAGGTGTTAACAGACAATACCACTGCAATGTATTACATCAACAAGCAAGGGGGGGCGCGCTCCTCGGTGTTGTGTCAGGAGGCGCTCCGACTCTGGGACTTGGCGGTGAGATGCAATTTCTGTTTAACCGCCTCTCACCTGCCTGGGGTCAGGAACGACGAGGCGGACCGCCTCAGCAGGTCATTCCTACCTCAATACGAATGGTCTCTCCACCCAGAGGTGGTGGACAGGATTTTCCGCGTGTGGGGTGTTCCCCATCTGGACCTCTTTGCGTCAGCGCAGAACGCGAAGTGCCCGAGGTTCTGCTCGCTCAGGGGTCGCGAGCCGGGCTCTCTTTCGGACGCATTCCTCCTCGAATGGACGGGGGCCCTCCTGTATGCGTTTCCCCCCTTCCCGCTCTTGCCCAGGGTCCTCTTGAAAATCAAGAGGGACAGAGCGGATGTGATTCTGATCGCCCCGGCGTGGCCGAGGCAGTACTGGTTTTGCCTGCTCCTGGACCTGTCTGTCGCTCCCCCGATCGAGCTCCCGAGGAGACCGGACCTGCTCTCCCAGGACCACGGCCGGCTACTGCATCCCAACCTGGACTCCCTGCACCTGATGGCCTGGAGGCTCTCTGGCTGACGGAGGAGGAGAGAACCTGCTCGGAGCAGGTCCAACGCGTGCTGTTGGGAAGCAGGAGGCCCTCCACGCAGCTCGCCTACAGGGCCAAGTGGAGGAGGTTCACCTGCTGGTCGGAGTCGCGGGGCGGAAACCCCGGTACGTCCCCCGTGCAGGCGGTCCTGGACTACCTGCTGCAGCTTAGGCTACAGGGGTTAGCGTTGGCCTCCCTCAGGGTACACCTGGCGGCCATATCGGCGTTCCACCAGCCGGTGGGGGGACGTTCCCTGTTCTCCCACCCCATGTCGGTGAGGTTCCTCAGGGGTGTAGAGAGGCTTTACCCGCAGGTCCGTGACCCGGTGCCTCCCTGGGATTTGAACCTGGTCTTAGATAGGCTAACGGGTCCCCCCTTTGAGCCCTTAGCCACCTGTCCAATGATGATCCTTTCCGGGAAGGTGGCTTTTCTCGTGGCCATTACCTCGGCCAGGAGGGTCTCTGAGCTAAGGGCCTTAACCTCGGAGCCCCCCTATACCGTGTTCTATAAGGACAAGGTTCAGCTTAGGCCTCACCCGGCGTTCCTGCCTAAGGTGGTCTCCCGGTTCCATTGTAACCAAGATATTTTCCTCCCCGTGTTTTTTCCTAAACCGCACGGGTCCGAGGACGAGAGGAGACTGCACACCCTCGATGTGAGGAGGGCGCTGGCGTTCTACCTGGACAGGACGAGGCCGCTCCGAAAGACCACGCAGCTCTTCGTCGCGGTGGCAGAGAGGATGAGAGGCTCCCCGGTCACCTCCCAGTGCATCGCCAGGTGGATCACCGCCTGCATCCGGCTCTGCTACGAGCGTGCAGGCGTCCAGCTCCCAGGAGTGGTGACGGCCCACTCGACGAGGGCCCAGGCCGCGTCGGCGGCCTTCCTGGAAAGGGTCCCCCTGGATGACATCTGCAGGGCTGCCACCTGGTCTTCGGTGCACACCTTTGCTGCGCACTACGCTGTCGTCCAGCAGTCAAGGGACGACGCGCGAGTCGGCAGGGCCGTGCTGAGGGCAGCTCGCCGCTGACTCCTACCCACCTCCAAGGTATGGCTCGGGAATCACCTAAGTGGAATGCATCTGAGCAACCACTCGAAGGAGAAAACGTAGTTACTTACCAGTAACTGTTGTTCTTCGAGATGTGTTGCTCAGATCCATTCCACACCCACCCTCCGTCCCCGCTGTCGGAGTCGGCAGAAAGAAGGGACTGAGGAGGGGAGGGGCCGGTCCCGCTATATGTACCGCCACATAAGGGCGGGACTCCAGGGGGCGCTGAGACCGGCCCCTGCAGGGGCTGCTAGGAAAAGTTCTCCGGAAGGCTGTGCACGAGGGCGCGCACACACCTAAGTGGAATGGATCTGAGCAACACATCTCGAAGAACAACAGTTACTGGTAAGTAACTACGTTTTATTCTCTCCCTCTCCCTCTCCCTCTCTCACTCTCACTCACACACGTTAGATATGTCATCTGCAAAAACAGAAGCCATCAAAAGCTAAACAAAATGGTTTGTATCATGAATGGAAGGTCTTGAAGATTGGGCTCTGATGGACTGCTGAGGAAAGGGGTCTCAAGCGGAGAAGACCCTGCTGCTGATCATGTAGGGCTTCATCCACAAAGCAGCTAACTGCCACTTTAGGGGCCTAAGTCCAAAATTTATATCCTCAATACCGCTACTCAGCTGCCTCTTAATTCTGTAGGCATCTATATTCTGTAGGCACCAGCATTTCTGCCAGTGGACAGCACAGAGCCACCCAAGTCCTGACAATGGTAAGCTGGCACCTAAATCCTGGCAGGATTTTCATGATAAGTGTTCCCCTGTCTGTGTTACCTATGGGGTAATGTCAGAGCACACCTACCCTGCACAACAGGAGAAGGAAGAGGTGCCACCCTCCCTGCCCCCAGTGGCCAGACCGCTCAGACAGGATGTGAGTGACCCAGGTCTGATGTGGAGTTGGGACTTTAACTTGCATTTCTGACCTTCCAGGTGCATGCCCTAACCACTAGGCTATAGGGTATCCTAGGGTTTATTTTTAGATGTTCTTATGCCTTGTGACACATGAGGCAACCCAGTGTTTCCATCACTATGCGTCTTCTCTCACATTTCTTGCTCCATTATCGTTTGTTACCATCATTCTCAAAGGCTATTTTTAATACGTTGTTCTCCTTTTTTCTATCTTCCTCCTTCAAGTGGTATCCGGTAAAGGGCTTGCCTAGTAATAGTGTTTTGATGTCCATACCCCATAACCAAACCACTTCAAGCCTTCTTTCTTGACTCATTGTCTGTACAGTCTGTTGGCGAGTCCTTTGTAATACATCATCATTAGTTACTTTATCCCACCAGCAAATGCCAGGTATTCTCCACAAGCATCTCTGATGCAATGCATTACATTTCCTGTTGTGGGTTTCTATCATTTGCCAAGTTTCACAATCCTATAACAATGTCAGTAGCAGAATGACCTTGTATAACTTGGTTCTTACATGAATCTCCTTATTTGCCTGTCTCAAAGACACTCCAGTTACCTCCGCAGTTCTTGCTTCCATCTCTTATGCAGTTGACCATCAGCACTGATTATGCTTCCAAGATATACAGACTTCATAACCGTGCCATATTCTTCACTATCAGTCACATACACGCCATCATTGCTGATTGCTTTTTCAACAGTGACGACTTACGTTTGTTTTGGCTGTTCCTTAATCCTGCTTTGGCAGCCTCACATTTGACATTGATAGTGGCCTTTTTCATGGCATCATCACCATCATCTGGGTCCAACAGAGCAATGTGATCTGCAAATTCAAGATCTTGACGTTTTCCTCTACTCCATATAACTCCTGTATCTTCCTTTGATGTTGCTCTTTGCATCACATAATCTATCACAGTGCAGAAAAGAAGGAATGATGATGCTCCAGTGATCTCAAATAAATCAGTCTCTCCGCTTTGTCTTTGCATGGCATTTTGAGCCTTTGTACAATATCTTGACCCGTAACACTGTCTTTCTAGGAAGCTCATATTGCTCTAAGATCTTTAAGATTGCTTCTATGAATGCAGCCAAAAGCTTTGTTGAAATCTATGAAGTTCAAAACTAATCTACTCTGATAGGCTAGCTCTTTCTGAACCAAACATCTCAAGGTAAAGATGTGATCCACAGTAATAGAGTTCCAGAATATTCTGGGCTTTTAATTTCATTGAATTGAACTTCACCTGGAAGCAACAGAAAGCCAGTGCAGAAGCTTGAGCAAAGTGTTACATACTGTGCAAGCTATACCTTTCAAGAGGTGGCCAGGTGATTTCCTCCCCCATTGCAGTTTATGGGTGGACTTCAAGTAAGTAACACTCTACAGAAATCAAGGGTGGAGGTGGTAAAAGTGTGGATAAGTTTTGTGAGATTTGCAGTTTCTTGGACAGCTGCAGAATTTGGAAGCCATTGTGGACCATTGCTGCTATGGAAGAGTCTAGGAGCAGCAATGGATTCAAGTGCTACAAGACAGGTTTGTGAAAGGCAGATATATATCCTCAAAAGAGAGCAAAGACATGGCTCCACCCAGTCCTCTAAATGCTTCCCCTACTATATCAGGATCATTTCTGCCTTATCAAAGTAGAGCTGTAACTAGTGTTTGGTGGTGGTGGGTTTTTTTGTTTTTGTTTTTATTTTTTTAAAGCCGTAAATTTCAATCTCTAGAAGAATACTGAGACCCCCTAAAATGGGAAGGGCAAGTGACTAACCACCAATGCCAAATATCTGACAAATTCTCCAGCATTTGGAACCCACTGAAATTTACTGGGCGTGACCATAACTTGTCTTTGTTTAGTTTGTTTGAAATGCAGATATCTTTGCATAGTGTTTGTTTTAAAATTTGCTTTTTAATACATCCGACAAAAAAACAATTTGTTTATACATAAAAGGGTCCTGAGATGAAATATGTTCACACCCACCATCCCTGTGGGCCAAAGAGGCAGCGGAAGTGGAACATAACATATCGTAATAAAAAAACATTATACAATTAAACATTACTGAGCAATACGGGTCTGTACAGCTGGCAAGCTGCTCTGATCCTTGATGGACTTTGCGTAGCAGATTGCGAGATTATTCCATGACTGCAGAAAAAGCAAATGCTGCTGATTTCCCTAGATCAGAATAAACTGATGGCAGCTGAAAACCTTACATTTAAAACCAGGCTGTTGATAGTAATATGGGGCTTAATTAAAATAAACAAACAGGGAGCTTGTTTCTCTGATGATTTTAAATCCAACACCTTGGGGTTTCACCGTTTTGCTTTTCCCTTCTATTTTCTTCTTCTTAAAAGATTTTTTTGTTTTTTCTGCTCTGCAGGATAATACAACTGGAGCTGCTGTCAGTGACTAAGATGTGACCTTGCTAATTTCCATGCTTCTACCCCAGTATCTCTTTCCCTCTTCCTTCCGTTGAGTTCAAATAGTTAACCCTCGGAGGCACATGGGCAAATCAGTTTACCTTTGGTCTCCTTTTCAGCTAGTCTGCCACTTTAACATACTAATTTAAGATGTTTTGATTGAAACCCTTCTCACTCTGTGCCATGATTCTCACTCTGGCCTTTTGGCAGATTGTGCTCAAACTGGTATTATCAATCCAGCACTAGAAATTGACAATATGGGTATCAAAATATGGGATGCCGTTTGTACAAACAGGCAAGTCAGGGTTGCTGTGTAATGGGAGCTGGGCATAACAAAACAAAAACTCCCAAATGCCTCTCATTCCATCTCTGATGTTGCTTGATTCCACACAAATTTATTTTCCCCTTCATTGTTCTGGTTAAAATATTTACCATAGAAATAAGGAAGCAAAAACTATGATTTTAAAGAGCCACATCAAAGAAATGAATCCTGCAGTTTTTTAAGTTTCCTCTATGAATAATATTTTTGTGTCCCTCATTATGAGTCTCTGTCATGTACTGCATCCCATGTGGACCAGGGCAGGTTGAGAATCATTGCAGCAGGCTTCAGGACAACCTGTCATGAGATCTTCCTCCACCATCAGCTAGAACTCTAGAGCATTGTGTCTCAGGCCTGACTCCTACTAAGAGTAAAAATCCCCTCTCTCTGTACCAAACACTTCATGGGAGCTGTAATCTGTCTATATTGAGCAGGTAGGACCTCGCTGTAGGGTCTTACTCTTTGTGTAAGAGACCTCCTATATCTATAGAGAAAGTAAACTGTATGGTACTCAGTGTACCAACTGTGAGAAACCCAAAGGATCTAGCTTGTTCGAATTTGAAACTTCATTTCGTAGTTGTCCAGTCTGCATCCTGAAACTTTGATCACTACATTCAAGTGTTGCTAACCCCAACTCTTGAAAAATTGTGACCCAGGCCTCTAAACATAATGAGATTCATGTTAAAATTGTAACATTTAAAAACCAAAGCAAAACGTTTTGTTCTTTTAAATGCAAAATAATGCACATTGGAAAACATAATCCCAACTATACATATCAGATGATGGACTCTGAATTAGCTGTTACCACTCAAGAAAAAACCTTGGAGTCATGGATACTTCTCTGAAAACATCCACTCAATGTGCAACAGTAGTCAAAAAAGCTAGCAGAATGTTGGGAATCATTAGGAAAGGGATAGATAATATGACAGAAAATATCGTATTGCCTCTTTATAAATCCATGGTGCGCCCACATCTTGAATACTGCGTGAAGATCTGATCTCCCCCTCTCAAAAAAGATATATTGGAATTGGAAAATGTACAGAAAAGGACAACTAAAATGATTAGGAGTATGGAAAAGCTTCCCTATGAGGAGAGACTAATAAGACTAGGGCTCTTCAGCTTGGAAAAGAGACGACTAAGGGGGGATATAACAGAGGTCTATAAAATGATGACTGGTGTGGAAAAAATAAATAAGGAAGTGTATTCACACAAAAACTAGGTGTCACCAAATAAAATTAAGGTTTAAAATGAACAAAAGGCAGTATTTCTTCATACAACATACAGTCAATCTGTGGAACTCCTTGCCAGAGGATGTTATGAAGGCTGAGACTATAACATGGTTCAAAAAAGAACTAGATAAGTTAATGGAGAACAGATCCATCTGTGGCTATGAGCCAGGATAGGCAAGGATTGCTATTTGCCAGAGGCTGGGAATGGCTGATGGGGTGGATCACTTGATGCTTCTTATGTTCTTTTCTGAGCCTGTATGATATGCTTAGATCACATTTTCAAATCTTTCTCTGTAACCATGAAGGCTAAAAACTCCAGGTTTTTTATTTTTTAAAGAAACTCAGATTCACACATTCACATGACACCAAGTGATATGAGGCTTGAAACAGAATTTGAAATATCATGAGACTCATGAGAAAATTGTGAGAGCTGGTGACTGTGAAGTTCCAAACTATTCACAAGTTAGTGCCTTCAGATGCTTTTTTTTGTTTTTTCCAGCTATTTGGACAGGGACCTAATGATCCATAAGACAGCCTAGTACCTTGTAGGTTTCTAGGCATAAGGGGGAGAGGAGTATAGAGATTGTACACGTGCTCTAGTTTTTTAATCAAAAGTTCATGAGGATTTATTTTAGCACATTCACTGCAGCCAAATCCTCCATGGAGATTTAAATCCGTAAATTATTCACTGGCAGACCAATATCCTTGAAACTGTTCCAAAGTGTCTCTTAAAAAAAAATCTTTCTTTTTAAAAGTTCATAAATATGGATATGCTCGATAAACCATAACAGCTGGTGAGTAATGTGTGTTTGAAATTCTTAGAGTGGGTGCCACTAGAAACTCAACGTTTATCCATGGCTATCAGACAGTGGAATCGGTGAGATCTGTGGGGTATCAGATGCCACTGTGGGTAAATGTTGATTGTTTTCTCTTAATGGCCATCACTGCAACTGTCACACTTCAGGAGTAGTGATGTGTTGCTTTCCTGATTGTTGGGTTCATTTCATCCCTCAAAAGGAGGTGTGGGAGTAAATGCAGATCTTCAAAAGGTTAATTTGTTTAGGGATTGATTTTCAGAGATACAAACCACCCACAAATCCAGTTGATTTCAATGGAAGCTGAGAGTGATTGATGCCTCTAAAAATCAGCTCTCAAATAACGTCCCGGTTAGTTGCCAAAGCTTTTTTTTTCTACTTTTAATTTGTCACATGCAGTGACAAGTGGCTGAACTGGTAACCCATTGAAGTCATAATTTAGGCACAAGTGTGGAACTGAGTGCCAGTTCAAGTCTCTCCTCACTATGCCCATAGGTGGAGGTTTGGGTGGGGTGTCTGCTGCCAACACGCCGCTTAAGCTATCTTGGCAACTGGAGTGTCAGGCTGCTTCTTCTCAGCTGGTCGCTTCCCAAACTTCCTGCTTCCAGCCACGTGACTGGAAGCAGGAATTTTGGGAAAGCTGACTAGTTAGAGACATATATCTAACTTCCCTACCCATGGCCTCTCCAAATTAAGCACTCAAACTCCACCTATGTCTCAGGCCAGGCTTGATGTGACTTCTTGTAGTTTGAGCGTAGTTCGGACTCTGTTCTCCTCTGTTTCTTGCCCTCTCTGCTGAACTGCCAAGCAGGGTGCTACTTGTGGTTGTCTTTGTGATGTAGGAACTAGAATGGGACAATCGAATCATTTCTTGAACTGAGGTCTTTGAACAGCTGTCATGTGAGCTGGCATGATTTGAAGTAGATACCCTGAAACTAAAGTGTCCATATATCCCATTGCCAATCAGTACCTTTTAATCCCCTTGAAGAATACTTCAAACAAGAAGGAAAATTATTCCTATTTTTTTTCTATAGTATTTTAAAAAACCAATACTCAAGATAACATTAAAATATACACACTTCATCCAATAAGTAAACAAACTGGTATCTGCACACAATCTACACACCTAAATTACTCCACCCAATTGAAATCTGATTTTTAAAGTCTTCTGACTCCTTTAACATTATTTCTAACTTTTCCCTTTTTCCCACCACCATGCAGCAGCTATCTGTGATGTCTGCTTTATCAACAGTTCTGAGTTCTCTGCAATTCTCATTCTGCACCTTTGTTGGTTGTCCTCCCTTCACCTTCTTGATTCCATGAACTCCTGCTTCAATAATATCCTCTCCTTGACACTTCACTCTTTGCTGCCACTCCTTTGCCTAGTAGTCCATTGCACTGTAGCATAAACATCAGTTCTCCCCTTGCATCTCTTTTCTCTATTCTTGCTTCTATGCTTTCAGACACTTCCGGGGAATGTCTAGGAACTATGGGGACTTCCTCCATTCTAAATGAATGATCTCCTCCTTTAGGCCTGCCATCTTTCTGGCCCACATGCCCACAACTCACAAAGATTCTTCTCTTGATTCCTTCCTTGAATTCTCTCCACTTCATTTTCTTCCACCTTCTTTGCCCAGTTGCCTTTTATATAAAACAGATATGAAGGGAGCTGATCTGGAGTATGCATCCTCTGAACAACTATTTGCCTTTTTAAGCAACACTCGTTCCACTGGATGGATTTCCAGATGTAGGCCCTGTTTTCATATCCTGCAATAGCCCCCTTTTTATAAGGAGGACCTTCCACATACTCCTATACTTCCACAAGAGAGACTTTCCTGTCTTAGTGTTGCTCATTTTGTTTTCAATGAGTTACATAAAAAATAGGTTAATATACTCTTGATGCCCTGGTTTAAATGCACAATATCTAGGAAATTCAAAGATAATGATCATTAACTCACACTGTTGTGCTTACAAGTTGCACATGGGATCTTTTTTTAGAAGGCCACAGTTCAATGAAAGATTTTGCATACCATATATCTAATACACCAGGAAATAACAGGATGATTGAAAGATAAAATGTTGAGCTTAATAATTCCCTGACTTTTGTAGGTATGACAGGACCTTAATGTACAATGATACATGCCCACACTGCAGTATTTTTAATAGGATTTTTTAGGACTCTGCACAACGAATATTAAATTTCCCATAGTTGTTACCCAGAACCAGTTTTTCATTCTTTATTATGTGAAGTGAGTCTACTGATAAAATTTTATATAGACCATGCTATAAGACAGAGTCTTAAGGCCAGATTCATTGATTTTTAAGGCCAGAAGGGTCTGTTATGATCATCTAGTCTGACTTCCTGCATAACACAGGGCATAGAACTTCCCCAAAATTATTCCTAGAACATAATTTTGAGGAAAAACTGCCAATCTTGATTTAAAACTTGTCAGTGATGGAGAGTCCATCATGACCCTTGTTAAATTGTTCCAGTGGCTAATTATTCTCACCGTTAAAAATTTACACCTGATCTCCACTCTGAATTTGCCTAGTTTCTACTTCCAGCCATTGGATCATGTTATACCTTTCTCTGCTAGACTGCCTATGATTAAATATGTATTCCCCTTGTAGATACTTATAGACTGAGTCACCGCTCAACCTTCTTTCTGTTCAGCTAAATACAGTGAGCTATTTGACTCTATCAGGATAAAGCGTGTTTTTCTAATCCCTTAAATATTCTTGTGACTCCATTTTATTAACTTCTTTCTTAAATTGTGGGCAACCGAACTGGACACAGTATTCCTACAGCTGTGTCCAGTCACACCAGTGCCAAATACAGAGGTAAAATAATCTCTCTACACCTACTTGAGATTCCCCTGTTTATGCATCCAAGGATCACGTAAACCCTTTTTGCCACAGCATCACACTAGGTGTTAGGCAAACCCACAGCCAGTCCCAGGCTTCTCACTCAGCTGTCATGATTCACCCTGCCACAGAGCCGGCAGTGACTCAACACTCAGGCATGCTGGCGCAGCCTATCTCTGGGCAGACCCTGTGTCAGCTGATCACCAGGCACAGGTATTTCACTGACCCGGCCAGAGCTGGAAGTTAGTCAGCAACAGCTCTACTGTGCCAGGAACCCTCCTGCTGCCTCTCAGTGTTACAGACGCAGTAGGCCTCCAGCCTGCCCTTGATCCAGTCCCGGTTCCTCTTCCGTCCTTGCCCGACTCTTCTTCCAGCCCCCTTGGTCCTTGCCTACGCCCTACTCCAGCCGTGCTCCAGCCCTGTTTACTGACCCACTCCAGCCCTGCATCTACCTCCTGACCACCTCGGACTGACTCCACTCAGCTTTAAACTTTGCCTGCATCTTGACCCCAGATTTGGCTTGTCTACAGACTCTGACCTCAGTTTCAGCACTGCCCTCGGCCCAGTCCCAGCCCTACAGCTGGCTTCAATCCTTTTATCTCATCTTACTACAGCTCTAACTGCCAGGCATGACTGCCTTGAACCCAGAGCTTGGCACTGGGAGCTCACATGCAGCTGATTATCCACCACAACCCCCAGATGTTTTTCAGAGTCACTGTTTCCCTGAATAGTCCCCCATCCTGTAATTATGGCCTGCATTCTTTGTTCCTAGATTTATACATTTACATTGAGCTGCATTGAAACGTATACTGTTTGCTTGGACCCAGTTTACCAAGCAATCCAGATCTACCTGAATCAGTGACCTGTCCTCTTCATTACTTACCAGTCCCCCAATTTTTCTGTCCTCTTCAAACTTTATCAGTGATGATTTTGTTTTCTTTTAGGTCATTAATAAAAATCTTGAATTCTGACTGAGTTATAGCTGGGACCCCCTGTTGGCTACAGTGGAATTCCAGAGCTGTAATTGAGAGCAGAATTTGGTCATTAATATTGTTTAAAGTGTGGCTAATTGCATTTTCTAAAGCCAGGTCTAGACTAAAAAGTTAAGTCAACCCAGCTATGTCCCTCTGGAATGTGATAAATTCACACCCCTGAGTGACATAATTAAGCCGACCTGACCTCCAGTGTAGACAGTATGAGTACTGCCTCTCAGAGAAGTGGATTAACTACAGTTACAGGAGAACCCTTCCCACTCTGTAATGAGTATCTACACTGAAGCTCTACAGCAGTGCAGCTGCAGCAGTTTAAGTGTTTGGATTTAGGGCCTTATTATCGTCTGTTTTACACTGAGGTATGTTGGGAGTAACCCAGTTGATATCACTGGAATTACCCTGGTTTAAAAGGGGAGGTAATGAGAGAAGAGTCAGGCCCTTAATGTATATGTTGTATAGAAAGATTTATTCAATTTCTTAAAAATGACACAAAATCTAGTATCATACAATTCAGACTATATCTCCTCTAAGGTTTTGATCTTTCCCTAGTTTTATTTTCCACATTTCATTTTGTCTCCATCAAATTGTCTTAAATTGGCTCTGTCTTGAATCCCTCTTATGTCTTGGATTTCAGGACGTCTTAAAACCTTGCATGTGTAAAATAAAGGATGACAGATACGCAACCATGTATATCAAGTCTCTTACTCCATCTTGGGGTTCTGGCAATATCATTAAAGCACTTCAGTCAAAGTGTAAATATGTAATACTTTACCTAAACCCCATTTTTCACTTTTGTATTTTATATTTTGTTTCCTTTATCATTGTTGCAGATTGTTGAAGTATTGTGTGTCAATTGAAGCGTCTCTCCTTTCCTTAGCCTATTCCTAATGCTGTTCATTTAGTGATGCAGC
Source organism: Mesoclemmys tuberculata (assembly GCA_007922155.1). Classification (NCBI taxonomy): domain Eukaryota; kingdom Metazoa; phylum Chordata; order Testudines; family Chelidae; genus Mesoclemmys; species Mesoclemmys tuberculata. The sequence continues at coordinate 64,214,015 of ML675601.1, forward strand.
AATTCAGTGGCTGACATCAAAATTTGCTGAAATGGAAAGGACTGTACTGTTATACTTGGTTTTGTTGTTACCAAATAAATCAGCTGGGGAAGAGCCTAATTGGAACATAGAAAGTTTGCCTTAGGAGACACATACCTTGGCAGTGATGGGAAAATAAATACAGAAAGAGTATATGACAGTGAAATGGGTTTTAGTAAAAGGTACAGTTTGCTTTAATGGGACAATGGCTCCTTTAAACTGCAAGAATGAAGCTTGAGCAGAGAAAATGGATAGCTGTGTTTCCATATCTGAAAACCACAACTAACTGTAACAGTAACTAGCATTCTACTTGCCATTCTCAGCACAGGATTACATGGGCCTAAAGATTCTTGGCTCTAGGGCCCTGTGTATGTCTGAGAAATGTTCACCAGTGTACCTACACCAAGGTAAGCTGCATTGGTGTATGCCACAGTTTACACCAATATAGTGTCTGTACATCACAGGTTGACACTGGTTTACTATAGCTACATCAGTACACATTTTCCTACTGTAGGTAGGCCCTAAAAGTACTGCCTCTGGATTGAGCAATATTGGCAGAGCAACAAGGGGAAATCTTACATTGCCTCTGTCTATCCATGCTGTGTCTGATTGTGGATAAACAGAGGAATTCAGTCATCAGGATGGTCTATTTGGCAGCTCTCCCAAGCCCTAAGTTCAGTTTCAATATTTTTTAACCTATTTAAAAAATTAGGTGAAATCTTAATGGGACAAATTCTATCCATATTAGATCAGGAAAGAAAAAAAATTGGATCAGCTTAAGCATTCCAGCCATCTATGTGAATACACAGAAATTATATTGCATTGTTTATTTTACAATGAATATTTGGGCCCAGTTCATCATTGTTCTGCCACCTTGTACAGTTATTTACAATACTGCCAACCTCTAATGTTAAAAAAAAAAAAATCATGAGTCAAGTTCCCCCCAAAATCGTGAAATCTGCTAAAGAATCATGAGATTTTTAAAGATTAATATATTTTGCATTCTTTTTATTTGCTCTTTGATTTCTGAGCCTGTATTACATACTCCGGTGCACATTTTCAAGCTTTTCTCTGCAGCCATGAGGACTGGAAACTTCATTTTTTTTTAAAATGAAAGTTGAAATTCTCACAGACTCACAGGATTCCAAGAGCTACAGCTTTAAGGAAAAACATCAAATATCATGAGATTCGCAATAAAAATCACAAGAGTTGGCAACACAGGATACTAACATTCTGGTTTGGCAGCATTTTACGTATACTTTGCCTCATTTTATACTGGTAGAAATGGTTGCACAGAGTGCAGGACAACAATGAATTGAGACTAGTGCATTAACATTTTTGATGTCGGAGGAAAATACAGAAACATATTTTAAATTCCATAAAAGTGTGGTGTTCTCCAGGCCTAGCTTTTGGGAGAAAGCCCCATGCATATAAATCTGAAAGAGGTTTTATCACCATGATAACATTTAAGCCAACATAAAAAATATCTATTTGCTTTTCATAGGTTCTGTGTTATTTACCTGTCTTGCATTATCCTTCATAAGCTACTCACACTGCCAAATCTCTAATCTTACTGTGTTTATTCAGGTAAATACACAGACCCGGCTATTTTCTAGAGGGAGCAGCAGAAATCCACAGCGTTTGATCTGTGTTAGTCTGCCTGACGTAATGCTAACATATAGTTAAAATCTGATAGAAAATACATGCCACGCTTAAAATATGCATGGTGCCATCTAGTGGTTATTACTGATGTTAACCTAAGGTTTTTATGTCGAACGTACTGCTTATCTTCTGAATGACTTCTGCCTCAGGATATTACACAGAATCCAGTGGTTATGTCATGCAGAAAAAATTTGGTTTTCTTCTGAAATGTCCCACTACCAAAGTTCACGCTGCTGCAGTCGTTAAACTTAGCTTGATCATTTATTTTAAAATTGGAGATTCCTTTTAAAAAAAATTTATCAGAAAGTATTTTTTTAAAAGTCCGCTTAATTCAGTTTCTGTAAAGGGAAGATGTTGCATTGTAAAGGAACTTCCTTATTCAAATTCCACTTACTACATCACTGCTGGATACTGTGTGGCCCCTTCCCCTTCCACCTTCTGAGCTGTATGTAAAGTTTCCCTATAATACAGTGTTTTATATAATCTGAAACACAGTGTGTTTATTTAAAAATTATGAAAGGCTACAATGTCGTTTAAACCACAGATGTGGTATTCACCTAGATTCAGTATGTTTTAAGGGGAGTGAGAGAATCGTTGTACATTACAGGCGTTTAGCTACTGTGTTTTGTCATCTGAATTCCAAGACAGAATTCCCTTGTGTTGCATTTTTATAGAAGTAGATTTCAAAGTATATTTTCAAAATGGAAACCTTCTGCTCATATAAAGGCCTGATTCTGGATTACTTGTGCACTCCAAGTTCCCATTTCTCATTTGAAAAAAAAGAAGAAGAATTAGTGTCATGGTGATATATCAATAATAATTGGAAATGATTATATATCAATGTTTTTGTCTCCATATATTTGCTATTTTATGGGTATTGCTAAATTTATAGCTATGAAATACTTGACAGGTAGCTCTGTTGTTGCATGTATTGTAGTTTTTTAAATGAAGACAGTGCATGTCCAAATCTTCAGCCCAGTTTTGGTAGTTGATCTATTTACACTACAATTTTTAATCATGGTGTTACCAGGTCAATAGGCAACTATTTTGAAACTGAGTTCTCTGACTTCATAGTAATAATCATAGTGTTGATAGAGAGACCTAGAAGCAGACATTTTATTTTATAGAATGTTTTGTTTTATTTAGCTTTTGAATCTATGGTTTAATGGTGTTTTGGTCTGTTTCCATTTAAAAGAGAAAAGGAGTGACCATTTTCCTAGTCTTAGGTTGAGAAGTAAGTGACAACTGCTTCGTAAACCCAACCTTTTGCAAAATTGACGGGCATTGGTTCTGATCGTGGGAAAGTCCAGTAACTGCCTTCAGTTTTCAAATAACATTTTTGTGAGAAATATTCTCATTTTCAGGAAAGAATGGCAGGGAGGAAAAAGAGCTTTTATGGCATAAAATAAAGAATGTACTGCCTATTCCTATGGCTTCCTAAAGGCCTATTCTTTCCTAAGCAACAGTGGGTCTGGGAGATGCATAGGTAAGGAAAAAGATCATTTTCAGTGCATTAATATCTTAATGGTGCTTCCTATTAACTGAGTAATAACTAGAACCTAAGCTAATAAATGCCTTTGGCAAACTGAGTTTATACATTGTACTACTGTGATCAGAACTCTAAAACCCAATATAATAGCTTCTAGTCCATGCCAGGCAAAGTAGGAGGGATACAGACATTAGACTAGGAGGAAGTATCTTGGGACCTGGTTAGGGAGGAGTGAAGAGGTTGCATCACCATTGGCACCTCCTCATGGCCAGGCATGGCAGAGCCGCTCTCTCTCACTGGATGTCTCCTGCTAATGGCTGCTCCGTCTCTGCAGTGGCCTGCCTCTTCCTGTGATTTGGCCCTCCATTTAGGTCACTTTGAAGTCCCTTCCCTACCAGGGTAGTCCGTGAACAAAAAGCAAAGGGAATTTAATGCAAATAAACTGAATTAGTGAGAGAGAGGGGAATGATTCCCTCTCAGAGTGCATCAGGAACTAGCCCTCTCTTCCTTCAGGGAGGGGCCTTCAGGCAGTGGTTATCTGGGAGGCTCCTGCCTTTCTCAGCCCTTTCCTCAGGAGCTGAGGGTCTGTTCTCTTCCATGCTCTGTCAACAAGTGAGTGGCTCTGCTCTAGCCTGTGCTCACCTTGCAGATGAGGTGGGGTGGAGCTGGCTGAGCCCAGAGCAGCTACTTAACCCCTTGTTGTCCAGTGTGTGGTTTGTATGCCCCGCCACAGGAGATCAAAGATTTGGATGATTCAGATGTCACAAAGTGGACAGGCAAATCGGAATTGCCTTTCCTTAGCTTCCTACTGAATATGCACCCCAACATTGGAAAAAAATAGGACTTTTCGGGAGTAGGCAAAGAAGAAGCCGTGCTTAGAAAGCTAACTGAAACAAAGGGCTGTCCCTGAGATTCCTGGGGGTTCAAAGGAAATCTAGACTGAGTGCTTGGTCATCAGAAAGGCTATTTATGGACCTGATACAAAACACACAGAAGTCAATGAGAGTCTTTCCATTGACTTTAATGGGATTTGAGTCAGGCCTGTGTCCTTTTTTTAAATGCATGTAGCATAAGAGCATATATGCACAATATGCATATGCACTAGCCTATTGCAATGCATGGGTTAGTCCTGATTCCTTTCTATTAAAAAGCTGGAAGTTGTGTGTGTTTTAATTGTAGGACACACTAAAATATAATATAAACATTCTGACGCAGGACTTGAGATTGTCATTAGGTCATGGCATGGGAAAAGTTATGAACCGTTGCTTCTGGCATACTGGTTTACTTACTGGTAAAACACTGAGATAGGACTTTCAGTTTACGTGCTGTGTGTGATTGACAGGAGGAGCAGTCTGTCCACAATCAGATGTGCTGTAGCTGGAAACTGCATCTAGTTGTGTGCACTGTTGCACAGCTGTTAGCAGGAAGGAGAGAGTGAGCGATGTCATGAGCCTGGTGTCTTGGCTTGGATAGACTTGGCATGGCTTGGTGGCACAGATGATGATGAATGGCTCTAGTGCTCTTGTCTGTGGTGGGCTCCATAGAGTCTACTGTAAAAGAAGAATACGCTTACCCATTTTACAGTATTTTTAAGTTTGCTAAACATGAAAAACATGAATCTTTCACTTTTAATGAAACCCATATGAAAATATTTGACATACATTCAAGTTCCATTGACTTCAAAAGGGACTACTTACATACTTAAACTTAAGCATATGCTTAAGTGCTTTGCTGAATTGGGGCTTTCATGAAATATATACATGTTGGGTTTGGAAATAATTTTAATAATGTTCATTTTAAAGTTGTTCCTGTATCTAAAGCAACACGCAAAAATCTGTGGAGTAAGATTTCTCTCTCAACTATCAACAGTGTACGTATTTCACTTACATTTAGTTAGACATTGTGTATGGTAAGTACATTTGAATTGATTATTAAGCTTCTATTTCAGTCACTTCCCATCACTGATTAAATGTAATCTCTCCCTCTCCAAATTCATTTAGTAGAGCTCATAATTTCAGATAGAATGCAAAAAAAGATGAGGACTTTAGAGTGAGCAAATCCATTTTATATTAAAAAATCTTAGACACCAATAATTTTTAAATTTTTTATTTTATTTTATTTTACTTGTTGGGAGCAGAATCTTTTCTTGAAGGGTGATACTTGAGGTAATCTGCCTTATTTCAAATTTATGATGTATCTAAGATTCTTTATATCTCCCTGGGCACACTGAGCACACAGAATAAACTATACAATAGAAAAAAATACTTCATTTCTCTGTGTGTAAATAAAACTTATTTTATTTACCTTGCTTGTGAAAGCATGTGGCTTCAATCCATCTCTGTCTCACTTCTTCCATATGTTGGGGTGTTCTTTCAAGGCGTTTTTTAAATACCAAACAGAAAATAACTAGTTTGATAGAAAAGTGAATTAAAAATATGAGGATTTCCAACTAATTAAGAGACCAAAGACAGCTCAAGACTAGAAGGAAGATCATAACCAACAGAACTGATGCATGTATTTATAGAGTACAGCATTACGATTTTCCTTTAAACTATTTGCTGTTCAAGTGTGTCTGTGACATATAGTTGCAGAAATTAAGCTGTTGACTGAATTACAAAATGATAGAAATATGCTTTTATTTACTTTCTTTAAATATGTAGATGTTATTATAACAAAGTGTTGAGAGAAGTTAAAAGTGGCCTGAAAAGAGTGCAAATAGAGGGATGAGATATGAAGCAACTGGGACGTCCTTATACTTCTTGATATGGGAGGAAACAGAAAACCCTTTTCAAATTGATTCAGCATTCTCAAATATGGTCTAACAGCAAGTGTTCTGTGTGCACTATTGATAAATGCAACTGTTGCATTTACCTACACATTTATGGAAGCCTGGTCTACACTGACAATGTAGGCTGACGTAACATGGCTTACGTTGACTACCTAAAGTATGCATCTCCACTGGCATGTCAGTTCCGCCGACCTAAATCACGATAAAATTCGACTTAATAAAACCACCTCCACAAGTGGCGTACTGCTAAAGTCGAATTCTGTGGATTGAATGAGTATCAGTGTAGGCAGAGCGCAACGTAGATCGACGTTATTGGCCTCTGGGAAGTATCCCATAATGCTCTTGTGGTAAAGTCAGGCCAGATGGCTACAAAAGAGTATACCTGAGCCAGTATGAGGGCCCGAAAGGGTTAAAAACCCTCTGCCTCGCAGGCAGAGGGAAAAACACAGCAGGGCAATTAACAGCACCTGGACCCAATGAAGGACAGGGCCAGGGGGATTTAAACCCTGCCTTCCTAAAGGGAGGGGAGGGAACACTTGCAGTAAGGGCTGCCAGAAGGCCTGGGGCAGCTGCAGGAGAAGGTTCTCTCGCAGGCCAGGAGACAGAGCCCCGCTACAGCCAGGGGAGGCAAAGTAGTTGGGGGCGTCCTGATCCCGAGTGGCAGAGGTAAAGCACGAGACCCACCAGGGGGAAGTTGGCAGCTTGCCACACTCTGTTGTGACCGCTCTGCACATTTGCAGTCTGCTGCATTGCAGCCACGTAAACAGTAGTGCCATGTTAAGATCAAAGAGCTGAAGCAGGCTTATCAGAAACCTAGGGAAGCTAAAAGCCATTCTGGCTCCCCACCCAAAACATGCCTCTTTTATGAAGAGCTGCATGCGATTCTTGGCACAGACCCCACCACTATGCCACCATGCAGCATTGATACCTCAGGGGAATTCAAGGCCAGGCTGAATGAGGATGAGTCCGTGGACAAGGTGGATGAGGAGCACAAGGGGCAGTCGAGTGGGGTATCCCTTCTCCCTGAAAGCCAGGAGCTGTTTGCAACTCAAGACCAGCCCACCCAGATGCAGAAACTATGACTGACCAGGATGCCGGGTAAGTGAGTATGTACTGCAAATTGCAAGTATTTGGTTATATCCCCTGTCCAGAATCTTGTACCAGCGGGAAAAAGTGGTGTGTGTGGTGGTGGGGCTGTGCTTCCTCATACTTGGTGTACTTAAGCATTGTATTCACCCCAGAAAACATTATTTATGTGCAGAGGGATGCTCCAAGAATCTTCCATGCATATCTCCAGGAAGCTTTCACATAGGTACACTGCAATCCTTTGCAGAACATTTCTTGGGAGGGCAGCCTTATTTCTTCCACCACGATAGGACACTTTCCCTGCCACTCTGTTGTTAATTGTGCAGGCATCATTGCAGAACACAGCATAGCAGCATGAGGGCCAGGTCTGTAGCCAGATGCTTGCAGCAAATCCTCCCTTTCTGCTTGTGAGACCCTCAGCAGGCTGATATCATTCATGGTTACCTAGGGAAGATGGCGCACATTTACAGTACCTTCCCAAGAAAGTTTTTTAAAGTGTGTATTATTGCACAGCTGGGGATGGTTTCTTCGTTCAGCACACCACAAGTCCTTAAGCAGAACATTGTTGCTATGGGCTGTGGGCATCCGCAAATGGGTTCCCACATTTTTCCTCCAGAGACTGTTAACCTGTACCCGCCCCTGACCCTTTTTACTGCCTGTTAAAAGCCTGATCAGTTGGGAGCCTGACAGCCATACTGCCCTAGGAAACATGGACTTGTGCAGCATGGCTTTGGTGATATCCCTAACATACATGCACTCACCCCTTACTTACCATGGCTAGAATGGCACTCCAAGCCCTGCAATAGTCAGACAATGCTACGTGGTTGTAGCCTTCCCTTGGGAATGTTCGGGGACTTATTTTTAAATTGTAACATTGCTTTTCATCCCTGGGATGAGTTACCAGTGGGTACCTCGTGCTTTGCTTCCTTCACAGTAGACAACATAGCCTTCAACACACCACTGTCTAATACTCCTGGAGAGTGCCTGTCGCAGATAAGAAGGTGGAAGAAAATCCCCAGGATGACGTGTTTAATGAGCTAATGAATGCCTCTGCGGCTGATGACACAAAGCTAAGAGCATGGAAGATTTCATTATCTGACAAACTGAACATGGACATGGACAAGAGGAAGGCAGCACAGGAATATGAACGTTCAACACAAGAGATGCTGTGTATAGTGTATGATCATTCAGACATGTTGAGGCATGTGGTTGAGCTTCAGGAAGTTCAGCGGCAAGACAGATTCCCTCTGCAGCTCCTGCCAAACTCGCAGTTAACGCATTGTTTCCTAGCCCCCACCCCAAAGCAGTCTAGGAGGAAGTTGAGCAGGGTGTAGTATATGCTGCATGCCTCGTTGGTTGAGGGGAGCAGAAAGAGTGATGGCTCCTTTAAGGAGTGGGGATGTGTGATTCTTTTGTGTGCGCACAGCCAAAACGGGTTCTGTATTCCTGGCCCCACACAATGCATGTGGAACATTCCATTATCTTTCCTTTCCTCCCTCCATGAAGGATCACCAATAAAAGAAGTACTGCTTTACTATTCATTAATGTTTGTTTATTGATAACAAGGGAATAAAGGGAGACAGAAGTTGGGGGAGCGGAGGGAATGGATTGGAGGGGGAAGGTTGTGGGGGAGAACATACTGCTTCACAATTCATTACTGTTTGTTTATTGATAAGAAGGGAATAAAGGGAGGGGAGACTGGAACAGTGGAGGGGGGATGTGAACTGAAAGCACAGCACAGATAAGCGATGCACATCATTGTTTTGTCTCATTGCAAAAGTGGTTTTTCAATGCTTCCCTGAGACGCAGCACTCTGTGATTGGGTATCAGTGTTGCGGTGGCATCTGGCTACTCAAAATACCTGCCTCCACAATCCAACCCAATAGAAACTTCTCTCCAATTGTCTCGCAGACATTATGGAGCACACAGCAGGCAGAGATAACTATTGGGGTGTTTTCTTCACTGAGGTCTAACCTAGTGAGCAGACTGCGCCAGCGTGCCTTTAAATGTCCAAATGCACATTCCACCACCATTCTGCACTTGCTGAGCCTATTATTAAAACGCTCCTTCTCGCTGTTCAGGTGCTCCGTGTAAGGCTTCATTAGGCAGGGGAACAACCGGTAGGCAAGATCACCCAGGATCACTATTAGCATTTCAACATTGACAATATTTATTTTTTGGTCAGGGAAGAAGTGCCTGCCTGCATCTTTTTGAAAAGACCTCAGTTCCTAAAGATGTGCGTGTCATGCAGTTTTCCAGACCACCCCACACTGATGTCAGTGAAGTGTCCTTTGTGATCCACAAGGGCCTGCAGTACCATTGAGAAGTATCCATTTTGATTTATGTAGTCTGTGGCAAGGTGGTCCGGGCCTAAGATAGGAGTGTGCGTGCCATCTGTGGCTCCCCTCAGTTTTGGAACCCCACTGCAGAAAAGCCTTCCACTATGTCCTCCATGTTCCCCAAACTCACTACCCTTCTTAGCAGGAGTCTATTAATCACCCGGGATTCTTGTATCACAGCTGCTCCCATAGTAGATATACTGACTCCGAACTGATTCCCAACTAATCAGTAGTAGTCTGGTGTTGCTAGCTTCCACAGAGCGATGGCCACTCTCTTCTCCACTGTCATAACTGATCTCAAGTGAGTATTCATGCGTTTCAAGGCTGGGGAGGGCCCTCCACAAAGTTCAAAGAAAGTGACCTTTCACATTCAAAAGTTCTGCAGCCACTGCTCATCATCCCACACCTTCATAATGATGCTATCCCACCAGTCAGTGCTTGTTTCCTGGGACCAGAAGCGGTGTTCCACCAGCTGCAGATGGTGCATGACAGCTTGCAGCAAACGGGAATTGTTTTGTTCTATGGCTTGTAGCAACATGGCCTCTGTAACATCGCAATATTCAGCGCTGCAGCTCCTGTCTTGCCCCTCAAAATACTGCAGAATAAGTCGTGATTTATTATGATGCTCACAATAATAGTGCAAAGCTAAGTGGTCTCCATTCCTCTGAGGCAGTGCTGTGCATGCAGCAGAAAGTGAAGGGTTTGAAAAAAATGGCACAAAAAGGTCTGTTTGTTTGGATTGGGACGGGGTGGGCAGAGGGGGAGTACATTGCATCAAGGGAGGATGACAGCCTTCCTAAAAGCCTCTGCGGCTAGTTACACTGTGGGATAGCTACCCACGGTGCACAACTTTGATTGTTGACCCAAGCACAGCTAGTGGGGATGCAATCCCCTGACGCAATGAGCGTGGTGTCATCACGCTCCTCCGACTTCTAAAATTCGGTGGGTGAAAGACGATTTAAAATAAATTGACTTCATTCTGCAGCGTAGACATACCCTGAGTTATGAGTGTCTGACTAAAAAAATGTTAGTGCAGAATTCTCTGCTGATATAAATTGATGATGCACCACTAGCTTCTGTGGGACCATGCCAGTTTAAATCAGCAGATAATTTTGCTTTAAATTCTATCACCTTCTATAGAACATGGTTTTACTGGAATATAAAAACTGCTAAATAAAATTAAATTTGCTTCTATGGCATGGTCTACACTTACCTTCTGGATTCAGCAACAGGAGAGATGCAGGTGACGTAAAACACCTGCGTATCGCCTGTCGACTTCGCTGCGTCTGTTCCGCGCGCTGTCCACACTGTGCTGCGCCACTTACGGGGGTGGTTTTCCTCCATTGATTTCTGGATGGAGTGAGTGGGTCTACACAGACTACTCAGTTGATCCAGAGACAGCGATCTGACAGCAGCAAATTTGCTGCTGTCAGTATAGACACAATCTATAATAGTGCACAGTATTTGGTATTTCAGAGTTACTCTGTCTTTGAATCATGACTCCTAAATACTCATGCTAGGCTAGTGTCTTTTTGCTTAATATCTGATATGGTTGTCATTTTCCTGTTGGTGAATTCTTTTCTTCAAATTGCCCATTACTGCCTATACCTAATCACCAGCAGTTTTGCTAAATGATTTGAAAACAAAGCTCCTAGCTGAAAGGGAGTAGAAGGTGGCAAGTTGTGATTTATTGCTGCTGATTTGGCTATATTGTGCCCACTGCTATTTTATACTAAAGCATCCCATTTTTTTTGGTTTCCCCATCTTCCCTGTTCCACCTTCCGACATATTTGTTTCATCACCTGTTATTTCTTGTGGGTTACACTAAGCTCTTTGGGGTAGGGACTGTCATTTACAAATATTGTACTGTAGATTGTCTATCACAATGTAAATTATTTATACAAGCACTTTTTTTAATAAACAATAAGGACACTTATCAACCAGATCAAAGCTGGCAAGGGGTTAGGTACTTAAAGTTCTGGTCATGTGTATAAGATGTAGGTGGTATCATTATTATTATTATTTGAGTTAATATGGACTGGGACGTAGGTTCTTTATTAGTACCTAGTTAACAACCTCTGGTTCCATGTTGCTAATCATTACTTGGACAAGTAGTCTCATGGCTTCATTGGGACTATTTGTATGAATAAAGATTAGCAGAATCACTCTCCAGACTGTGCCATGACAGGTCTGGTGATCAGTGAGGTACTATGCATTTTATTAGTTGAAATGTATTTTATGTTGTGTTTACTCTTGATTCTTTGAGAATCAGCCAGTGCCTTCCATCAAAGTACATTAGTTACTAGAATTAGAACAATATGAAGATAAATAGTACTTCAGTTAGTTGGGGAGAAAGTGAACAGTAGCCAGTAGTAGGTTGTTCATCTGCTTAATCCCACCTCTATCAGAATGAATTAATAGTTAATGAGTTTTGTTTACACTAACCATTAATTATCTTGAAGAGAAACAACTGGAATATAGAGCTCTCCATGATGGCATTTATAAATTATTTAATCTGTGGGAGTTAAATTAACAAAATAGTATTTGTCTCAGAAGTTCTAATGGTGACATTTATCTTGGTCATTGATGGCAAAAATGACAGACAATCAGAGAGTAACATAGCTTGACCATTGATAACAAAATGACATAAATTGTTTGTTTGGGTTTTTTCATACTAAGTTAAATGAGGGATGATCTGGTTTAGATCAATAGCCTTGGTGTTCACTGCTTGTGAGGCCTTTGTGAAAAGTCTGTGGAGGATGCATGATACAAGTCTCTGGAGGCTTTGCATAGCATTGTCCTGCACAGATGTTTGATATCAAATTTCCTTCTGCGTGCCCATTGATCTTTCTGTAACACAAAACATATTAATGGTTTTGCATTGCTCAGCAATTCCTTTAGGTGTATGCACCTTTTTCACACACAGAAATGAGGCCTTCCATTTCAGAGGGAAGTCTGATGGCCAAGTAAGCAGGAAACCCAGATGAAAACAAGTGTAGAAAATCAGGCTTCTTTTCAGTTTCGTTTGCTGAATGTGTACAGATTTAGGAGTGGAACTACTCTCTTGTATTTGTGATCTGTTGATGCCGCAGACTCCTCTTGTTATTACGGTAGCACCCAGAGCCCCCAATTAAGAGTGAGGGATTTATCTGCTAGGCATTCTGCAAACATAAAGTGAGAGATGTGAAAAATAAATATTCCATGCCCAATTTCAGCCTCATTCTTTACATACCCAGGCCTGTTGAGAAGTTTTGGGCCTTGGTAAATCATGTTCACTGGGGCCTTCCCTTTTCACTTTATTGACACAGACATTACAGACAGTTTTGGGGGGCCCTGAGGTAGGGGCCACTGTACTGTTACTGAGCTAGGGGCCCTGGTACTGTTACAATTGTTCCACCCTTTCCCTCCGTCTCACCAGCCCTATATATACCAGCTATCTTTAACAGCTAGAATGCACTAGTTGAAGCTAAATTGCAGTATTAGAACCATGCAGATTGGTCTGGTTGAACTGCTGGTGCTGTTACCTGCTGGCCCATCTGGTTGGTCTGGAGTCTGGACCACCTTGGAAGCCAGACCTCATGTTTAGGTTTGGCTAGAACTGCTACTGAAACTGCACACACAAGCTTGCTACCTTTTGACTGAGCTTATCTTCTTATTAAGGCCACCTAACTTATGTGTTCTAAGCCCACTGCCCCATGATTCGGCAGCTTGCTTTCTATTGTCTACTTGGCCCCTGTCCATTACTGGGTCAGAGAAAAAAATACTGTGGTTAGTTCCATCTCCTTGACCCTCAGCTGGCCCAACATCTGGCTCCCTCTTTTGTTCCCCACCCTGACTCTGGCCCTTCAATTTAACTACTAGTTATGTCATCAGACTGGTATTTAGATTTATTGCTTTCCCAGAGACAAACTGCACAAAAGGGTGACTGACTATCTGAAGAGATAGAAGCTTCTTTTAAAACCATTTGGCCTTACTTTGGTGGCTAGTTGACAGCCAAGAGGGCTTAGGCCAGTTGGGAGGCCCAGATAAAAGGGACTTGGGCTCCACTCCAACACTTAACTGGAGTGGCATTCTCCTTCAGTTGGAGGATAGGAGAATGAAATAAATGGCAAAAGCATCAGAAGGAATGAACATCTGGCTCTGTGTTCTGTCTCCTAGTCTAGTCTAGGAGGATGCTTAATCTAACCTGCTGAAAAGGTCACTTATAGAGGTTTCCTTGTGTTACAAAGACTTAAGATACCAACTAGCACTGACCGTGGAACTACATCATGCTAACATATGGCAAGTGGAGCAGGAAAAATGTCTTTGTCTAGTACATACACGGAGGTTTTTCTGTCACTAATTTATATTCTGTACCCTCCCTACATTGGCATTACAGCACATGCAGATGGGAGCAGAGCACCGGAGATGCTTTTGTAGAAGGTAGAAATAAAAAAAACTCTTCATATAAAAAGGGAATTACAGACCATGTAAAAGAGGATTAAAGTGATGTCTTTATCCATAATATGCATCTTGTCCAAGGCCCGGCTGTACTTCAATATCTTGTAAGATATGTACAATGGAATACTCTCACTATGAAATAAGGCCAATGCAACATTTATCATTGTAATAAAATAATCTGTACTATAACCTTGTACCTTTACTGTACTCACCCTATGAAATATTAACAGTTCAATTGGGAAATTAATACTGCTTGAGATAAGAACAGCTGGAATGATACTTTGTATTTGAATGAATCCAGAGTTTTGAGCTAGAGCAGTTTTTGAAAACATTGAATTATCCACCACCACTGGAAATTTTGATTTGTAGTGACCTGATAATGTCACCAGAGATACATACAAGGTTTCCCTCTGAAACTAGATTTTTGGGAGGGGGAGTCACTTAAGCTACCTGGAAGGTAAAAAGACAGAATCATGAAGTTCAGATTGGGCAGGGAATCTAAAGAGAAAAGAAGATTTTACAAAACACTTGGCAAATGTATTTAAGAAAATGAAATATGATTTGAAGATCACTACTATACCTTTTCTTTTCAAAACTATAACAGTCTGTTCAAATGCAATTATATTTTGTTTTTGTAAAGCACTTTGATTATGGTACAAGTTACTGAACAGGATTTTCAAAAGTGCCTAAGTGAGTTTGAAAGTCAATGTGAGGTGAGTACCTAACTTTCTTAGGAATCTTTGAAAATCCCATCCACTCTCTAAATTAATAGGAGTAATTTCCAAGTTGCTACACATAATGGAATGATTCAGGAAAACACTTAAGCATGTGCTTAATATCCATTGACTTAATGGGACTTAAATTCACACTTAAGTGCTTTCCTGAATGGGAAATGCTTTTTTCTTGTATTGGAACCATATTCACAACTACTGATGACATCTCCGTTGAATTAATATAATTTTATTTTTTTATTTATTTTTATTAGCAGATTTAGTGTTTTCCTTGCTCTTTTCTCTGGATTGGTTTAAATGCCAAAGTTGGAAAATCACATTTGTATTTTATATATAAAATATCATCTGAACTGTGTGCACTGTGCCAAAGTACTAGAGTCAATTTTGGTTTTTCGATATGTGAATCTGAGTATCTGACATCTATTCTTAAATTGTACATAGTGCATCTGGTGGACATTTGGAATGTTATAGAAGCATTGCGAGAAAATGCATTAAACAACTTGGACCCAAACATAGAATTGAATGTGGCTCGTCTGGAAGCTGTGCTTTCTACTGTTTTTTACCAGCTCAACAAACGGATGCCAACTACTCACCAGATCAATGTAGAGCAATCCATCAGCTTACTGCTCAACTTCCTGTTAGCAGCCTTCGATCCGTAAGTGTACCTTCACTATCCATATATGTTCTTCTTTTTCCTGATCGGTTGAAGGATTTTGTCTGTTTGTTGTGTCACTTTGAAAAACAGATAGCAAACTAAAATTTCTATCCAAAATAATGAATGGTTAAATAGAGCTAATACTGCAAGGGGAGCTGGAGTAAAGGAGCTAAGTTCTGGTCTCATTTATGCTCAACTCTTTTTTGCTGCAAGTTTTTGTGCCTCCTGTTAATGCAGCCTGTTATAAGGCCATGGCAGAAATAAGATAGAATAAAATTCATGTTGTTCACTACTACCTGGACACATGTGTCACAATACCTGAGTACAACAGGGGTGAGCTCAAGATGGAGAGAGGTTCCTAACTTAACATTATAAACGAGTGTACGGTGTTTAGACAGATACTATGGTTATTGAATGCAAAGACATCAGTATGTTATTGTCATTCTTAAAAGCATCTGAATAGCTTGAATTCTCAAAAGAGAACAGCTTTTTAGCTTGACACATGCAAATTGCCTGTTACCTCTTTACCATTTATATTTTGAAAATGCACCAGCTGAAACCATTGTTTGAGAAGTCTTAAAATAAATATCTCCCTCCTCCTCTTCCCATTCTTACACTTGATGGACTTCTTGGTTGGTATTGTACACCTTTCAGAGCCAGAGCCAAATCAACGGGTATGGCTTAGTCACCATAGTAACAGCTGGGGGGGAAAGGCAGTCGTTCCACATGACAAAGCTTCAGAGGCACCGTGTGTCTGTATCCTGCATCCCTCCCTCCCCCTCAAAGGAAAAAAAGTCAATATGTTGTGAAACTGTAGCCTTCAGGATTTTTTTAAAGGCGGTAAAACAAGTAATGGAGCATTTTAATTCATAAAAAACCTTGAATTTATGACTCAACAAGAACAGGAAGGAAGGAAAATGAAAGCTTCTGGACATGTGCATTGGTAGGTGTTGCGTGAAAACTGCACCCCTGTTGTAAAAAAAGGTAAAGCGTGAGACTGGTGATAATGTGTTTGTTCTGGAACTCATTAGTGCCAGATAAAGGTACCACCCATATATCAGGAGCTCTTACAGAAAAGTGGAAGGAAGGATTTTACTCCGCAGTTCTTAGATGGTGGAATTGAATATATTTTAAAGGCAGAGTTTCTACATTCCCTGTAAACATGAGACGTTCATGTGTTATGACCAACCCCTGTATCCCCTGGCAAATACTTTGGGGGTTACTTACTCAGGCCTCAGATTACATCTGTAGCCTGTTTTCCTGCTTCTGAGCTGAAATGCCCTACCAGGATTCATCCCCCCACATTTCTCAAGGGAATGTCCCATGGATCCACATAACCGCAGAGCCATCAGGTCCCTGCCCCAAGTGCCCAGTGTACAGCATGGGGCGGAGTTCTGAGGTGGGGGATGCACATCTCTGCTCATGCTTCTTCCACCTATTTAGAAGAACTATGCAGCTCTGTTGTGTTGAAGGCCCTATGTGCTGGTACAAGAAGAGGCAGGACTTTTCCCTTAAATGCCTGCATACACAAACAAACCGTGCAATAAGTTTGGAAAAAACAGGCACAGAACTGCTTTTATATATGCTGTAAAACTCAGTAGGAGGCAGTCAAGCTGGGTAAAACCTTGAATATGTCTCACCTCCCTGATTAGAGTAACTGGGCTGGATTCATATTTACACTGAGATCTCTGTACTCCACTCTCACAATGTAAAGGTGACTTAAAGTAGATGTCAATCACACTGAAATAATTTGTTTAACCCTTAGTAATCCTGTTCTCCTTGACCCAGGGTTACAGGCCTGTCTCTTACCCCTATGTTTAGAGAGGAGAATTGCCCTTTCTGATTCTCAGTCTCCAGTCAATTTAATGTGAGGAGATTTAATTTTTTAAAATTAAAATTTACAGTAACATATAACACACTCAGACATTCAATTCTGTGTATCCTCAAGGGGTGCCCTTATAATCTGAATCCCAATTTTTTCCAAGATTTTGAGTGTTTACTGAGACCTCCAGTTTGGAAAGGAGACGAATAAGATGTAATACAATAACAAAGATGTATAAAACATCAAACGAAAGCTAGTTTGGCACCCCTGTTTACTCTTTGTCATAATACAATAACGAGAAGGAACTCTATGAAGTTAAAAGTCAAAATTTAAAATACATTTGGATCTATTTAATATATATTTAGTGTGTGAAACTCACTATCAGGTGATAGATATGTGTCAAAACTGAATAATGAGGTCAGATTTCCAAATACTGGGCAAATGCATGCCTAATTTGTTTATGCAATTAAGAAGATTACACATGAAAATTGGGCAATTGCATCTGCTTCAAGGCAAAAGATGATCAGCTGGGGTCAGGAATAAATGTGTGTGTTTCTATTACCCTATGGTACATTATTACACAACAGGATGGCTAGTTCAAACCTCTCTGAACCATTTTAGCATAGGCCATTGTTAGAAACATGATATCAGACTAGGTGGAATGCTGGTCTAATCCAGTGCCTTAGTTCCTGAAAGCTCCCAGCTGATAATATGAAATGTGTTACAAACTATCCTCTTGCCACACTTAGTCAGTATTGAAATGGAGATGCTCTCTTCATTGACATGGAGAGTGCAACTTGTTGTTATGCCCTTTGGGAGACCTGTATTAGGAAGCAAGATTCTGTTTCCCAGGCTACAAAAGTTACAAGACCTTATTGAAGGAGCTTGGTTTCACCTCTTTCTTTAAAGAAATGTCTTTTATTCAATTAGGGCTTGTCTTCGCTACGAGGCTCTGTTGATGCAAGGTTCGCAAGTTATGTTATGTAGGTAACATAAATGAAGTCAATGTACTTGATGTAATGATCAAGTAGCCGCACTGGCTTCACTACACTGTCTATTGGAGTTGCTCTCCCGTTGACATCGCTTACGCTTCTTCTGCCAGTGGAGTACCGGAGTGGACAGGAGAGCGCTCGACAATCGACTGAGCAAGTCTTCACTAGACCTGAGCAGCATCATGAAGACAAGCCCTTAATGTCAGTCTGTGGAGAGGCTCAATATCTGTTCTGAAAGCTTCTCACTTGCCCTTCCTTTCAGAGTTGCAAAATGTTAAATTATCTGCTCTCTCCTATTTTGTTCATCGATGCAAGTTATATAGTCCAGCTAACCATTAAAAAAGAAGAAAGGCCTGCAAAAAGTGCAGTTCAGAGGTTTGGTCATTAGACATGTTGCTCAGCCGAATGAAAGAGCTCAGCTTGATTCCAATTAATTTCCTTACTGAAATATTTGTGAGAATGGAAACTCTTAATTATAAGCTGTGGTAGTTGAGTGTTCACTTTCATCATTAGGGTATTAAGAGCCCCCATAAGTATTTGAAGAAATTCTTTTCCCCTTGGAAGTGATAGTATAGTTTAAAAAGTCTGTGGTTGCTGTCTAGTCAACTATAGAATCAGTGTGTCCCTCTCATGAGGTAAACATGTTGCATTTCAAAACGAACAGATGATGCTAGTTTATTTTTCTTTCACCCTCCACATTTGTGGCAGTTTCAGCATGAATACAACTGGATAGCTTAGCAGGTGTCAAGGCAGCTTATTTGGTACCAGTCTCATATCTAGGCCAGAGGGCTGCAGGTTCAAGTCCTAGATTGGGACCGGGCACTCATTTTTGATGCTACAGTGCAGTGCCTGGGGAGGAATCTTTGTATTAAAAAGAGGAGCTTTTGCTTCACTCTATTTAAAAGCAAATGGAAATTTTTGAAACAGTAGGGGATACTCCTAGTTCCAGTATTCCTTCATCTCAATATTCTGTGTGTACTATTGCTGAAAATGTACAGGCTACTATGTTTGCCTGTACAGTCACTTATGCTTCAGCATTATTCTATGAAGGGTTTGGGTAATACCTTCAATATGAAATGTACCATGCAAAATCTTTTCTGTTCCCTATTATTTCTACTAGTAAAATTTTAAGTTTCTTTTTGTTGGTCATCCTGGGAGGTTTGATGAAAACTTCAGTTGAGGCACACTGAATTCAATCTATATCTTCACGATGCTATTAGGCCATGGCTGAGGTACTTGCTCTTATGTAGCAGGAGACCCTAATGCTGCTGATAGAGAGGAGCTATACTACAGAGCAGAGTTGCCTGGAGTATGCTCCAGGGGTTTTGGAAAGTCCTAGATCCCGTTATCACTTCCAGTCAACAATAGGCGCATGCGTGCGTGTGTAAAAACTTTGGTGGGCAAACTGAATGTACACTAGCTCTAGTTTATGTATTTATGAATACAAGTGACTGATACAAAATAATGTCAAAATGAATCAATCCAATTGAAAGATTCAAAACATACATGTAATGTATTTCTTTCTCACCTCCCTTGCTCCTATAACCATTCAAGTGTGGGAAAAGACTCCATCACCGGGGTGGAAAGCTGCAGGCTAACTGATGTGTCTACCATTCAAAAAAAACAAAAGGATCCTATAAATAAATATAATTAAACATATTGGGGGAAATAGTTAAAACTAGAGCATTTCCACATGGCTGCTTCTTCATTAGCACTTAGAAATGCAGTTGCTTCCACTTAACATGTATTTTTGTTACATTTAACAATTTAAAAAGCTGATGAGCCTCTCCCTGTCAGATTGACAGTAGAAAAACTGACAAAGGTCTATAAGATGTCACACAAAGGGAATGGTGACACAATATGCACATACTGCACCAGATCCTCAACTGGTATAATCAGTCGAGCTACATTAACTGAGGATCCAGCCCACTGTGAGTAAAAAGGACAAGGATGGAATTGTGAGAGATGCAAATGTATTTTAAAGGGTTTCACAATCTAGTTTAATCTTTTGAAATTGAACAAAGAAATAATACACTGGCCAAATAAAAAGAAAACGTGCACAGAAAAACAGCATTAGAGAATATATCATGGACTGTTATTTATGTATCCCTTCCTTCTCTTTTAAACCAGAGTTAATTAATTTCTTTTTGTGTGCTTCTTCATTATATTTTTTGCCAAGAGAAGTAAATGTTTAAACAAATTTTAAAAACAGAGCTGTCATATTTAGAATCACACACATTAAAATTGTAATACGCTGATCTAAAAGTGAGTAAATGGATTGGGCTGTAAATGTTTAGTTAGCCCAATCTTAGGAAATGCCAAACAAGCACTCAATTTGTAAACTTTTATGAGAGCGAAGCACATAGCACATTTAAATATGCTAAGTTGAGAGTATTGCTGTGGAACAACAAGACAGTAGTGTTATTAACGACTAAAACAAGGCTTACTCTGTTATGTGCATAGATTGTGTGGCTCAGATTTGGGGGTTAGCAAAGAGACACAATAGTGGGGACTACACATTCAAGAAATCAAGTCATCTTTTCATTTTGGCAAATATTATTTCCTCCATTCAGGTCAGGTTGATAAGCAATAGAGCCTTCCGAGGGAAGTAGTGGGGGCAAATGACTTATCTGGCTTTAAGACTAAGCTTGATAAGTATATGGAGGGGATGTTATGATGGGATAGTTTAATTTGAGCAATTGATTTGGATTATCGGCAGATAAGTCTGCTCAATGGTCTGTGGGAATGTTGGATGGGATGGGAACTGAGTTACTGCAGAGAATTCTTTTTTGGGTGCTGGCTGGTGAGTCTTGCCCACATGCTCGGGGTTTAGCTGATCGCCATATTTGGGGTCGGGAAGGAATTTTCCTCCGGGGCGGATTGGCAGAGGCCCCGGAGGTTTTTCGCCTTCCTCTGCAGCGTGGGGCATGGGTCGCTTGCTGATGGATTCCCTGCAGCTTGAGGTCTTCAAATCTCACTTTTGAGGATTTCAATAACTCAGTCATGGGTTCGGGGTTGTTATATATGTGTATGGGTAGGGTTTTGTGGCCTGCCTTGTGCAGGAGGTCAGACTAGATGGTCATATTGGTCCCTTCTGACCTATGAGTCTATGAGTCTATGAGTCTAATAGAGCTATTTCATAAACATGGGTGGAGAAATCGATTTCATCTTGTCACTTTCCTGGCTGTTGCTAAACCAGTTAGAAAATCTGTATAACTTTTAATCTCCAAACTCCCGAATCCTTATACATAGAGTTGGCTTGTGGAGTCCAGATGGACACCCAGTGTGTCTTGTCAGAGCATAGACTGAAGATCAGAGAACATCTAGTTGCACAGTGACACAGAATCTTATGGTCTTGCTCCGCCACCCTCATACTGAGTAGTACCTTGCTCCATTGTTAGTCCAGCTGATGGAACTCAGAAGGAAAAATGGGTTTGTCGCTCTGTAAAATTGAAAAGAAAAGTATTGGCTGACAGTGAACCAGTAATTCTCTTTTTATTAGGATGAGAACATGCTCTCGACGATTTGGTTAATCAGAGAGATAGGAACCCATTAAGCAGCTCCAAGGGTAATGGGTAAATGCTGCCCCAGTGTGATTTGTATGTTAACTGCTCTGAAGGGAAAGTCCTGAGAAATCCAAATTTTAAAAATTTGAGACCAAAAAAAGGAATATAAAAAGGAGGAATTTTTATTTTATTTCTTTTAGTGAGGTTGTACATTTTAACGCGTTCATGCTGGTAATTCCTTTAAACACCTTGTGCTAAGTTTTTCTCAGACCAACAGAATTTATTTTAGAATTGAAAGCAGAAAGCCTTATAATAAAGATGGAAAATTCTGGCCCAGAAACTGGAATATGCTATCGTTTCTATATGATAAATAATCAGTGAAGTGGCTACAGGATGGTATGGAGGCTTTTCTTGAAAATAAGATGATTTCAGCATAGGACCTGATTCAAATTCCATTGAAAATAAAGGGTCTGCTGTTGACTTCAGTGGGGTTTGGATTGGGCCTTATTCCATTATCCGCATCCTCCTTTCCCCACTATTGTTTTTTGCACTCACTTGTTACAGCCTGTTTCAAAGTAAATGATAAGAGGTCCTCAGGCAGGAACCATCTGTGTGGACAGTTCCTAGCATAGTGGGCCCTAATTTTGATTGAGGCCTCTGAGCTCTGCAATGGTACAAATAAGAATAAATAAATAATAATCAGCTTAATGCATGATGTGCTAACCAGCATTCAAACATCGTTCTGATAAGTTTAATATTAAAACGTGCCTTGTTGATGTTCCTAGAGGGTCTCTGATGACTTCACAGAAAAATCTGCCATTGTATGTTCTCTCAAAAGAAAACAATGAAAATCTTTAAAATTGCATTGATCTAAAACTTTTATTTCCAAGTCTATGAATCAGCATATGTGTGGTATATTATGTCGTATCAATGAGATGCAGTTAAAATGTACATTCATGCTGTTCAGATCTTGTCATAAAACAACTTTTTATTACTTAACAGGGAAGGACATGGTAAAATTTCAGTTTTTGCTGTCAAAATGGCTTTGGCAACCCTTTGTGGAGGAAAGATCATGGACAAATTAAGATGTAAGTCATCTTTTGTCTGTCTGTTGTTCATTGCTGTATTTGGTAAGATATTAAATTGTGCCAGATTGGTAGAGGTACCTGATGGGATTAGAGCATGCTTTCATTTGGTGAGGGTGTGGCATTGCTGAACCAATCTGCATCTTCAGATAAATCCAGTTCACTGTTTCAATGGACTCTCAAACATTTTTTATATTTTTGGAGCCAAGTCACATATTGATTCTGATGAACACAGTATAAATAGGGTTTCTGTTCAAGTTGATTGAATACAAAGGCTATCATAAGTACAGTCAAGTGCAGCAAATGTCTAGCATTATGAAGTGTCATTGGACAATTTCCTCTTTCATGACATCTCTCATTTTCACATTACCATTTACACACTGTTTATATTTCCTTTCCATGGGCACATGTTTATCCCTTCTACTTTACAGGATTTATCCTCATTTCCCAAACAAATCTAGCCAAGGTTCTGCTGCAGAATCACTGGGAGACTTCCTTTTTAGTAATCTGGTCCCTCTGGCTCTGCTTCATCTAGAGTACAGTGCTTAGTTCCCCTTTTTCTTTGATGTTGTGCATGAGGATAGCTATTGATTTCCAGAGTCTTTTCATTATTAAAGGAATAGACTGTATGCAGCGGCAGGATGTAGTGGAACACTGGTTTCCCAGCAGTGAATGTGGGGCCTTTCACTTGGAATTTCCCTCTAGAGGCACCCAATGTGATATCTGTCATCTAGAATAGAGGTGTCCATAACAGCCTGAAAAATGATAATGGTCCCATAGTCTACCATCCTTCACTAAGTTTTGGATCCTTTTAAACATTTTTTTTTTCGAGTAAGACAGTGGAGTCTACCATCAAGGAAAATAAAAGAAGAGAAAGATGCAGCAGCTCTAGAATGACAAATCGTTGTCATATTTACATGACAAACAGTTTAAGACAAAAACTGATATGTAATGCATATCAAATGTGGTGGGTGTTCTATGTGTACAAAAAAATAATAAACAGCCTAAGAAACTCATTGCCAAAATGGCTCCAGACAAAAAGTTGCAGTTGATGTTCTGCACTTTGTCAACTTGGATTCATTTTATCTGACTGAATTACTCTCTTATGCAATGCATCAAGCACCAACTAAAAAAGAATACCGCAGAGCCACAGAAAGCATGAATATTTTAATATAGAAATCTGATAGTTTTCTTACATGTGCATTTTTATTTTGCCTCTGGCAACTTACGCTAAAATTAAAGGTGCAATAGTACTGGAGTTTTCCATAAACATAATACATTATATCTAATCACGTTGCTTTCCATACAGATCATATATTGTTGAACTAGAGAAGATCAGCAGTTTAAATTGAAGTAAACATCTCCTTTTCTTGCCTTTGTTTTGTTTTGTTTTAATTTCCTCAGATATTTTCTCAATGATTTCAGACTCCAGTGGAGTGATGGTTTATGGAAGGTATGATATATTTCTGCGGGAGGTTCTCAAACTTCCCACTGCAGTTTTCGAAGGTCCTTCATTTGGTTACACGGAGCAATCAGCAAAATCCTGTTTCTCTCAACAGGTAAAGAAACATGGCATCACTGAAGTAAGCTGTCAGTCACATGACTAATCAACTTTTCTTTTGTTCTTTCTTTCCTTTACACGCACATGCACAATCTGTTCTTTTTGCCTGCTGCAATTGTGCATACCTGACCTTATATCTCCGTCATGGTGAAATCCAGTTCTTAAACCAAGAATCTAATTGTAGATGTCTATGATGAGACGACAGATACACTTGAAATGCCCCAGTGAAAAATAATTGTTTCTCACCTCTTTCTTGTTGGAAATAGAAGCCCATAGGCAACTCAATGTCTGATTTCCCTTACAGAAATTCTCAGTAGGATCCAAGAAAGTGCTGAAATTACACAGAAAGGAATATAGCATTTGTCACAGCACATCAGACTGTGTGGATGCATTGAGTCTGGTATCCTGCCAGTGGCCACTACCTGATGCTTTCTGGGCAGGGGCACAAAAATATACAATATTACATCTAGCTGACTGTGCATGGCTCTACTTGGATGGAAGAAGAGAATTCCTTCCTGGGAACTGCACTGATTTACACCCCTAGAAAAATATTTGATTATACTTATCTTACCACCCATAAGAAATTCAGTAGTGCACAGTACATGCACAGTAAGCGAAGATGTGGAAGCAGAGAAGACATTTAGAACAAAGCAGTATTTTCCTTTTCTTTCTTCTCTTCTTTATCACCAGAATACGACTGATGATTATTAGTCACAAATTGTTTGAATGGAGCTGGCCTAGTGGTGCTGCTCATGTAGAGTAAGGGGCCTTGTTTTTGGTTCCCAGTCACTCATCATTGATCAATGGCCACTCCAGTTTACTAAAGAGCATTGCTGAAACTGACTTCTTGGATCACCTCCTGAATGATTTTTGAATGGCAATGCTTTTATATTTGAGGATTTTCTTGTTTTGATTAGGGAGACAAATGAATAGGGTGTCCTTTATACTGCTTGTCTGTAGAACTATAGGGTAGTATATTTTATGATATGCTAAAGCGCCTTACAAAGTAATGAAGTAACTTTTGGTAGTTCACTGTTAACATAGAAGAACACAATACTGTAGTTCATTCTAGCTTTGGACATTAAGACTATGTTATCAAAGAATATTGTCCAGATTCAGGTCAGTGATTTCCTCTTCTTATCTTGAAAAATGTGATGCAGTCTTCAATTTCTGCCTGAGCAGCCACCAGAGATGAAATTTCCATTTACACCTGAGCTGAAGGACAGTGGGCCAGATTTATGAAAGTATTTAGGCACCTGAAGATGTAGATGGGGGATAGTAGGATTTACAAAAAGGGAGCCAAGTTAGGTAACTAAGTCCCATTTAAAGTAAATGAGTACTAGGCACCTAACTAATTAGGCACTTTTGTAAATCCTAGTTGGCACCTATCTGCATCTTTAGGTAACTACCTGTAACAATCTGGCCCCTAAATACTTTTGTAAATCTGGTCTAACATCTCAGAAAGCGCAGCAACCTTTGTAATGTGTTGCACTGACAGCAGTGGGTATGAAAAAAGTCTTGGAATGAGATTTCAATTCAACACCTTCTGATTACTAATTGAGACAGAGTGACAACCCTTGGACATTGCCCATTCCAGTAGCTTACTTATTGTTGTTACCATAAACTGACAGCTTCTGTTAGATCTGTTCCTCTTTCTATTGGTTTCTGCATTTATATCATTAAAGATTTTATTTGGATTGGGCTTACTGTATTTCATGGGTCATATAATTTACACATGGAAAAGAGGCATGAGCTTCCCTCCTCCCACCCTCTTCCCCCGGCAATGTTCCAGTGCGGGATTGTTCCTTTCATTACATTTTCTAGTTATTTGTTCAGTCTGGTTTTTAAAGTTTGAAGTGAGATGTCCTCCTCCACTTTGTACTAAGACTGTTCCACACCCTAATAGAACTCAGTGTCAAAAAGGTTTTCTGACATTCTACACAAATTTTCCTCTTTATAATTTCCTCTCTTTCTTGCTACTTCATTTGCTATTGTATCACTTTTCCTGTATAGTCCTGGTAATTTCATGTCACCACTCTGTCTAAAATAGCATGATAG
Organism: Mesoclemmys tuberculata; assembly: GCA_007922155.1. Taxonomy (NCBI): domain Eukaryota; kingdom Metazoa; phylum Chordata; order Testudines; family Chelidae; genus Mesoclemmys; species Mesoclemmys tuberculata. The sequence goes on from ML675601.1 coordinate 64,240,247, forward strand.
AACGTGAATGGATTGAATTATTCATTTGGAAAGGGATGAAATATCTCACTCTTCAGCTAAACTAAATGTTAATACCCTTTGTAATCTTTTCAAACCAGCTACTGCAACACATGCTGAGAACTGTGGATCCTTGATGTTGAGATGTGTAGCCATGGTGTTAGAGGACTGAAATCACTCCCTCCTTAATACTTATTAGAAGATGGATCCAAGACTACTAGGAGTGGTCAAAAGCTTTTTTGATTTTATTTTTTTTGATGGAAAACTGGGGCTTTGACTAAATTTATTTTATTTTGAAGAAAGTATCTGCTTTCCTCAAAAATCTTTGGTTTGGTTTTTTTCCAGTTTGTGGTTGAAAAATTTTTGGTTTGGGGTTTGTTTTTCAAAGAAAAACTGAAAATTTCCATTGAAAATTTTGACAGAAACAAATTTTTCATTTTCACTGAAATTCTTGAGGAGGGATTCGTAATTTGCTCTAAAATCTGCATTTCTATCTGGTAAATGGCCAGACCCAGAAGATGATCTCCTTCAATTATTAGCTAATGGATGTCCTTTTTTGTAAGACTGCAAATTAATCACTGTAAATTAATCATTAACACCCATCATGTAGGCCTATGCCAACAGAAGGTATTGCAGTCCAAAGAATGGCTCTGGAGCTTCTAATCTGCTGTACCCCAATTCTGGCTGCCTTTCTTATTTAAATTAACCTTAACCTTTTTCTGAAAGTTTCCTTGTCCATTCCAGTCTATAAAAGATTTGAGAAAATACAGGTCAGGAGAGTAGGCTGATTCTTAGTACCCTTTATCCGTAATTATCAAACTAGATTTACAGTATTAAAAATAGAGTCATATTTAATCGTTTATGTGTAACATTATTAGTGCTGTGACTGTTTGCAGAGGTTCTTGTGCTTCTCCCTCTAAAGCAAGAGCATGCTTTTAATGGAACAGAATGGGTGGCGATATTTGTACTATCGTACATAAATTAGACATCTTTAGTCACGAACATGAACCAGCTTTCTCTTTCTGTTCTACAGTTCAGCCTGTATCAGCCTGCTCAATCCAGTCACTGCTCGAGAACCATTGCCATTGAGCTGCTCCATTATCTTCTTTTGCTTTCTCTCAATGTGGATCCTTTTTGCTTATCACAAGACTTTCAGACTTCCATTTTCATAGATTTCTGAAATTACAGGCACAAGAATTTCCCATCTGGGAATGACCTTCTACTCACAATGTCAAATCCCTCTCAATTCACATCTGAAACCAATTCTCTTGAAAATCATGGGAAGGGTTGATAATTTCTCATCAAATACACTAATTTGGATATTTTCCAGTGTCTGTGAGCCACTCCCAAAGGGAATGGCCATCCACAATAAGAGAGAGAAATTTTCCTTATTTGGGAATTTGAACTTTTCTGTTTCATAACAGATCTAGGATTCCAAAAGGAGTTTACACTTCTTCTTTCCCTGACAGGTAGGATTAACATGTGATATATTTATCTTCCTATCAGAAAAAGTATTATCGCAATAGCAAAGATTAAAAAAATATTAAATCTCAAGTTGTGGAACCAAAAATGTGTACTAACACTGATGTGCTGTTGCTTGACAAATATTGCTCCACAAACCTAGTGTCATAGGGACGTGTACTCACTGGTAGGTCTGGAATTAGCTCTGCCAGACAGACGCCCTCTTCTTGCAGTTTCTCAGCCTGCCATCTCGCTCTCTAGCTCTGTAGCCCCTCTCTTGCACCACAGGAGCTTTAACATCTCACCTTCATGGCTTAGTCCTCTGGCCAAGTCACAATATTCCTTCCCTTCCAGGGTAATAAAATCTCTCCAGACCAGCTGTCCGGTTGGCATCTCCATTGCTTCTATGCCACTTCCTGGTGGCTGGTAGTGGAACCCAGGCCAACCGTCTAAACTGGCTTTCAGATAAGGGACCCTATAACAAGCAGCCAAGATCTGCACAGTCCTACCCCATGCTGCTTCTTCCTGCCTAGCCCTCTCAGGCTTTCTTTCCCCCACACATCCTCTGGGGTAGACACTTATTCTAGAGCTAGAACCCTAGAATTTATTCTCCCTCTTCGGTTTTTACCTCCCCACCTCTCTGCTCCCAGAAAGTGATTGTGGCCTCTGTCCCTCCAACCTCTTTCAGTTGCAAACTTCCTGGTTTTATAATCCAGCCTACTCCAGCCCAGCTGAGCCTCTTGTTCAGTTAATCCTGGCTCTCTCTACAGATGCAGCCACGTACCCTAATTGGCCTCTCAGGTCCACATTAACTCCTTCAGGGCGTGTGTAGGGTACACACTCCATCAGCCCCTAGCCTCAGAGTGTATGCTTAGTTCAAGTTTTCAAGCAGTTGATAAAAACTGCAGAAGAAAAATATGACTTTTAAAGTATATGGAAATTACTGTCAGTGTCCTTTTAAGGGACATTGCTTCTTTAATCCATAAAATCAGTGACCACCAAAGGAGTGCAGCCATAAAGCTGTCAGTGAAGCAGAAATTATTTTACTTGGTACAAATCAAGTTTTAATTTATAGCTCCATTCCAATGAGCCTTCCATTGTGGAAGACCTGTGCTTGTCTCTGCATCTGTTTGATAGTTCAGAGCGCCGCTATGTGTCCTGCCAACTTAGTCTCTCTCCAGGAGCAGAGAGAACTCTTTACGTTAAAAAGAGAATACTGTATGATTATTTGTGATATGGGAATTGGATGATCTTTCATTCACTAGTTTTCTTTCTGCCCTTCTCCTATTTTCTGCAGTGCTGCTGCTAATGGTGACATTTGCTGATGGCAATGGTCAGTGAAGCCATGGCAGGCATCCACAGTAGAGCCCCATAAGGCAAATTATTATTCTGTGAACTGGTGCTTAACAGCACAGAGTTCCTGTTTACTGGAGAAAAGATCACTCATTAATGAGGGGAAGGCCGGATGTATGGTAAACCAATGTTAAGCATCCTATTAACATGTTTATTGATATAGGCTAAATTTTGGTACTGATGCAACTCCTTGCTTACTATCAGGGACTCTCAGATTAAATTTGTAGAGTACTGCACATTTAGAATTTAAAATAGCAAAAAATTGTGGGGATTATTTCAAAGGGATGATGTAATGGCTAGAAAGGTCTTGTCTTTCGATGTAAAACTGAATTTCTGGCTATTTCTATTAATTAAAGTTCCCATGATACCTTTCACAAATACCAGTTGGGGTAGTTACATGCTGCCTGTATATATTTCCTCTGCAGTTTCAACAGGGTGCAACAGTTTCCTTCATTACTTCCATTCCTAAAATTGTTGTGCAGTGATGCTGTGCACTACTGAACAGCTACCATTTCATTAGTGGATAAAAATGGTGGTTTGAACAATCTGTTGATATAGCCAGAAGGCTTGTCTACACTTACCTCAGAGATTCGGCGGCAGTCAACCAGAGTTACTTTACACAAACTATGCAAAAAACGTGCGTAACTCCCGTCGACTTCTGTGTTTCTCTACTGCACTCTGTCTTCAATGCGCTGCGCAACTTGAGGAGGTGGTCTTAATACGTCAATTTCTGGATCGACTGAGCGGGTCTTCACTGACCGCTCAGTCGATCCAGATAAGTTGATCTGATGGTGGCAAATTTGCCGCCGTCAGTGAAGACATAGCCTGGGAAGCACTTTGAGATTCAGTTGAATGGAGCATGCTATACAAACAAATATCACTGTTTTTATCTATAAGTTTATCAAACAGGACTCAACATTTATATATGATTATTTTCTTCATGGAAAGGCATTAGTTCTTAATTTCTGACGGTAAGTCTGTAGCATACTATATGAATTATATTAAAAGGTAAAGAGTTAATCTTAACAGTGGACTCATCTCAAAGAGGAATCTGCATACGGATCTCAAAAAACATGAGTAAGATTTGAGTTTAAAATTTTCATAAGTGCCCATGTCCCATTCACCAAAGAGATTTAGGTGACTTAGGAGTCTACGTCTCACTGAGAAACAATAGGGCTGACACCTCTAAGTGTCTGTCACTTTTAAAAATGGAACTTAGGCGCTATCGAAAATGTTAACATTTGTCTTTGTCCTTTCCCATTTTTTTAACTGTAATAGATATTAGAGTGGTGTCTGTCACTCTGTGGAAGGTAATGACTTTTTGTTTGATACGTCTTCCACACTTCTGCCAAGCACCATTGACTGACTGACTTCATATTGTTTCCTTTCATTTGTCAAGATGTAGGATGGTCATATAGATAGGACCAGTGGTATATGATAATATGAACAGGTGTAGGAAATGATATATTCAGGAGGGATCTTTGGCATCTTGAGGAACCAGCTTTAGGTCAGAACCCTTAAATTGAGTAATTACTTAATAAATGGCATCAACTCACCCCATGAAGAGAACTGCTGGTTACAAGTGGCAGACATTATAACCACTAATACCCTATCTTCTGTTTCTAAAACCTTTGGCAGTGTCACTTCTTCCTTCTGGTTAACTAAAGGTTAATGGCTTCAGGTTAACGACTTCACTTCTTCATTCCCAAGTGTTTTTATAAAAAACATGTTCAAATCACTCTATCTGTGGTTACTGATTTTTTTTGTCTGTCTTTGTTTATTTGAGCAGAAAAAAGTCACATTAAATGCTTTCTTGGATACTCTCATGTCTGACCCCCCGCCACAGTGTCTGGTCTGGTTACCACTTCTGCATCGATTGGCAAATGTTGAAAATGGTAAGTGATGGCTGTTCCCCAAGTTGAGTTAAAGAATAGCAGTTGCAGTTGGAACATCTAGGCTATATCCGATGAGCTTCTGAGTTTATGGATGACATTATAAGAGCTACTGTATGGAGGTCATTGATTCCAGTTGCCATTTTACAGCTGCCAATAAAATAGGATGGTTTTAGACGAGTCATTCCACTTGTAGCCTTTGTTTAATTTTTGCTGTGCTCTGGAATTTGCCCTAAATTTTTCCTCCTTCTCTATACTTTGGATAGCCAGAGTAACAATAGGTGGCCCATTTGTGCCAAACCCACATTTGGTAAGATCAAAGACCACAACATTTACTAGCTGTGACTTAAGAGCACTAAAGGAGGAACAGCAAGGCACAATCCTTTTCACACAATCTGTCTGAAAGGGTAAGTCTGATGCAGGTCGTAAACTAATGGCTGTAATGTCCAACTAGTCCTTAAGAAGAGGCTACTCCAAAGCATTTCCCTGCAAAACAATCTACTCAGGAGATGGGAGCAAAAAGAACTCAGATCCTCCTTATCTCTTCCTTGTGTGAAGGATGAGGATTTAATTGAGGGGTGCCTCTCTCTGAGCCAGACACTGAATCCCTCCCCTTGCTCTGAAATGCATAGATTCGTATATTTAAGGTCAGTGTGGAACAACATATAGGAGGCCAGACTAGATCATCATAACAGAGACCATAGAATTGCCATCCAGTAATTTCTGGTATCAAAGACACAGCTTCTGTTTGGGCATTGTGGGAGAGGTAGGCGGGTAACCACCCTGCTCACCAATAGGCAGGTTCACTGGTTCAACCCCACACATATAGATTCCACATCAGGATGCAGACACTGCTGCAGCACTCAGATTGCAGTCACAACTACAGAAGGAACCCAGTTCACTGGGTAGATTCCATCATCTACCCACTCCTCCAACCCATATGTAGTTTCCCAAATAGTTCTGGCAGCTCCCCACGCAGGCCTCTTACACAAAGCCATCTGCTTGTGCTGTGCACAATAACCAGTGTTTGGACCTTAAACGGGAAAAGGGTACAGAAGAGTAAGCACATTTAACAGAGTACACCTGCTCCTAATGTGGTATTTCCTGCACATGGCTGTTAAGAGGAGTTTGGCATCTAATCCACTGCAAATGTCATTGACAACACATCCTTTAATGCTGTGGCTGTAAAAGGAATGGAAGATTTAAAATCCGAGGAAACACGTTAAGCCTATGATGTTTTTAAACATTCAATTAACAATACGAACAAATCTTCAAAAAACAAATAGGTTTGCTTCCCCGTATTTCCCTTGATAGGCAAGAAAAAAATTCTCTCTTTTGAGATTCTTTGTCTAATGGCATAGCTGCTAGCTCAAGGAGCAGAGTTGTTTGAAAATAAACTAAAGATCCTTATTTTCTTAATCGGGAGGGACGAGGGTTGTTGTGCAGGGGATTCTCTGTTATCACTAGCAGAGGTCATTGGGAAAGTGTTGCTAGCTCAATTCCTTTCCTGTGCTCCCTCCGAGCTGTCCACAGAGCATAACTTCAAAGGGAGGTGCTCAGTTGCAGGTAAATATAGTATATACTGCAGTGTGCAGAGGCCTTGGGATTGCCAAGGGGAAGGGGGAAAACATAGCTCATAGCAGCATGATTAATGAAAGATGCCATAGATCAGCCAAATATTCTAGGGCAGTGCTTCCGGATGACACAAATCCTCCTTATTATATGCTTTTGGTTGGAATGGTGGATAAAGTAGAGCCCACTCTTAAGAGCCAAATTGTCAAATGTGGGTACCAAAGGTTGAGTGCTTAAATCTATAATTATGTAACTAAATCTGGTTAGTTATCTACAGCAGCCTTAGGTGATTAAAATAAGTATCTAGATGCCTTTATACAGATTTAGGCACCTACCTTTAGGCACTGATGTTTGAAAATATGACCTCTGACCCTTAGGTTCACCAGCCCAACCACTAACGATAATAATTAAAACCTTCATTTTTCCAGCAACCTGTTAGAGCAAGGTAGATTTCAGCCTAATTTACTGTTTGGTTCCTCTGTAATAAGCTCAGTTTGCTTTATCGTTTAAACACATTTCTGAGGCTGCAAAAAGAAACTGTACATGTTGCTTCAGAAGCGAGAAGGGATTTGGTGTTGGAAAGCAGCAAGTGCAGTTTGTACCTTGGGAGAGACCCACAAAAGACTTGTGAAGTTTTCACATATATATTTGTCCCTCAGCCAAAGACCACGAATGGCATTAGATGCTGAAAATTACTGCAAACAAAAGAAGGATTCGGTCCCCATTTGGGGCTTCATTTTTAATCTTGTTCTTGTTGTTTCTTTTGTTTGTTTGTTTGTTTTCCTGTAAATTTCTCTCCCCTGCAGTCTTCCACCCTGTTGAGTGTTCCTACTGCCACAGTGAGAGCATGATGGGATTTCGCTATCGGTGCCAACAGTGCCACAATTACCAGCTCTGTCAGGACTGCTTCTGGAGGGGACATGCCAGTGGTTCCCATAGCAACCAGCACCAAATGAAAGAATACACATCCTGGGTAAGGGAAGGTTCGTGCATTGCTGCAGACTGTTTGAACTCTAGCAGTCAGAGCGAGAATCCCAAGGGTGGAGTAGCAACTGGCCAACTCGGTTGCTGTATATCGCAAAATATAAAACTTCGGTGGCCAACTTAGATAAATACGGCGAATCCACGCTTGTGGCCCCTGTTCACCAGTAAGCTCTGAGATGAGAATTTCTTTTCTGAGAGTGGATTTGAGCAGTCTGACAGTTTAATGCTGTGCTGGATGTCAGGACAGCTGCAGGAGGGTCTGGGAGTAGAATGCTATTTTCACAGTAAGTTTTCTATTTTTGTAGGACCCTTAGTAAAATAATTGTTAGCCTTTCTTCGCTTTCTCTGTTAAATGCTAATGACTATGTAAATGAAATGATGGGGACTATTGAAGTATCATTCAGCGCTTCATGAAACCTTTTTTTTTTTTTTTGAGGAAGTAATTTAAGTGTGTGTGTTCAATATATATTTATTATATGCCCACTATAATAGCATTTGAGTATATAAATATAATTAACTCCATAATAAATCATACAGCCTCTATTAAGTAACCAAAAAACCACACACCTTTACATCATTAAAAAAATAATCAATCGCTTATACCCAGCTGGCACAAATGCTTTATCAAATAGTTAAGTCTAGCAACTTCTCGTTGAAGTCTGGGCTCCAGCAGAGCCAAAGATGAAGCAATTTTCCAGCAGAGGTCCCGCCATTAAGAACATGGCATCTTCAGAATTCAAATCCATGGACAGTCAGCAGAGGCAATTTCGTTGATCTCAGATATCACAATGGTGCATTGTTATAAAAGGAGAGAGGTGGTCTTTTATGTAGGAAGGACGCAGACCACAGAGTGTGGGTGCACGTTTGAACATAAGTTTTCAAATCTGTATTTAAAACAATTAAAACTCTGGTCCTTTGAAAGTAGCTGCCTGCCTGATCTTAATGTTGAATGGAACAGGCAAGGGTTAACTATAAAAGAAATAATCTGTTTTATCTATCAGTATTCCAGGCACAGGGCTCTGCTCTGCCTCACAGCAGATCTAGGTCCAAAAATGCCCTCTGGGCTCTCACTGTGTGGACATGGATGACTTGAGTTTACACTCTGGGTAGGAGTGTACCTGCCACCTAGCTCTTTTTCTCATCCCTTAAGAGCATATTTGTGGAATGAGATATTTCTTACTGTAGGAAGTGTGCTGCAATGATACGGAGGAAATCTGGTGATTTTAGTTGAAAGCTGTTTCAAAACCTTGCCAGACAGAGGAAAAAAACAACACTCCAATAGATGGCTAGTTACCCCTGCAACCCAAGTGCTTTTACTTTCAGACAGGAATATTTCCATTCAAATCTGAAATTGCCTTACTGTCACATACATAGGTTTTATTTCTTTCAAAGCAAGTTTGATAACAATGTCCTTAATGCATCTTGTGAATTAATTTGTTATATATTTTGGACCTAATTTTAAAAGTTAGGCACATGCGAACCCCTGGGTGTTTCTAACTCGTAGATACCCCAGGAGCACATACGAATTGGAGACATGCAATAGAATTCAATTATGGTGAATTCCTAATGAAACTTCATTTATTATAAAGTAGAGTGAGAGCCCTAAATTGTTCAAATTCATTGTAGTGTATAATTTGGAATTCCAATGATAAAAATAATTCATTAATATCCTGGTCACAGGGTATGAGCCTTCCTTGTGAGAATCTCAAAGCACTTTAAAAACTCTAGCAAATTAAGCTTGGCATCCCTTTTTGATGGGTAGGTAGTATTATCCCTCATTTTACAGATGGAGAAACTGTCACAGAAAGCTTAACTGGCTTGTCCAAAGTCATGCTGGAAATCTGTGGCAGAGTCTAGAACAGAATGCAGAACTCACAGGCCTATGCTGCAGCCACAAGGCCATCCTTTCTTCACTTAGAATGAAGCTGTTATTTGGGGATTACTTCACTATAAAAGAGTTTCACTGTATATAATATGTAATTATGTTTATAAAAGCTGAAGATGTAGCTTCCCTAGTGCTTTAAAACTGGCATTACATTGTGTTGCACTATGAAGACTTCTGGGTTCCCAGGTTTCAAAGTTTCGTGTATGTTGTTTACACAGTAAGAGCAAAGATGTTCAGTCTTTTGGGAAGCAATGAAAACTTATCAGTTTCTTCCTTTAGTTTTTTGTCTCTAAGTCCATGAAAGTCCATCAGTATTGGGTCTGAAATTTCATTTGCCCTTTTTTTACAGTGCAGCAGAGGCAGCAATTTCTAAGGCAGGCAAAGAGAAGAGCTTTAGTTTAAAAACCTAAAGAGTGAGGGAAGCTAGTGCTAAATCTGTGTTTGTGGGAAATGGTGAGGAGAGGGAAGGAACATAATGCACTGGCTTGTATGACTGACACTAGCTTAGAGGAAAACAGCATCTCCTAGGGCCTGATCCGGAGCCCACTGAAGACAATGGGAAACTTCCCATTGACCTAAGTGTACTTTGGTTCATTGGACCCCTAGAGAGGGGAGTGGAGGGAGGAAAAAGTTAAGAATATATGATTGTAAGTAGTAAGGTTTTGTTTGCACTTCCTGTAGTTTCAATGTAGCAACTCTGTGCACCTCACTTGTCCAGATTATCTTTACCTTCCTTGTTCCTCCCAGAAATCACCTGCTAAGAAGCTAACTAATGCACTTAGCAAGTCTTTAAGCTGTGCTTCCAGCCGTGAACCTTTGCACCCAATGTTCCCTGACCAGCCTGAAAAACCTCTAAACCTGGCTCATATTGTGTAAGTATTTGTGTGCTGTAGCGAAAGTAACCTTTGTTCTAGCTGACGTGTATAGACTGTATCTCAGAAGACTCTGCAGGAAATGGAAGATGGTTGTTTCATGTCTCGGGCAATGAATCAAATGCTTTGTATAAAATCACAAGAAGCGGTGTTTTGTTAGTGTGAATTTACTTTTGCTGTTCAGGCCACATTTAAATTATTTAAAAAACATATGGATGATGTTGCTACAAGTGACATAGATATGGGACACATTCAAAAGTGGAAGGAGGAGAGAGTGAAAGTATTCTTTACATTTTGTATCATTGTCATGGGTTAGTACAGTTAGATTTATTCATGATTCAGCTCTCTTGATTAATTCTCATGGGTCTTCAAACTTCAGCATAACACCGTATTGACTTGCACTATGTTGCCAGACAAGAGGTGAAATCCTGGCCCTCTTGAAGTAAATGGCAAAGTTCTCAGTGACTTTTAATGGAACCAGAATTTCACCCAAAGTCTTAAAACAGTGCAGCTGAATTTTTATTTTATCCTAATCTTGGATTACAGTTAATTGATCCTTTTCAGTTTACTCAATACTGTAGTTTGTCTCTAAGTTTTCCCTTTCTCTCTCTTTAAAGTTCATATAAACTAGTCAGACTTTCCTCCCTAGCAGCACAAAGCAGAGAGCAGGCTAGATTTTCTTTGGTTGGGGAAACTGCCACTTCAGATGATATAATATTCATTGACAAGCCTCCATCATCTGCCCTGGTAATAGATCAGATATTTTCGTCCACCTATGTAACATTGGCTTCTTTGGTAATCTGTGCTTTCTTGGTCTCTTTTGACTTAAAAGTGACACTCTTTCCCTGTACAGTAACAGTTGAAAAAAGTTCCAAAGGAATTAGATGTGCTGAAATCATTTAGAAGATATTTATTTTAAAATACAATCTAAAAATAAGTCATTCTTTTAACCACCTACATCATGCCACTGATTGAAGCAGAGCAGGGATCGATCATAAAGATTTATTTGCAGGCTATATATCTGAGACATGGTGGGACCAAACTTGTCATATATGTGGCTATCATTCTGTATTTACTTTTGCCAATACTAAATGGTTTGTGTAGTGAATAAAAGGAATATGCTGGACAGTGGCTGTCATAGGCTGTGTGACCTGTGGGAACTTTCTCAGTCTGCTTAGACATTTTAAAATAAATCATGCTGATGATTTTTGGGTGGTCATAATGGGAGCGTTCCAAGGCAGCACAACTGTCCCTCTCTTTTAAAAGTGAGATATCCCACATGGGTATTTAATTTTGTGTGATGGTTACAACTGATTAGCACTTAATATAAATGTACTGCTTTATTGGAGGGATAGAATGGTGGCCTATTGTACAAAGAAAGTGAATTAAACAGATTTTCTCCTGATGATCATCATGGTATAAAAGCCAAGATACATGGATGGGTAGATAATAATTTCCCATGCAGAAGCTGGGCATACTTAAGGGGGGTAGAAAGAGATATTGTGAAAGAGAAATTAAAGCCTCTTCCTCATGTTAGCTAGAGTTTTTCATTGTGGGACACTGACACTGGCTCCAGTAGGAGGGTCTACCTGAATTCTGATTTGAGAGATACAGTAGGTGAAGCACTATCTTTTATTGGACCGACTTCGAACAAGTTGGTCCAATAAAAAATATTACATTGTCTATCTTGTCTCTCTTACATCCTGGGATCAATATGGCTACAACAACACTGCATACAACTACAATGAAAAACCTTTTAAAATAAATCTGTTTCACAGCATGATTGTAGTACTCTGCAACCACACAGTGAACAGAGATTCTTCGATAGCAGATAACATGCTGCAATCATAGTAAATACTGGATTATTGTGAAGGGATTCAAACAAAGATAGGGAAGGGAAAGATACAGAAATTGAATAGTCTGTTCCAAAATCTTGGCTGTAAAATTAGGACCTGACCTTCTTTCTAAATACATAGATATAATTTAGTGTGATTGGATCTGAGAACGAGGGACCATCTATTTTGTTTTATGGTACTGTTTCTCCTTATTGTTAGATTGAAACCAATATAACTATATTGAGTATAATGATACATGAATGAAAAACCTGCAAGTTGTGGAAATAACATGATCTGCAGTGTAATTCAAGTAAATTAACTGAGGGGAAAGTTATGCTACAGTAACTCATTGAGAATAACTTCTTGCTGATACAATTTTTATTTTTAAATATAATGGAGGGAAACAAATCTGGGCAACAATCCAAGCACAGAGATTTTTTTAAGACACATTTAATAGTAGACTGCCTGTGGCAAAAGAGTCCTCTTTTCTCAGTAGCTGCCACTTTAAATAAGGACAAAGATTTTCTGCATTGCTGTGATGTTTTTTAAATTTAGTTAACCCTCCTTTTCATTGTTCTCTTCTCACCTTGGAATACACAGAGCCAAAGAGCTGTCTAATTTTTCAGTGTTATGGGCCCAACTCAATATTTCTAATTAAAACTGCAATGTAAGGCAAAACATGAAATATATGTGTCTGCAAACCATTCACAATGATGTAAGAAATAATTAATCGTGTGTGATGATCGTCCTAAAGAGGGAATCTGATGACTATGAGAATTAAGCTGATGCAGGAACTTTGGGGGGTATTTTTGTCAACCATAAATAATTACCAACCATAAAGAGAACCCAAATATAAAGAGATTCAATGGCATTAGTAGTGTCATGGTGAGATTGTCAAGTGCATTCAACAGTGGCCTGGCTTTACTCCCACTGGAATCAGAGAGTCCATTACTGTTTACTTCAGTGGGAGCAGATTTTGGCCAGCACTAAAAACTTCTGTAAATCCCATCCATAATTTTATCATTTAGTATGCTATAATATGTATATAGACTGATAGGCTTGGCAGAATTCGATTTTTATTTTTTGTAACATTGGCTGATAATGTTGATGTTTATTTTTTAAAATGTTTTCTGTTTTTATCAATTTATGTTTTCACAGCTGTGGAAAATTAAAGGGGGGAAACAGTAATTATTTAATGACCATAGATATTGAGATTCAAATAGTTAAAGCTTTCCAACCATTAAAACACAAATTATCAACATCATGTGTCAAAATATACAAGATAAATATCCTTAAATCAAATTCTAATACATTTCTCAAGCAGCATTTTTCTGACTTTGCCTATCTGTACATTTCCATTATTATAGATGGAAATATTTTTGTTGGTTAGTGTGTATATAGTAAAATTGACGTTTACCAAGGTTTACTGATAAAAATCTAATCCTTTCAAGACTATCTATAAAATTGTGTGACTATCTGATGGATGTTTGTTTGTTTGTTTGTTTGTTTGTTTGTTTGTTTGTTTGTTTGTTTGTTTGTTTGTTTCCTCGAAATACCAAAAAGTAAACAAAAATATTTTGGGTCAAATGAAACATTTTGTTCAACCCAAAATTATCGTTTAAAAATGAAATTTAAGTAAATTTCAAAATGAAAAGTCATTTCAAATCAACACATCAAAACATTTCATTTTGAAAATGTTGAAATGAAATGTTTGGATTTTTCAGAATTTTTTTTGACTGAGACATTTCAGCGAATATGACTTGTATTGGTTTTTTGGTATAAGACTCTTCCACATTCATGGGTCGACCTCTGTATACTCAGGATGTTGTAAATCCCATAATCAGCTGCAGAGCTAAAAAATACACATCTGAGATTAGAATTGGCCCTTGATTTTTCTAAAAAGTCTGCTATACACAGCTCTATTACACCAAATATCCACTTTGGGTATTTAAACAAACACATGCTGTTAAAGCTGAACTTGAGAAAAGTGGTGAGAAATACTCAGCTGAGTGGGACAGTAGCTTTAAAAGAAGCTCACCATAGAAAAGCCTGAATTGGTTTCAGTGCCAGTTTTCTTGATATGAGAATTCACAAACAGTGGCCTGTTTTTTCCATATACATTTCAAAATGCCATCTTCCTTAATGGTCTGTTTTTTCAATTTCATTTTGGCTGCAAAAGAGATACGTGGTAAGTATTTTATTCTCCTTTAGTACATTTTTTGGAGGGAAAGAAAAACTTGTAATAGATCTTATTGCATCTTCATTGTTGATCACAGAATGTTTAGCAGAGTCCAGCACCAAGTAATGTTTGACTAGTTCAGTGATTTCATTATCCAAATAAAAATTAAAATTCAGAGCATATATAAATATCATGTAGCTAATGTGAAAAGCTAACTAATACATTGGCACCATATAAATTTCCAGTTTAAAATTCCCAGGCAATTAGTATCTTACCAATTACATATGATTAGATTATTTTTCAGAAATAATTTTTAAGAAAGATCTTCGCTAGCCATGGATTAGTAGCTACAGCCTTCCATCAGTGATTTATAATTTTGATTGGTTGGTAAAACAATGTAAATGGTGAACTCTTTGGAGGTAGGATAGTCTTTTTGTTGTGTGTATCTACAGTGCCTAGCACAATGGGGCCCTGATCTATCACGGGGGTTCCCAGACACTACTGAAATACACATAATAAAGATGATATCCTCTGTACACAATGGATTTTTTTAATGTTTGAGACATCACATCTCTAAATGGAAAAGAGTTTTATTCAAGTGATGGTTCAACATGCTACTTTATTCCATGTGTCTCATTTTAAATGTGAAATGCACAATTGGCACTCTAAAAGAAAAATCAATATCATTACTTGAGAAAATTGATGCATCTGACAACCCTGTAAGGAAGTATAAGTTTTCCCATAGAGAAAGAAACAAAAAGATTAAGGGACAGGGGTAAAATCCTGGCCCCAGTGAAGTCAACAGTCAGACATGGAATTCAGTCACTAATCACAGGGTTAGGGCAAAAAACGCATCTCTCTATAAGGAAACAATATGAAAAAGAATAAATTTAATTTTAAACTGTTTTGTTCTATACAGTATTTCCATGGTAATGGACAGAGACTCCAAGTTATCCCTTCAGAATTGTCAGGGCAGATTTTGGGGGGTTGTGTGTTTGTAAGGACTATAAAACCAGAAATAGACTAATATGACTAGGCGTCTCCTGTCCACACTTCTTAGACAAACAAGGTCTCAGTATATTGTGTGCAGACATTTGGATCTCCCCATTGTCCTGAGAATTGCAGAACAGCTCAGTTTTCTGAAGATTGTTATTGTATCCTACACTCTTACAAAGTCCAAAAAGTGAGATGGAATTGTCACAAAACTGAAAGGGACATTATCCACATGAAATCTAGTCAATTTAAAATGTAAGTTAAATATAGCTTCAGGGACTACATCTGCCCCAGAATCCCCCTGCTGACCTCTGTGATTTTAAAATCACATTTTCATGTTTTTTTCTAAATGTTTTTCTCTGCTCCCTTACTGTATGAAACCCCCCCATAAAAGTAAGAGAAAATGTCTATGCAAACAAAACAGCAAAACAGGCTATACACAAAGGGTTGTCAAATGCCCTAAGCTAAACAAACTGAAAAAAGATGAGGAAAATATTTTTCTCTAATCTCAGTTTTAGTAACAATAGTAAGCAATAGTCAATAACAATAGTAAGTAAACAATGTCGTCATTTTTTTATGTTGACAGCATCCCTTGAAAGCAATTAAAGTACATTAATTTATAGTCAGAGATGTGTATGTACAGATTTTAAAGGCTGTTTAATAGAGTTCCACCATTTTTGTATTAATTGTATTTTATGGACATTTTAGTGGGTTTGATGCTGCCCAACAAATTATTTTGCCAGAGTAGGAAAAAGATTCAAGCAAATTGCTCAAAACGTGCCTTAGAACATATAAAAAACTGACGTTCATCTAGCTCTTGATCCTGTTGTGGCTTTTTATCCCGTTTAAAAAAACCAAATAACATAGAAACATAGAAACATAGACTCATAGGTCAGAAGGGACCAACATGATCATCTAGTCTGACCTCCTGCACAAGGCAGGCCACAAAACCCTACCCATACACATGATTGGTGATATTAGTTGTTTTGTTATTGAGTCAATTGTTCATGACTGTAAGGTAAGAAGACGATTGGTGAGCCATCGGTTGTCTTTTGTTGGTAACAACAGCAGTGGTACGGCTAAGCTTAGTGTAATTAGTGGGATACCTATTATTTGTGGGGAGGAAAATTGTTCGAATAGTGCTAAGTTCATGGTCAGGTTCAGGTTTTTTTTATGGTGGGTTTTAAGTTGCTTGTTATCGTATTGGTGTGGGTGTGGGATTTGATTTTTGGCTGTAGGACGATATAGATTAGTCAAGCGGTTCCCAGGATGAATAGTCATGGGTCTGGATTTAATTGTGGCATACCACTAAGGAGGGTTGGGGCGCCTCTGTCTCTAGCTTAAAAGGCTAGCGCTGTACCGCTATAAGCTTCTTTAGTGATTGGGGGATAGATGATCAGTTTTCAAATTGTTTTAGTGGAGTCGATTCGATTACGATTGCTTTAGTTTGGAGCAATATCACTAATCTCTATGTATAAATACTGTTGCTGATGGTTTGTTAAATACAAATAAAATATGCTTAGCTATTTTGCCTTCTTTTAGGCCTCCCAGACCTGTAACCAGCATGAATGACACACTATTCTCCCACTCTGTTCCCTCAGGAAATACTTTCACAAACAGAAGGTGAGTGCTCATCATTCCTTATTTTAAAATAACTCACCTGAATGGAAAATAAATCCCTGCTTTATAGGTTCTTTGCATTCTGTTCAATGAAAATGTCAGTAGAACGCTGTCTCAGAAATATCCCAGCGTTTTGTGGATTGAGTTTGTTATTCAGAGGGGAGTCCACATTTTAAATGCATGCTCCTGAATTTAGGCACCCAGTTTTACGTTGGCATGCTTAAATGGGCAGTTGGGATGCTACAGTACATGTTTGGGTGCCTAATTCTCATTGTAAGGGCTCAAATGCAGAATTGGGCACCCTGATTTAAATATTGATGTTTGAAAATTGGGTCACAGATCCCAAGTTATTTGGCAGCGGTGGGTGGGGAGTAGAACTTTGGTTATGAGGATGTGCATTGGGTCGACAAGTTAATATATTAACTTTGGGGACTTTCAGCTTGTCATCTTTGGGGACTTTCAGCTATGTCACAAATGGAAATGAGTTTGGTGTTCTAATCTATATCACAGAAATTCTTTGGGGGGATAAGTAGAAGAAAAAAAATTCCTTGCATTTTTATTACATTTCACAAACAATCTAGCTAGCATTTCAATTTTTGTGTGGACTTTATAAAAGCTGGCCAGAGTAATTTTAATGGAGAGTACATTTAGGATACTTGAATATCTTTCTTTTACTTGCTAATAACTAGAGATGGACTTGAGTCAAAATCACCTGGGACAAGGATCCCTGAATAGTGGGGAAGTTCAAATCCAGATCTGAACTTTGCAGTTCAGTGTAGATTTATAAGTTCATTTATAGTATTCACTGCACAGCCTTGCAATACAGAATAATACCAAATGGAATAAAACTGCAGATACATATCGACTCAACCCTCCTAAGGCCGACATGTAGTTTAACCATTGATACTGCTCTGCAAATATGGTAGTGACCTCAAGTTGTCCCACTCATCCAGTCAGTAGAGACCAGGACCATGTTAAGTCACTGTTTGGAAAGATGGTGAGACATTCCTTGACATGTTAAACAAATCAGAGAATGATTAAACGCCACAACAAAGAAAGAAGCATCTTGAAATAGGATGGCCTTTCATCAAACAAAGCAGAAAAAGAATGGTCTAAAAACATCAGTCCTAGAGAAAAGGGGTATGCGGCTTTATACACACTTATGTGCTACCAATTACATAATCTAGAGAAAAAAATCTATAAGTAAATGGTCATAGTCAGGAAAGTGGCAGGAAAAGGACTCCTTGTTGTAATGGAGAAAGTAAACATAGTGTAACCTTTGGCTGGATCTGATTGAGTTGCTCTTGCTTTATGTTTCAGTGCTTCAGAGACCTAAAATTACCATCTATAATCTTGGTAATAGGGGGATGCATGGTTATTCTTTCAGGACTGAAAACAAACCATGGTATTCCACACGCAGTATAGTCTCAAGAATGAAGCTGTTCTGCTTCTTTAATAATTAACTTTTTGATACCTATAAACTACCATTGTTGTTAAAATACATGCAGCCAGCAAGAAATCACAATGCTCAGTCAGCAGCAAAGTGCACTTACTAATTTGACAGGCACCCAATAGATGACATTTAGTTACAATATTTACAGCGGTATTTACACAGAAAAAATACTGAGATGTCTTTTGCTTTAGTCTCTTTATTTCAAGTCATTGTCTTTAATTATAAGGATCAAACGAAGGTACATTTCTGGTCCTTTAGAATTCCTTTTCTCTTGGAGGAGGCGAGTGTCCTTTTTACATTAAATCGGGACATTTCAATGCAGGACATGAGGAATTTTAAAAAGCCAGAGCAATAGATAGACAGACCTGGTAGGTGAGCAATATGGCATTTTTCCATTATGAAATGTTCTTGTTGTGCCAGAGAAATTCCTGGTTATTTTAGGGTTAACAATCAATGCCCTGAAATGTAAAATAATATAAATTAAGACTTTTTGTTTTGTCCCCCGAATAATTTGTTTGAGTTCACTGCAGCTTGTTCTAATTATTTTTGTTTTCAACCCTAATTCACTTGACACACACCTTTTTGTTTGTTTGTTTGTTTTAAAAACTACCAGTATTTTGTCTAAAATGGCTGTGAATTGAACACACTGAATCCACTGGCAGCATGCTGTGTTGTGTATTTGCGTAGGATATTAACGAGATTTCATTGTTTGAATTATTCAGGTTACTTGAGGGTATAAATATAGCCAGTCCTGTAGCTGATGAGCATTCTCTTATAAGACTGTATGTAAATCAGCTTCACAACAACTCACGGTCAGTATGAGAGCACTAAACCACTAATTGCTGTAGTTCAGTAGCTGATGCACTAAATCATTAGTAATTCTGCTAAATTACTAAAGATATTCTTAAAGGAGGATTCTATAGGGATAGAGGACTTATGTGGTCTTAATTAGACTTTGATTAAACTTCACTCTGGCCTTAGACTTTGCACAGCACAAATCTTTCAAATGTTTTAATAACTTTACATAGCAATATATACTATATGTATTTGTTTTCTAAACAGACCTGCACACCTTTAAATTTACATATTCTGTGTATACCTCTGTTTTTCCACACTCAACAGGAGCCTGAAAGAGAAGATATAATAGGTTGAAAACTATTCCAAGTTTCATAATGAGCCTGTTCTTCCTCTGCCGTGGTTTTTGCTGACAAGTGATCGCTTTGGATCAATTCAGTAATAACCTTTTTTCCCCCACATTGCACTTAACAGGAATACTTCGCATTCCTTGACAAATTGGTCCACAAAGGGCCTGATCAAAATCCCAGAGAAGTCAATGGGAGTCTTTCCACTGAAGTCACTGAGCTTTGGGTCAGACCACACCATTCATCACCATTCCTGTTCATCTTAACAATCTGAACGAGGTTTCTGTTTCATTTGGTGCAAAAGAAGGAAGTGGTGCAACTGGGCAAGACCAGTCTCCCAAGTTGTTTTCTGTGGAGTAGAGCCACCTCTGTTATTTTCTGAATCAGTCCTTAAGCATCATTCTTCAGTAAGAAAGTATCGATGCTGAGACACTGCCTTTCTAAATACCATGTTCTTCAATCCAGTGATAGTGTTTTCACTCATTTTCTTAGGATCCTGCTAAAATCAGTCCTCATTAGAGGAAGTTTTTCCAATCGTTCATCATAAAAACAGGGTTTTGCCAATTCTGTTTGCAAGTCTCCCAGCTTAATACTAAATGGTTAGTTAGTGATTCATGTTGTAATCAAAATTGTACAAAAGCTGTCCTGGCTTTTTTTTCCACAGGGTACAATTTGCAGTCACTTTAATGAAAAGTGCCAGAGGGATCACTTTAGTGTGTTTTGTGGTATGGTTCAGACAGTTTAGGTAATTTAGAAGGAAGATTTTCAAAAATAGAACATTTTTACAAAAGGCAATTTACATTACAACTTGAGCATTGGTCTCAAGTTGAAGTGGAGAAGGTCTCAGTTGGATATTAAGAAAGAAAATTCACTAGGAGGGTGGTGAAGTACTGGAATGGGTTACTTAAGGCGGTGGTGGAATCTTCATCCTTAGAGGTTTTTAGGGCCTGGCTTGACAAAGCCCTGGCTGGGATGATTTAGTTGGGGTTGGTCCTACTTTGAGCAGGGGGTTGAACTATATGACCTCCTGAGGTCCCTTCCAACCCTAATCTTCCACAATTCTAAGATTTTCAGTATTCCCTTTGCAATTATTTCAGTTTACATCTATATTCCTGAGTGCCTGACATCAAAGTTCTTTAGTTATGGAAATGAATGTGGCATCGTACATTCAGCACTATGTCATCCTAACTGGGATTAAAGAAGATAGAGAAAAAAGGACTGGGAAGGAGCAAACCTTTGTTAAAGAAAAATCATGAAGAATATCTGAAAGATAAAATGGGTGTTTTTCATTGTCTGCTATTTGAGAAGGGATCAAGCCACAAAGTTTAGATCCATAACCCATAATCTTTCCCAACACGCAAGGGTGTTCAGATTCAGGCTTTTGATTCCACCTGTTTTCACCTAATACATTTGTTAATTTTTCAAAGCAACACCAGAACAAAAGCACCTCTAAGATTTCCCTGCTTCTCCTTGATCATTTAAACCATCCTAGTTTGGGTCCCAATGGCCAAATGAGAACAACAGCTGAGGGGAAGGCCTTATGCCATCTGTAAAATCTGTCATAAGAGACATAAGGTGCATTTAATAGCTGCAAACAGCACCACTGGGGGGTATGAAAAATACCCTGTGCTCAGCTAATTTTCATACTCTTCTTTGTGCAGTGCAAGAGCCACATTCAAATGCCATATTTTAAAACAGGAAACAAATAACCAAGCAAAAATCCGCGACCATCTGATACCAAGTTTAGTCATTAGTCGTGCTGCCAGTTTACAAATAATTAAAACCACAAGTCCTGTATTTTCCTTGCTTGGCTAATGTTCTTTCTTTGTGATCTGGGGCTACCTAGATGGCTGCAAAACAATTTAGTGGCTTCATTTGTAGTGCAGTAATCAGGGAAATGTTAATGTACAGGGGGCAATACACTTGTAAATTCAATGAACTGAATATCTGACCTAGTGTAAAAATAAGTAAATTGGAAATTACAGAGCCTGTTGTCCATTCAGGGTGGATAACTTTAAACACTGCTCCAACTTAATTAAAATGTAATTTTTTCCTTTGGGTAGCTCTGCACTCTATCTGTGGTCTATCAGTGCTGATACAAGGTGTTCAGATCCCATGGTGATGGGTGCAATAGCTCTTTCTTTCTCTATATGTATCTGTTTCCCTGGAATTATCAATGTACAGGGCTTGGGGAAGCAGAAAGTACCAGAATGATTTTTAACTACATTTTTTTCCCCAATAAGTTGTTCCTTCTTTAAAAAACTAGGACTGGAGTGAATAGGAGCTAGTCAACACATTATGATTAACTTTTAATTGGCTGCAAATGTGTCAAACTAAAATTTTTCCTGGTGATATTAGTTGCCCAAAACCTGGATCAAGTCAAAGGGTAATTACTGTTGAGACATAGTAGCAGGTGCCTCTTGTTAACTCCAGACAGGAAATAAAAGTTGTTGGATAGTCCCTCTGGGTAGAAGGAATTGGGGCAGATAAGGTCAAATGTGGACATGTGCGCACACAAAGGTTATGCTAAGGTATATTGGTTATTGTTGATGTCTAAGTTACCTCCTTTTGTGGGTTTGGTAACTTGAAGCATAAACAGTCTTTATATGTTCTATTCAGAGTAAGGCGGGAATCCTCTTTCCTTACATTGACCAACAGTCAACCTGCTGATGGAAAGTTCTGATTGTGTATACAGTTAAATACAACCTAAAAGTGGTACCCTCTGTGTGGATGTGAGATCAGTTAGGAAGTGACTTCTGCTCAGAATTGCAGGTTTTACCTCCTCGTTTTGTGGAAAATCATTCTTTGATAACTTGTTTTCCTCTCTAAAGAAATTCTATTTATGTAGTTGCTGTTCTTATCTATACCTTGTAAGGTGCAGTATGCTGGAGTTTTCAATCACATATATATTCACTGGAAATTCACAACTTCCATTGATGCTCCTGCTTCTTTACAGAGGCATATCCTGTGCTGCCTATTTTCTACTAAATGTATATGAACAAATAAGAGAGTTGAAGTGTGTGTGGATTTGTAGCTATATATATATACTGTATACTAAGATATCTATATTAGATAAATACACATCTTAGATATCCTCTCATCTCTCTCAATAGATGTATAGATGAGAGGATGTCTAGGTCCTATATCTGCCTACTATATGCAGCACAGAACATAATCCTTCCAAGGTGAATGGAAAGCAATAGAAGGATTGTGTGGTGTATTGTATTGTTTGATAAATATATGTGATTGTGTAATAAGAGGGGGAACACAATCAGCTTGAAATCTAGTCAATTTAAAAACAAAAAATGTAGAAGTTTGGTTCGCTTTTACCCTTGAGCTTTACCCTTTACAGCCATTATTTGTGGTTTTGCAAATACATTTTCTTATTTTTACAGATTTTTTTTCTTTTATAATTCTTGTGTAAAACCCACATATGTGGGAAACCATTGGCCTTTTGGTGCAAACACATAAACACATGAGTAACTTCACTCTTGCAAATATGCACATTTTCAGAGTGTCTTTGTTTTTGCAGGACCAGGCATTAACTGGCTATAAACATGTTCTTTCCCTATCTTTTGGCCACTTTGTACTGGGCAAGGAGTCATAAAGTGGCAGAATTTGGCTTTAGCTGTCCAGCTGAGAATTCCACTGGGATAGGGGAGCTCTCTGCTACTGTAAAATGACATAACTTGTGCCTTTGCCAGTCGCCTCTTTGGATCCTGGTATAGGGAGAAGGAGATATGTTGGAGGTGAAGTGGAATTCACCTGCACTTTGCCTGTCTGAACTGATATAAGGTCCCTAGGAGACCACAGTCAGCTGGGGTAATTTAGCATTTCGGCATTGTGAATGTATCCCCCACAACATGAAGTTAGCCTTTAAGTTTACTTACCCCTTTTTGCACATGCAAAATTGGAAAACACATGTTTCGTGTTTGTGAATCCCACATCTGGCTTATGAATCCTGTAGCTGAGCATCCAGCTGCCCAATTTCTCCAGGGAAAATGAGTGTAAGCTCACTTTTGTAAGCAGAATCAATTGTTCACCCAATAGTGTGCATTCAGAACTGGAAGCTGAAGCTGAAAGTTTGTCCCTAAAAGGCTCTTTTTTATGTACATCAGAAGCAGGAAGCCTGCTAAACAACCAATGGGGTGACTGGATGATCAAGATGCTAAAGGAGTACTCCAGATAAAGCTATTGAGGAGAAACTAAATGAATTCTTTACATCAGTCTTCATGACTGAGGATGTGAGGGAGATTTCCAAACCAGAGCCATTCTTTTTAGATCACAAATCTGAGGAACTGTTCTAGATGAGGTGCATTACATGAGGTTTTGGAACAAACTGATAAATTAAACAGTAATAAGTCATCAAGACCAGATGGTGTCCACCCAAGAGTTCTGAAGGAACTCAAATGTGAAATTGGTTACGTACCGCAGTTAGTAGTTCTGCAGTCATTTAAATCAGCGTCTGTACCAGATGACTGGAGGATAGCTAATGCAATGCCAATTTTTTAAAAAGGCTCCAGAGGCTATCCCAGCAATTACAGGCCAGTAAGACTAATTTCAATATCAGGCAAATTGGTTGAAACGATAATAAAGAACAGAATTATCTGACACACAGATTAACACACTTTGCTGGGGAAGAGTCAACATGGTTTTTGTAAAAGGAAATCATGCCTCATCCATCTACTAGAATTCTTTAAGGGGGTCAACAAGCATGTGGACAAAGGGTGATCCAGTGAATATAGTGTACTTACATTTTCAGAAAGTCTTTGACAAGGTCAAAAAGGGAGTAAACAGAGAGATGGCAAAATTTGCGGATGATACAAAGCTACTTAAGATAGTTAAGTCCAAAGCAGACTGTGAATAATTACAAAGGAGTCTCACAAAACTTGGTGACTGGGCAAAAGGCTGGGAAATAAATTCAATGTTGATAAATGCAAAGTCAAGCACCTTGGGAAACAATCCCAACTATATATATAAAATAATGGGGTCTAAATTAGCTGCTGGCACTCAAGAAAGAGATTTTGGAGTCATTGTGGATACTTCTTTGAAAACATCCACTCGTGCAGCAGCAGTCAAAAAAAGCAAACAATTTTGGGAATCACTAGGAAATGATAGACAATAACACAGAAATATCATATTCTCTTTTTATAAATCCATGATACACCCACATCTTGAATACTGCATGCAGATCTGGTCACCCCATCTCAAAAAAGATGTATTGGAATTGGAAAAGGTACAGAAGAGGGCAACAAAAATGATTAGAGGTATGGAACAGCTTCCATTTGAGGAGAGATTAATCAGACTTGGACTTTTCAGGTTGGAAAAGAGACGACTAAAGGGGGGATATGATAGAGCTTTATAAAATGATGACTAGTGTGGAGAAAGTAAATAAGGAAGTGTTATTTACGCCTCCTCGTAACACAAAAGCTAGGAGTCACCAAATAAAATTAATAGGCAGCAAGTTTAAAAAAAACAAAAGAGAGAATTTCTTCACACAATGTACAGTCAACCTGTGAAACTCCTTGCCAGAGGATGTTGTGAAGGCCAAGTCTATAATGGGTTCAAAAAAGAACTAGGTAAGTTCATGGAGGATAGGTCCATAGTTATTCGCCACGGTAGACAGGGATTGCTGTTTGCCAAAAGCTGGGAATGGCCAATGGGGTGGATCACTTGGTGATTACCTATTCTGTTCTTTCCGTCTGGTGCACCTGGCATTGACCACTTTCAGAAGACAGGATACTGGACTAGATGGACCATAGATCTGACCAAGTATGGCTAGTTGTTATGTTCTTTTGGAGGCCTGTGTAGTGCTTTTTTAAACATTATTCTTCCATATGGATGATGATCTAAATTAAAAAGTCTTCTGTGGACTCTCTTGCAAGTCCTGGGTAGGGAGGTCATTGAGTGAGGGGCTGCAGCATGTAGCACTGCAGAGATTTTGATCAGTGCTGTGGTGAGGGACAGGCTGCTGTAACTTAGACAGACCTCTCCTATGGGTGTGTAAGTTGCACTCGAGGCGTCTCTAGCCCCTGGAGCAGTCCAATTTTACAAGATGACAAAGATAGCTTCAAGCTACGCTGTGCTGCAAGTTTTGTGCTACCTCGCTTAGTGACAAAGCACAGAATCTCACCATTGAAGGTACTTCAAATCATATTAGCTAACTTGATTTTTAAAAATATTTTTTTGTCATCTAGACAGATGCATTATACAGAGAAGTCATGCCAGCATTTCATAGCTAGAAATCACCCCTGGCAACTAGGTCAGTAGAATTTTGCAAGGTGAGCTATAGGTTTGCTTTGCCCAGGGTTACTCCTACCAGAATGATAAAAAGAGAGAATCAGGGCCTTCTCTAGGAATATGTATATGTATGGCCGTTCTTATGTTTTGTTCTTTATAAATACCAGTTATGGGCTTTGTATAAAAACATAGGTAGATAGCAAGCATCTTTCCTGCTGTGCACAAATGCCTTGATCTAGATCCCATTCAGACTGCAATAAAGGTATGAAGTTAGGGTCTTTGGGGCCATTCCTTCAGTGTAATCCTTTGAAAACACTACTGATGAATGATGACCTAAACTTCTTTATGGAAGCTACTAGAGTGATGGTATAGTACGATAAGACCCCTCAGGGAATGATGAATTTGTCGTACAATTGATATTTTTACTCACCAGATCATCAGAACCTAGTTTACTCAGATGCACCATAAGCAGCTGATCCTTTGAGTAGCACACACAGGCACCTGTGTCTTTGGTGTGAAGATGCCTAGATGTTAGTAGTTAGACCACAAAGATTGGTAAATGATTAAAATGGAGAGGGAAATGAAATAACTTTCACAAAAATGCAACAGCATGAGAGATGAACTAAGATCTAAATCTCTTCATTTTTATCCAATATCTTCTTTTCTTCTGCAGTCACTCATGTATCTCAGCATCAGGAAATTACTGTGCGTCTTTAAATATTTAGACATAAAAAGAAAGCGTGACTTACAAATGGAATATAATGAAAAACAACGAATATATCTGAGAGCAGAAAAAGAACATAGTACTTCTTAAAAACTAAATTAGAGCCTACCCCACAGGAGGACAGATTCAATTAGATGTAGACACTTCCTTGGTTGCTTCCACACTGAACAAATAAAGAGGAAAGTTTATTTAACAGGAATCATCCCAGATATACTCTAGCCATTTTAGAGAAGTTTTCCTCGTTTGATGAAAAGGCTTGGCATGCTAAGCTTTAGCATCAAGTATATAGCTCAAGCTTCACCTGAAACTCCACCTGCCTCCAAACAACCAGTTTTGGTTGAAGCTTGGTTTTTTTGGTTCTTCCCTTGTTGTAGGTATAGTTTAGAGGGGGAAGAATTTCAACAAGCTTCTGGCCAAGCAAAATTCCATGAATTCCATGGTGGTAAAGTTCTAAATCTCAATTTTGCCTTTGGTCAGATTTATTTTTTCAAAACTCTTTAGAACCTGCCTAAATTCTGGTTCAGTTCAAGGCTATTGTATGCATTTCCCTGAACTCTGTTCTTTATTGAACTGCAATCATCATATTTTACCCTCTTCTTAGTTTTCCTATCTTATTAACTAGCTCTCCTTACAAGAATAATGAAGTAGAGCAGAATAAACTGCTGGCTAGGGCTGCTCCAGCTTTCTTGAAAGGCAAAGGGTAAGTTAAAGAGTGTATGTTGGTAGCTTGTGCTAACACAACTACAGAAAAAGTTCTTCTATCTTTCCCCTGCTTTTTAATATAGTCTATAGAATTTTTTCCACAAGAAAATTACAGTGCCTCCATAACTTAACTAACCCACTGAACTAAGTAGGCTTTGTTTAAATACATACATTTATATACATATTATTTTGACCTGACACCTGCACATAATTTGTTAATTATGCACGTGTATATATATATATATATAAAAATATACTGCATATATTATTTTTATTATCCATATAATGTATATTATATATATTAAAATTGGCAAACTTCATAATTTATAATATTTTTAAAGTAATTTTCTTTATAGGACTAACATGGTGTGATCCTGCATGATGCTGAAGCTTCTTCAGCTCCCATTGATTTCAACAAGAGTTGAAGGTGTTATGCATCTCCTAACAGGTTCTCCCCATCTTGAATCGGTTGCCTGATCAAGTTGAATTGTACCATTTTAAGCAACAAGAGTAAATAAGAATTTCAACACTTTAGATTTTTCTAAGAATCTTAAATTCCCATTTCATAGTCTTACTTGCTCCTGCTTTTTCTGTTTATTTCTCTCTGTCTGTCCGGATCATACCCTTTTTCCCCCCAACCCTGTTTCAGGTTACAGTACAGCCTCGATGTTGCAGACAGGCTGGCCGATGAACATGTTCTCATTGGGTTGTATGTCAACATGCTCCAGAGCAACCCCTCACGGTTAGTGCAGGTTTGGCACCTTTGCGGGTTCTTTAGAAAAGGTACATTGGTCTGCTTAAACTAAATCACAGGCCAACGCACTTAGTATTTCCTCATGACTTTAGTGGAGGCAGATATTTTAAAACATTAATCCAAAGAGTAGATGTCTGTGCTTCCAAGACATGACTCCTCCCAATGCTGGCGGATCATGGAATTACTAGCATTCTTTCTAGGAATGTTAAATAGCAAAGTACTGTAAATAATTGCTTGGCTAAGAGTTACCATGTAAACTGGTTTGTGACACTATTTAGTAGTCAGTATTGTACTGGATGATGGTACATAAACCTATCCACACCAGTGATTTCCAAGTTTCTCCTTTCAAGGAATTCATTTTTTATGGTGGCACGTAATGTATGGTTCCAGTTTATTGTGTAAATGAGAAACAGTGACAGTACAATCAAAAATAGGAAATGGCTTATTAGCCCATCAAAGGAGGAACATTGTTTCAGTTCTATGTTTGCACGTAAGTCAGCCGTTCTTCTTAAATCTGGCTGACTTGTGCAATGTCTAGGCTTATGTTTTCATATATTTTGCCTTGATCTCTAATTCAGAGCAAAGTATAGCTGTTTTGAAGCAGGTAAGTTGCGTATAGTTCTTTTCTTCTGCCCAACTAAACATTTAACACTACCTCCACCCAAAAATATCTGCTGCCATTAGGATTGTGGATGGTGGCCTCACAGCAGACCAGTCTAGTGTCTAGGAGGGAAAGCTGGCCTGCCATGCAACAGCATGGAAACCCTGATCCCTGCAACACCACACTGAGAAGATGGGGAGGAATTTAATATACAAATAACTACAGATTCTTCTTTGAGTGCTGGTCCTTATCTGTATTCTAAACATGGGTGCACACATGCACCATACACCTGAGACTGGTAATTCTGTAAGTAGTGTCTGTTGGTTTTTGCATGCGCCCAGGGTCTCCTCATGCTCAGTACCAACAGTATAAGGGGAGATGCAGACCAGCTCTCTCCAGTTCCTTCTTACTGCCTTATGGCCTGAATCACAATCCTGTGTCTGGAGTTATCCTCGTACTGTCTTTGTCTCTGTAAATATAATTGTACATAGTTTGAAAGTGGTTTTATCATGGTTTTATAGTACAGTAGAACCTCATAGTTACAAACACCTTGGGAATGGAGGCTGTTCATAACTCTGAAATGTTCGTAACTCTGAACAAAACTTTATGGTTGTTGTTTCAAAAGTTTACAACTGAACATTTACTTAATACAGCTTTGAAACTTTACTATGCAGAAGAAAAATGCTTCTTTCCCTTTTATTTTTTTTTAGTAGTTTACATGTCACACAGTACTGTACTATATTTACTTTTTGTGTATGTGTGTCTGCTGCTGCCTGATTGTGTACTTCGGTTCCAAATGAGGTGTGTGGTTGAACAGTCGGTTTGTAAATCTAGTATTTGTAACTGAGGTTCTACTGTATTCTCCTAGTTAATGTAGCTTAGTATTTTCTCTGTCCTCACTTTTTGGGAGCAGGACTATGCGCAAAATTCCGGGATTTAAAAACTGACTCCTGTCTTCCCTCCTTGTCGGTCAGCGACGATGACTAGTACAGTCTTTACTGACTTGGGGAGGTGCATATCTCCTCCAAGGACAATGTTTGTTGCTCCTTCCCACCTTGGATCCGAGAACATCGAGGGAAAGGGTTCTACTCCAAGTATTACATAATTTCTCCCCAAAAGAGAAAGGATGGAGGCCCATTCTCAACCTGTCAGGTAAATATTTTTATTCCCAAATTAAAATTCTGCATGGTTACACTGGCATCAATAATTCCCTCCTTAGGAAAAGACAGCTTTCAACATGAAAGAAGCTTACTTTCATGTGGACGTTCACCCACCCCACAGATAGTTCATCAGGTTTTTGCTAGGACAGGAACACTACCATTTCAGGATAACCTATATGGGCTGCAGGATCCAAGGTCTTCATTAAGGTCTTCCTATCTGTGCAGCCCCCACTGAGTCAAAATGGCTACATAGTCTTTACATACTTGGACAATTGGCTTTTAACAGACAGATTCTGTCTGGACATCCAGAGAGAAATTTCATCCTTGCTCTGCCTCCTGACATCCTTGGGGATCTGCCTATATGTGGGGAAGTCTACTCTGGCTCCCACACTACTCATAGACTTTATAGGGCCAACCCTGAACTTGACTGCAGCAGGAGCATATCTACAAATTTCATGCCATGAACATTGTGATAAACCAAATCACTCACAAACCCTGAATAACAGTCCAGGTCTTTCTCTGCTGCATCACCTAGCCCCCTGCACTTACATAACACCATTTACCAGACTATATCTCTATTGTCCATAAGCCTGGGACACATTGGTGTATACAGCAGACAGACAAAGTGTGAACACCATAGTGCCAGTCCCTGTCAACATCAGGACTTATCTCATTTGGTGAACACATCCAAAACGTGCATTGGAGTCCCTTTTCTGCATGCCACAGCCATGTAATCATAATCATGGATACATACCTCATGGGCTTGGGATCCAACATAAGCAATCACATGGTTCAAGGCACATGGTGCCCTTGAGAGGCCAGGACACACATCAATCTATGGGAACAAAGAGCTGTCAGACAGGCCTGCAGTGCATTCCTACCACTCACATGATCTAGATATGTCCAAATAATGTCAGACAACATAACTGTCTTCTTTATAAAAAAACAAGGAGGAGCAGAATCCCTCTCACTGTACATAGAGGCAGTCAACATATGGTTCTGATATATCTGGAACCACACTATAATTTTTTTGACTTACCTTTCTGGTGCTGAGAACTCATTGGTGTACGACCTCAGCAGGCATTTGCCACTGGTGATGAATGGAAGCTACGCAATTCAGTGCTGAACAACATTTTCATTTAGTGGGCAATGCCATCTTTGGACTTATCTACCTCCCAAGTAAACAAGAAGCTCAGTGTGTATTATTCCAGTGCAACACAAAGTCTAGACTCCAGTGGCCTGTCCTCCTCCTTCCCTGGACAAGCCACCTGAGGAATGCCTTCCCTCCAGTCCCGCTACTACTACAGATTCCACAGATTAGTCATGACAAAGCACAAGTCATTTCTTTGTACCCAATTGGCCCAGACAGTTCTGATTTCTGGACCTCTTACGAATGTCAACCCAGCAACTCATCAGAGTTCAGCCCTTCCCAAATCTGCTAACTTAGGAGAATGGCAGTATCGGACATCCCAGCTTGGACACTCTTTACTTCACAGCTTGGTTTTTGGATGGGCATCAGACTTAAAACACTCATGTTCAGAGGTCATTCAGAGTATTCTTAATCATATCAGGAAAAATTCTACCAGAAAAGTTTACCCAGCCAAATGGAGGCATTTTTCTACCTGGGTGCATCAGAAACAGTTATTATCAGTTATTAGTTATTATTATAATATTCCTGCTATTATAGACCACCCTCCTGACTCTCAAGATCATCGGTCTTTTTATTAGCTTGCGACAGGCCCACCTAGCAGCAATTAGTGCATTCCACTTTCTGGTGGGTGGCGATTCTATTTTTACTCATCCTGTAACAAACAGATTCCTAAAGAGCCTGACTTGGACCTTCTCACAAGCAGTGAAGCCAATGCCGCAATGGGACCTCAATCCCATACTTTCAGTGCTTACTGGGCCACCTTTCGAACCACTGGTCACAAACTTGATATTTCGCCTGTCCTTAAATATTGCTTCCCTGGTTGCCATTACATTTGCCAGGAGGTTGGGTGAAAGGAGAGCCTACGTTTCATAAAGAGAAGGCATCACTTCACCTCCATACAAAGTTCATGCTGAATGTAATTTCCAGTTTCCACATAGACCAGTCAGTTCGTTTGCCGCTATTTTTCCTGAAGCCTTATGTCTCCAGTGAGAACAGGAGACTTCACTCTCTCAGTGACAGATGAGCACTGGTGTTCTTCCTTAAAAGAACAAAACCATTTAGAAAACGGCCTACACTGTTTGTTGCTATAACAAAGTGAGTACAAACAATATCTGCTCAGAGCCACTCTAAATGAATTTCTGGCTCTATCTTCCTTTGCTATCCACATTTCCCTCCTCTGGATAGGCTGAGGGCCCATTTCACTAGAGCAAAGGCAACTTCAGTAGCAGCAATTGAGGCAGCAGCTTGGAGTCCCAACCACATTTTCACAAAGCATTACGCTTTGAGTCAAGGTTCTTCTGCCAACTCAGCCATTAGAATTGCAGAGCTACAGATAAGCGTATCACCTGCATCCTCACGGTGTGATGTTTGACTCCTGCTTGTCAGTCACCCATGTGCGGAACACACATAAGGACCAGCACTCGAAGAAGAAATGGAGGTTACTTACCTGTAACTGGCCGTTTGAGATGCATGGTCCCTATCTGCATTCCACTACCTGCTCTCCTTCCCCTCTGCTTTGGATCATGACTGGATTTATGGTAGAGAAGGAACTGAAGAGGCAGTTCATCCACATGTCCCATTATATACTCAATACTGAGCACAAGGAGATCCAAGGTGCAGGTGCAAACCAACAGATGCTACTTGAAAGAATTTACAGTCTCATACACATGGAGCACATGTGTACCATGTGTGGGATACAGATAGGGACTACGCATCTTGAAGAACCTCCAGTTACAGGTAAGTAACTTCCATTTTGTAAAATGTGTCAGAAATATGATGCATAGTGTTTCTTACAAAATTATGCCCACCATCTTCAGTTTTGTTCATATTTCCGGATTTTCCTAATGCCATTGTAGCATGTCACTTTAGATAATCCACTAGGAAGAGTTGTGCCAATACCCTATTAATAAATATAACAACAGTGAGCAGCTTCCCTTTGGAGAGTGAGTGCAGCAGCTCTCTAAAATCCCAGTGTCTAATTCTGCTTTCAGACTTGTGTGTCACTACTACTGAAACCAATGGGAGTTATTGATGTATATAGGAGGAAAGAATCTGCCCAAACGCTTAGTGCAGTCCAGAGTCTGCTCCTGGGCTATGAGTGCACTTTGAATTCACTACACTCCATTGTTGTTGTACCAAACAGCAAATTGAATGTGTTTGGAATGAGAAGATTGGATAACAAGCCTTTCAAATGCTACTATCCTGTGGAATTTCATTTCTGTCTGAATATTTCAGCAAGCAAGAATGTTTTGTAATGTTTGCTTAGCAGCTGCCAAATAAGGCTGAAAGAGGGCTGGATGGAAGTGTGTTCAGAGTGACTCTCAGTTCCCTAGGCTACTGAAGCTTGAATGTGTCACATTCATGATGCACTTAAACTTCCGCAGAGAACACCAGCCAGAGCACTCAGTCAGTGTTCCCTGCTGGCTTTTATCCTTTATCCTCCTAATTGTACCTGATATCAGTAAAATTTCTTCCTATTATAGTGACAAGCTCACATAAATACATTTAAGGTTGTATGCACAAGTGCAGCACAGAAAAGATACAAACTGTGTCATAGCGCATCCTTTTAATGTTTCTGAAGGGTAGATGGGGAATGAATGATCAAGCCCTTGATTGTGCAAATAATTGAGGCAGACTGTAGTACAAAACATCTGATTGCTGACATTTAAAGGTTGCAATCCTAGCATCCTTGATTAAAAAAAGCATCCGTCATTTACAGGAGCTGCCAACTTGACTTTGACACAGAAAATTAGCTTCAAGAGACAGGAGACTTAGCTATGCAGTGAACAATGCCCTTGCATAGTCTTTTACATTCTTCTCTGCTACCAAGTGAAGAACTGAGAGGAAAAGAATAGTTACACCTGGACAAAGATAAGAAAAGCAAACATTAAGAAGCCTCTGTGTGTTTCTGTAAGGGGACACCACTTTTGGCATATCCTCAGATGAGCCCTATACTCCATGATAAGTAACTAAAGTTTATTATCATGAAGCTGCTAAGAATGTATTGATAGTCTTAAAAGGACATCATCCAAAAAAATAAATAAAAATAAAAAATAAAGGCCCAGATCCTCAATAGTTGTAAATCTGTGTTCTAGCAAAGTCAGTAGAACACACTGATCTATATCAGCTAAAGATCAGCCCCAATATATTTTTTCAAAATGCTCCTTACATGCATAGGAAATAAATTTGATTTTTAAAATGGCTTTTCACTGTGTATGTTTACTTCTTATGTTTCATTTTCTATAATTTGGACACTGAAACTACAGCCCCCAATCTCATCAAGTTCCTTTTCTGCTTCTCATGGGCTAGTTTAATGCTGTGATGTCTCAGTCTTCAGTACTTCAGAGGACTATGTAAACAAGGAGGCAACCTATTTATTATAAACTAACATGTCCAAAGCACCTACTATCAATGTTTCCTGGTTACCACAGTTTTAAAATACAATGCAGTTTCAAAATATGTAAAATATTATAATTTATTTCTTGAAAATGTTTGATTCACTTTAGATTTCCTTAAATCTTTGTTCCTAAACCACTACGCTATTTATAAATGCCTCTTTAACTCTGAAATTTCTGGGTTTTGTTCATTTAAGTTAGACACATCACATTACTTTAGTAATTTAGACAAAAAATTAAAATGTAAATAGGAGAGGATCTTCAGTTGATCGAAAGTGGTTTCCCATGGTTCTTAAAGATACCTGATGTATTGTATAGAACTACATTGATTTATATTTCTGTGCTGTTGTAGACTTGAGAGGGTTAAATATATTCCACATTATTTTATAAGATACTTAGTGTGCACAGTGCTCTCATCAGTGTTCAGCTAATAAAATCTTGGTGGTTTAAAGTTTAAAAAAACATTATAAACCTTAAAAAAATCAGAAGATAACTCTTAGTTTACAGTGCCTTATGCTGCTTAGACTATATGGCAGTAGAAACAATACTAAGAAGATGCATTGTGTGGCCGGAATTAGATATTTGGTTCTTTCACATTTGGAAGAATATCCTTATAGATGTGATGACTAAATTTACCCTTTTATGTTTTTTTAAATGAAAGCATAAGTTCTGTAGAATATAAATATTTCATGAAGTCCTCTTATTTGAATATAAATATTTCATGAAGTCCTCTTATTTGATACCCCCAATGCATAACAGTTTGTGAGGTCTGGCATTCTGTGGGCATTTGTAACCAATAATTAGAAAACAACAAGGACATAATGAGAAGCCCATTTCACCTACTGGTTAACGACATTGTGGGGCAAGCTGATGCTCATTTCACTTTAAGCTATTGCACAATTTTCATCATACTTACAACAGGAAGTCCCACTATGTTCATGGTGCAGCAAATACCTCAGTTTCCCATCTCTAGGCTGAAGAGATTGCACCAAGAGTGACCTCCTTTAACTGTCTTAAACGATGTTGCTTCAGTAGGAAAGAAACCTTATGAGTAAAATAGTTAATTTGAGCCATTACCTCATGCCAGAGAATAGTGTCCAACTCAAGTGAAAGGAACGGGATGATAGTGGAGGTGATGGATCAGCCCTAATACACCATGGTCATGCTCTGTTCTTTTGATAAGACCAGAACAAATTAGACTCCTTTAGCTTATTAACCATGAGTTGGATTCAGTATCTCCCCAAGAAAGACCTGAAGCAGAAGCTAGGGCCCTGAGTCTAGTGGAACCCAAGATAATGAGGTGTCGGGTAGAACCTGCTACACCCGTGGCAACCAGCCCAAGGAATAGAGAAACAGCAGCTGTTTGTTTTTAAGGGATTTGTAAACATATGAATATGGGCTTGTTGAGACAGAATAATTCTGTCCTCACTGTAGCGATTCATGGCAACCTACCGATAACCACAGGAAACAGTTTCTTTGAATGTTGTTTCAGTGTTGTTGTAGCCATGTCAGTCCCAGGTTATTAGAGGGACAAGCTAGGTGAGATAATGTCTTTTCTTGGACCAACTTCTGTTGGTGAGAGAGACAAACTTTCTAGCTTGCACAAGGCTTTTCAGGCCTGGGAAACTAAGGCCTGGTCTACACTAGCACTTACGCTGGCAAACGTCTCCCATCAATATAATAAAATCAGCTCATTGAGCAGTGATAGCTGCGTCAGCAGGAGAGCATCTCCCACCGACATAGCATTGTCCACGTGAATGCTTATGCAGGCAACACTTATGTCGTTCAGGGAGTGTTTATTCATCCCGAGAGCGACATAAGCGGGATTGTTCGTGGGTTACAAATTGTTGTACTAAACCATAAATCCAGTGTCTCTGTTCAGTCCATGATTTTTAGTGCCTAGCAAAGCTATGAATTTAAGCTCCCGTGCTTGCCTTTGAAAGTGTTGTACACAGGGCTGACATTAGATTCCATGGGGCCCAGAGCAGAAACTAAGCAGTGGGCCCCCATCCTGTCACCCTTACTTGCACATACATTGGATTTCTGCAACAGTTCTGAAGCTGAAGCCCGAGCCCCACCGCAGGGGGCTCTCTGTGGTGTGGGGACCCCGGGCAAATGCCCTGCTTGCTACCCCCTACTGCCGGCCCTGGTTGTGCAGATTTCCTTTGAAGATGAGGACATTTCCTTGAATATAGCAGCCTTATCACAGAAATGAAAAGCCAACAAAAACTTAAGAAGGAAGAAGATGAGATGGGAACTTAATTTATCAACAGCATGGATTTCTAACCACCATGCTGGTGGTTCTGTGAGTGCTTTGACAATACAATGTTAAGTTGCTTTTCCATATAATTTTGTTCTTGGAACAAGTCACAGAAGTAAAGAATAGGATAACAACACAACAGCCTTTTGTCAAGTTGCTATCCTCAGAAAAACAAAGAAAACTCGGGTGGGGGGGATCAACATTTGCCAATAATATTCATACAAAAGTTATCTTTGAAAAGGGGAGGAAAGCTGCAATTTGAAAGTTCAGGTAAGAGGCCTGGCAGTCTAATTTTCCCCACCCCAACTCCATACTTTACCGAAACTGAGGGTGCAAGTCCATCCATTAGATTTCAGAAGCAGCACACGGGCTAGACATGGCCGCATGAATCCTTTTACCAAAGATATATGGGTTGTATGTAGTGCCATTGTACCAGCAACACACTGGCACTTCAGTCCATATCACAAGAAGACCAAGAGCCTGCAGGATATTACAAAATATTTAAATAAATGATTGTTGATAGAGAAATTAAGTGTTGGAATGACTGTTTCCAGTTCTAAATATTGGAGGATCATCAGCCATTCATATAAACACTGTACGTCTGAAATATTGAAATCATGAGATTTCTCAAAGGGATACTTTATTCAACTTTGAATATCCCAAATTCTACTCATATTCACATAATTTGTGAGTATGCCTTAATATTGCTCTCCATCTTTATTCATAAAGTTGTGGAAATAAAGTATAATGTTACAAATCGTGGCACATCATGACTCTGCAACTTAAAATCTTGTATGTCCAGATTAAACATATTGATCACATACGATACACATTTCAGAATATAATATATCCTGGTCATTATATTTCTTCTTAAATTCCAGAGCATTTGTGCAAAAATCTTGTGGCATTACTAGCCCACAATTCACACACTACTACAATATGTACCATATTGTATGCATCTATGTGCAAATGCATGCCAAGACATTTAATATAAAGTGAGATATTTGTAAGAACCAGACAGTTGAAGTAATTTTATTAATTTGTAGAATTACTATTTCAATTAATCATTTTAACACTGCAGATTTATGATTCTCTGTCAACAATCCACATCATAATCTGTGATTTTTCAGAGTTTTAATATGGTTGTAAATTGCTGTACAAATGACAATTGAAGCTGGAATACCCACTTTTGTTACAGTTGTTATAATATGATGCCTTGTTGGAAAACATTGAAAATTAATTATGTTGTCACTAAATTAATCCCTTTTAGTGGTCTGTGTAATTTCATGGGGCTGAAAGTAATTTCCCTGGGGGACAGAGGGGTCTTTGTTTATTTTTTGCTTGTATCATATAGTAGTATTGTAGATTAAGTATGTAGATGAAATATTGCTGCTTGTAAACTGGGAATTTATTCAATTACATGATCAATGAAAAGGCAAAATCACTTGAGTTTGGTTCTTGTTTCATACAAGTGTAAATCAAGAGTACATTGCAATCAATGCGTAAGTGAGAGTAGAAATAAGTTTTTTGTATATACAGTGAAATAAATTAAACATAATTTTTACTTAACTGAAATGATCACTAGTCCTTTTCTACTCTTATTATTATCAGAAGTCTAATGAACAATCAGCCAGCAAAGCTTAGTTCACCCAGCACCCATCTCTGGTTAACGCTTCATCAATTTGGTGAATTTCTAACTTTCACTCTGTTAGTCTCACTCTGTTATCCTCTTATTGTGAGGATAAGACAATGACTAGTTAAGATGTCCTACTGTTTTCTTTTCTCTCTTATCATTACCTCAGCAAGTCAAAACAATTCAATTTGGCATCTGGCTCTAGCCTGCCAACCAGTGACTCCAAGCCATCACACATCCTTGAAGCATAGCTTATAACTCCCAGTGGGTCCATCAAACATTAGACCCGCAACCAAAAGATGCACTTTTGTGGCTCCTTGAATTACCGTAGGATATAGGAATCTCCCCAATTTCTAATGCATCCTAACGCAGAACACTCTTACATCACATCTACGATAATGAGCTATTTCTTTTCTCTTATATATAATTAAAAACAATACTCTGTGAGATGAAACTTGGCTTCTGAAGATGTGATT
The DNA here is from genome assembly GCA_007922155.1 of Mesoclemmys tuberculata. NCBI lineage: Eukaryota > Metazoa > Chordata > Testudines > Chelidae > Mesoclemmys > Mesoclemmys tuberculata. The sequence goes on from ML675601.1 coordinate 64,278,580, forward strand.
TAGGATCAAATCATTATTTTAATCTTTCTTCCTTTTAACTGGTTTTGGTCTGCTTGGCTCTTTTTAAAGTTGTAACTATTAAAATTCAAAGTTTTTCAGTTTTTAAATTTTGACTAAACATGGCTTCCATTTAAAATAATGACATTTGTCAAGTGATTAGCCTATATGGTAAATGATCTGATTTGCCTTTGATATTCCTAGAATAAGAAATGTAAACAGTTGAGATATTTTAAAGTGATTCTAGCATATAAGTAGTGAGCTTTTTATGCTTTTTCCTAATAACAAATGTTTGTTAAAATTCTGAATGAGGAACACAAATAAACTCTTAGAAAATGTAGTGGCTCATATAGTTGTAAGGGGTGGCAGGATTTTTTTAATTTTAAAATCAATAGAATTTGTGAGGCAATGGCGTGTCATTACATGATGATCTGAAAATTTTCATCCAAGTACCAAGAAACTGAGAGATGAGGCTGAAACCTGCTGTGTTTCTAGATGATTCAACAAAGTTAATATATAAAAATCACACACTGATCAGTGACTCTAGGCTTCATTGGGATCTGCAGATTTTACCCAGCAGGGGCTTCTGGGCCATAGGAGGGATTGTCCCCTTTGGAATTTAGAGAATTTTGGTGGTTCCACCTATGGAAGGAAGCTTTCATTTGTTGGTTAGCCTCCATGGTAGTCATGCCAGAGGAATTGCCCTGGGGACCTTGTCACTTCTTCCCCAGCCAGGGACACTGACCTGGGAAGATGCTGGTCAGCTGTATATCTGTTCTCCCTCTCAATGGGGTGGGATGAGCCCCTTGTGCCACCATGACTCACTTCAACCAGACTTTCTGCCAGGAGAAGCCTGGGTTACACATGCAACAGCCAGCATTACCCAGGGTGAACTGAGCCCTCTCACCTCGTGGAAGTGCCTTGGTGCAAAGCAGGGTAGGTTATTAATGAAGGTCAGCCTTCATTGTCATTTCGTCAGCTTTTGTTAGAAGCATGTTTTAATATATTTCCGGGTATTTGTGTTGTAAATTCTGGAATGGTAAATTCTGGACATTATGACAAGGTGACTTACTGTGCTTTCTAAACACTGATGCCTCTCTCTGTTTCCCCCACCCCAACTCTGAGCAGCATGCTTGACAATGCAAGCCGTCTAGATGAAGAGCACAGACTGATCGCAAGATATGCAGCGAGACTGGCAGCAGAGACTACTGCATCAGTAAGTGGTTTTTATTGGAGGAAGGTAAAAGTTTCCTTTTTCTTGTTTCTAAAGTGCAAGGATTTGTCATGATCAGAAAATTTACATCTGACATCATTGATGGTTCACAGATTATTTTTCCTTTCCTTTTTATTGGATGAGATTATTAAGTAATAAAAAACAAAAATGTTTTCTTGCCGCTAGCTTAAACAATGTAGAGTGCATATATTAACCTAGTGATGACTAAACAATTCAAATTAAGGAAACTGACTGCTGCCCTTATCCACCATTATTCTAACATCTCCAAATCCAAAAACTGGAAGACAACTGGGATCCCTGAACTCAAACTGAATAGGAAAATATTGCCTAGATTAGGATTGGTTAGTATAGGTTAACAATTTACTTTACAGATAAAAGGAGCTAGTGAATCTATTTAATTCCTTAGCTAAAATACCATAGCCACCAGAACCCTAAATGCTGAGTATTTTAATTAATGATTTGGACCGGGTGACTATTATGACCCATTGCGTTAGCCTTACCTCTCATTTTCGTTTCAGGATAGAAAGGGATGATAGGCTAAAAACTTAATATATTCAGAATGAAAAGACATTGAAGCAGAAACCTAATTGAAGTATATGAAAACTTAAATGGCATAAATAAGGTCAACCTAGTTACTTTTCTTTTCCATCTCCGCACATTTGATAGAACAAAGAAGTGTAAATGAAAGTTAAATAAAAAGTAACTCGGTACAGAATGTCAGGAAGTGTATTTTCACTCTCAGATATACACTGTGAGATCAGCTGGAAGGACTAAATCAGGCAAGGTTGTTCATGTTAAAAACAGCCAGACAAATTGAAAGCAGGTGAAGGCAGTTGAGCTGCTGTGGAAATGAATTTGGCCCAGGATATTTAGCCATCTGTCATTTAAGACTTCACAACATGCAAGAAGCAGGGGCAGGAAGGAATGCACACAGTCTGATCATCTCACTGTCCGTTGCCTCACAGCGAGTCAATGCCAGATTCAGAATGCAACTCGACTCAAATTTAAGGCAACCTCTCGCCTCCAGCTGATTCATTGTATCGCTGAACGATGGTAATTCTTTATGTAACCAAAATGCCCTGCTAATGATGTATCTGGATGGAAAGCCCTTTCTGAAGACTGAAGTGACATCTGTATCTGTCTGAGTTTTCTTTGCAGCACCTATCATTATGGCATCTTAGAGCTATGAATCCTTGCAGAGACACAGTATTTAAACAAACAAGAAACAGATTTGGTTTGGATGGATTCGCTAAATTTTCTCCTCCCCACCAATATACCACATTTTTCTGTGTCTTTTAAATATATACTACAAAGGAGAAAGCAAAAAAAGGCCTTCTGTGAACAGGAACTCTCAAAACAAATGTGGCAAATATGCAGATTCTGAAGCACACCTTAGCAGCCAACTGGAAGATAAAAAACCTAAGGTAGACGTGTTTTTCAGGCAGCCAAGAATATTGCTAAGACTGGACATGCAGGACTAAAGGGCCAAGTTATTTCTGTCTCAACTGTACAATATATCAGTGCATTTGTTAGCTCTCCTTTTTGGATTTGCTGCTATTTTCCTTGACAGGTAGAATAGTAGTGGGAAAATATACATGTAACAAAAAATAAAGATTTTAAGTTAAGTAAGTAAAAAATCCCAGAAAGGTGTTTCCCCTACATGTGGGAATGGAGTCTTGCAAGAAGAGGAATATACAGCATTTCCTTTTTAAGGGCTTACGTCTACAGGGTCCCGAGCACTGTAGAGCAGATGCTCAAGATCAGGTCCCATGTGCCAAAGTTATACACATCCTTAAAGTGAGAGAGAGGCCCATTTGCAGTAGCTGAGGTGACTCAGGTGATCAGTTTTTAAGCCCTTATCTGTATATCATGGAGGAGAAAACAATTACTTGGATGTCTTTGTTCATTAGGATACTTTCAATGGCTGTATTAAACCCTGCAGGACATCATCGTGTATAAAATGTTGAAATTCTCCGTGTTTAATAAACACAGGGACTTTTGGTTATTGCTGGCGAACACAACAAAGGGAGTGCCCCAACAAAGCTGTAGTGAAATTAGTGACTAATTGTAAAGAGAATGATTTGAAATATCTTAATTGTAAAATGTTTCTGTTGTACATTAAACGTTGTGGAACAGCTCTTCTGAAAGCGTCAGTAGAGAAGGTGTAGCACAGATTCAGTCACGTGAACCGTGCACTGAACTGCTGCCTGAATGGAAGATGGATGATGATTGAGGCTTTTAACATGGAGGAATCTGCTGTGCTTTAAAGGGAGTAAATGTTCTTGGGACAAGTGGAAAGCAAGTGTCTTTTCCTTTTTGGGGAAGCAAAGCGGGACGTATTTTTGTCTTGGTGGTTCTTTCAGTGGAAATTCCTTTTTTCTCATATTGCAAGTCTCAATTGTCTTGTCTACAGCATAATAGTTAGGAGCGTGTTACAGCAACTGCCAGCAACAGGGCAGGTTCACCAGTGCTAAACTACTGCTACAGATGGGGTCAGGCATTTTTACCAGTGTTTCCTGGAAATCTCCTTGGAGCAAATTAGAATGACATGGTGGTAAACATTCAGGCCTTATCTAGCTTAGTGCTTACACTGTTGTTACGACGTGGTGCAGTTGCATCATTGGTGGCACGTGCTGCAATACGGATACTCGTTGTTTTAAAATTTAATTTGTTGATTTTTTGTTTGTTTGTTTTTAGTGCAGAGGGTCCAGATCCTCAAAGACATTTAGTCTCTTATGTCTCATTAGGCACTTAAATACCTTTGAGGTTCTGGGCTGGCAAGTCTGACAAGCAGCTTTCAGTGAACAAGCCTTGATCACACTTTTAGGTGAGGATTAGTGCATGGACATTTTTAATAATGCAGCCAAACTCTTTTGCAGCAGCAGCAGCAGGGGCAGCAGAGAGGTGCCTCAGATATTTCTTTCACCATTGATGCAAATAAGCAACAGAGACAGCTGATTGCAGAACTTGAAAACAAGAACCGGTAAGAGTCTCTGAAAAATGCCTGCCTTTGTTTAGGACCACTTAATGTATGTTTGTTGCTAACATTTCTTCTCCCTTGCTTTTGTGTGTGTGCTCTCTCTAGATCTAGCTCTATCTATTTATCAGGACAGGAGACAGGTTGCCTAGATAGCCAGTATCAATGTACTTGTGTCAAAATTGTGGTGAGCCTCTCTTAAGGCATTACATGATCAGCCTGTGTTTTTAAAAGTACGTTGTTACATGCTGTGGTGTAGTTACAGTATTTACTGTTTTTCATTAGCCTTGCAGAGGGTTCAAAATAAAAATAAAAATCCCATTCTGATTCCAAAACCAAAAAAATCGTTGGTGCCCTGTTTCTATTTATAGAGATGGAACTCTCCAGAACGCAATCTGTGTGTGATAAATAAAAGAAACCGTGAGTGTAAAAAGACTAACAAATAATTAGGGTTTTGATACAGACATAGCTGAAATTGGGAGACAGGCAATGGGAAGTCTTTGGCATTAGGGTCCAGATGCCCAGTTGGAGTAAATCAGCCTAGTTTCATTGATTTTAGTGGCGCTACACTGATCTACACCAGCTGAGGATCTGGCCCTATGTGTCAGACCCACTATCACTGAACAGTAACTTATGTTGTCATATAGAACTTTGTTCTACATTCTCTGCTTTATCTGTTGGGTAGATAAAGACTGGCTGAAAAGAGATGCCTTTCTGTCACAAACTTCTGTGATGCCTTCTCTCACTGTAGTGTAATTCCACCAGCTCCGGTGTTCATTTGTCTGTTGTAGTTCAGGTATGCTTTCTGAGTGTCTGCTGCCCACCAAAGTGTAATGAAGAGAGAGACCGTCACTAGCATCAATAAACGTCACCCCTCCTTAGCAAATCTCTGCAGCATCACTCTGTTTGCACTCCTGTGCGTTGATTCAGTTATAGTAAATCCTGTTAAATGAACTTCCCCCTGAAAAGCAGCTCTTTCTCAGATCCATAGTTAAATTAAAAGCATTTTTAAAAGTGCAAACGTGTGTCTGAATGATGCAGAAGACAGGACCGATATTATTCTAGTTTCTGTTAATTGGATGTGGAGCCTAGAATATTCACAAGTGCAAGTGCGTAAGGAATTTGTTAGGGTCTATGGCTCTGCTTTCCACAAAGAGCATCTTAAATTCAGGCTTTAGTTTTATGGTCTGATTTATGAAAATCTTGTAGAAATGCACTCTTTCTATGACTATAACAAACATCAGCGAGCCTGTTCCAGTGACGACTGTTTCACTAAAGCTGAGATGGTCTGGTGTTTGGAGCCTCGCCACGGTATCCTTATTGGTTTAGAGCTACATACAGTTCTTCTTTTTCTACTATTGAGTGGGGATAGGCTGGTTCTATGGAAATACACTGACTTTTAGTCTTTTACTTACTATCCTCCCCCAAGAGAAATCTTACAGGAGATCCAGCGGCTGCGGCTTGAACATGAGCAGGCATCTCAACCTACACCGGAGAAGGCACAACAGAACCCCACTCTCCTTGCAGAGCTCCGACTCCTGAGGTAGGTGTATAGCGGTAATGCCAAGAAGAATTCCTGATTTGTCTAGATAAGGGAAAATACAAAAAATAATTCTGTCCCATCATTGTTCATTTTTTTAAAAAATGGCAGTGTAATTTTGTTTCCATTTATTTAAATTCAGTATAGGCCATCACTGTGAAAACAATTAAGTATGTGCTTAAAATTTCACATGAGAGTAGTCCCATTTACTACTCGTGCATAACATTAAGCATGTGTGTAAGTGTTTGCAGGATCAGGGACTTAGGTAGTAAGTACTTTGGAACAGGGACCATGTCTTGTCCCAGTAGTGCTGTATAAATAACACCTTATCACAATCATATAGGGGAAAAAACGATGCTATATCAGAACAAATACTCCTACAAAAAAAACACCTATTGGGCCAGATCCTCAGGTCCCCTTAGAACCATGGAGCACTCTGTAGAGTGAGAGCTAGGAACAGAACGGCCCTTTTGCAAGGGTTTCATTGGTCATTTTTGCCTTAGCGGCAGAGAAACTGTTAGCTGTTTCAGTTGACCAGATTGTCACAGGTGGCCAGCTTCAGTATAAACACCTTCACAATGTGAATGTACTGACCCTGAAGAGCATGGAGTGATAGCCAGACGGAGCATCAGATCTGAATAATTTAAAACTAGTTCCTGTATGCAGAGAATCAGTGGGTGTAAATGCTTCCTCTCGAGTTAACATTTTCATATTAACTTTTCATCCCCATGTAGAGTAGATTTTAGAAGGCACAAGACAAGAGATGAGTTCTATGCAGATTTCCTTCATGCAATAACCTGCTGCTGGCACCATTAGACAGCCAGCTGATATCTGAAGGAAATCATTGGATGAAACTGTGCAGAGGAATCTTTGTTGACAGATGCTGTATGGTTTTAATCATTTAGCTTCCTTTGCCCTAAAATAAATCTTTTTTTTTGCAAATAATTACATTTGCAATATGAACATAAGATAAACTAGCTGGAAACAGAAATGTTTTCTTCTTATGACCGATTTGCCTCTGTAATTGCTCTCAATACCTAATGTGGTAGCATAAAGAATTCCTTCTGCTGCTGGGCAGGTGGCATTCAACATGAGTTTCAGAAATAATAACTGAATGTGATCAAAATACACAAATCACAGAATATACTATTCACGTAGCGATTGCAAATACGTAAATATTGTAATCTATTGTAAATACGTTTAGAATCATAATCTACTCTGCAGTTGACAAATCAAGTTCATTTTTATTTTTAAAAAAATCCAGTGATTGATCTAACGCTAGCAGATTAACTCTATTTAATTTTGCAGCACAGATTAAAAACATAATAGCCTAGTTTAAATTTCCTGACATTGGCTGTCCTTAAGGCACCAATACTGGCTTCTGCCAACTGAGATATCTTCCCTGTTTTAATATGTAGTGTCAGAGTAATCAAATAACTTTAAAACTATGTCAGTAATGCTTTGCATGTGTTCAGATTAATGCTCATCAATTAAGAGTAAAAAGGTTTTCCTTTAATTCCTGTGCAATTTTGGCAAAATTCCAAATTTCTGTACATTGAAAAAGATATTGAGTGGGATATTAAGTAGTATAAATCAGCAGAACTGCAAGGTAGAGAGTGGAGTTGCAATGTTTTATGCTAGCTGAGGATTTAAGCAATTGACTTCAGAATTTGGAACAATTATGGCTTTAGGACAATTTGGGTCTTATAACATCCAAAAATGTTGGAGTTTTGCAGATCTGTGGAAGGCATCTATCACCCCTTGCAGTAATTGTCTGCCCTATGTTTATACTTGTTGCATTTGATCTCCACACTTAATGACATATCTCTGGCCCCGTTTCTGTTTACCCCATCTGAATTTTACACGACCCTCTATTTTTCGAGGAAACCATTCTCCAGAATATTTAGCATCAAATTCTGCTTTGGTTTTGAGGAATTCCCAATTTCTTCTGATATAAATAAGAGCAGAATTTGACCCTCGATCATTTATTTCTGACTATTATTAAATCATGAGGAAAAAATTTCAAAGCAAAGGATATGTCTGCACTAGACTTTTATCTGGAGTTAATTGATCGCCAGTTACTTGAGGTACTTCACACATTTTGAAAGGCTCATGTGGATGCTCGTCAGCTGACAAACTGGGACTACCACGTGGGGAGCATTTGCATTAGCCTACCAAAGTACCTGAAGGTAACTGGCAATTAACTATAGATAAAAAATAGTCTCATGTAGACATATATCCTGAGGTGTGCCCATAAAATATGCAAACAAACACAGTTAACTGCAATGCAGGTGTTCCTTAAGTGATGAATTATTAAAACGTAGCTCTTACAATCTACAGAGTAGCACTGATAGCAGGAAATATACATCAGGTCATCAAGAATGGAAATTCTCTTTTCCCTATGCCCACAACACGTGCCTAATTAGGCATGGCACTGTTTCATTTAGTCAGTTGCCTCCTATGGGATTTGCACACAATCATGACAGGCTACAGAAATAACTTCAGTCAGCTCACGTTACAGATGCTTGCAAGCACCTGGGCCCTCTTCTTATCTGCTCTGCTGCTGCAAAATAACTGAAATGGGATTCCTCACACGACATCTTTGCACGTCACTAATGGGCATGTTTTCCCAGCCAGTGGATCTGTCCCTCTGCAGTTTGGGTGGATAATTTTTCTCTTACTTTTGTTTATAATCTCTTAAACCCATTTTCCTTTGCACAAGTCACAGCTTTCCCGACCATTAGATAGTCGAAAGGGGGAAAATCCAAGCACAGAAAATTTCCAGTAGAAAATATATGAATCTTCTAAAAGAATAAACAAAACTTTGGTATGTTAGGGCCAAATCTTACTCATACTCGTGAGCAATAACTCATGTGAGTAGTCCCATAGAAGCCAGTGATGCTGTTTGTGTAAGTAACTCCTTCAGTGTGAGTAAAGGGCTCACAATCTGGCTTTTAATATATTTTACGTTGGTGATTTCTATCTTCTTCCATTTTGGAGAAGTAGGACAAAAATACCAATTTATAGGCATTAAAAGATGCATTAAATACCATATTTCATAATGATATATATATATATATATATATATATATATAGCAGAGAGTGTGTATAAAATATCACCTAATCTAAAATATGACTTTAAAATAATATTGTCAATGATATTGTAACTTGCAGGGGATAGCACTGCTGGTTAAATATGACAGAGACCTCCCAAAATCTGATTGTGTATCCCATAGGCCTGATTCAAATTTGTGTTATATGGGTGTAATTCCCACAGCTTTCAGTAAGAGTTGGACTTGTGTAACTGAGGGCAGAATTGCATCCTATTCTTCTGCTTAGATTACTATAGGTTGTACTTGTACAGAATCAAAATCTGCTCCCAGTTACATGGTCTTAAATGCGGAGTAACCTCTCCAATATGCATGGATTTACTCAGGATTTACACTGCCATAAATGGGAGCAGAATTTGGTTTGCCGCATCAAAAGCTATTTTCAAATAATTATAATCGAACATATGTAATAGCTTGGACTCCAGCGTATAAAAGGCCACATATCTCTGCAGTTCTGGCTTTATTTCTGAACTCTCTTGGCTTTTCTCATCTCTATTTGCACTGTGTCAATACCCCTGCCAGCCTCTCGTGTCCTTACTTTTTTCCAAGTGTAAACTAACTTGTGTGAATCTGAAATTTTTTTTTTCTCATTTTGTCCCCTAAAAGTTTCATTTCCCATCAATTTTCTCTTAGCTTGGCCACTCTAATACATAATAAGTTTTCAGGATCAGTAAGGTACGCAGTTGATGCTGTTCGTGTATTAACACCATGTCTTTGTCATTCTACCACTAAATGAATTGGACACCACTTCAAAGCTATAGTAGTAGACTAAGTGTTTTGGGGAGACATCTGTATCCGTACTTATTTTACCCTGACCATCATATTGATCTTTCTGTATATTCTTAACTTGAAGGACCTTCCTAGTTTCTCAATCTATCCTGATTTCTGGGCTTTATATTGAATTCAGAGAAAGCATTCAATTTCTAGTAACCTAATGTGCTCTCCACAGGTAAACTGAAAAATTATACAGTTCAGAAATTGTAAAGCTGACTCTGTGAGGTATTAATTTTGATCCTGACTGCTTATTTCTTAGACAGCGGAAGGATGAGCTAGAACAAAGGATGTCTGCTCTCCAAGAAAGCCGAAGAGAACTGATGGTACAGTTAGAAGGCCTCATGAAACTTCTGAAGGTAAGGTGCTCCACTTGAAAGCCAAAGAAAAGGAAAAGGAATTTGGGGCCAGCCAGAGGGTATCACATAGGAAAGAGAGATTCATCATATTAATAAAATACTACAGAACTTGAATATTTTGTCCCCTAAAAGTTTCGTTTCCCATCAATTTTCTCTCTTAGCTTTGGCCACTCTAATACATAGGTTTTCAGGTTCAGTAAGGTACGCAGTTGATGTTGTTCGTGTGTTAACACCATGTCTTTGTCATTCTACCACTAAATGAATTGGACACCACTTCAAAGCTGTAGTAGTAGACTAAGTATTACTGAAAAATAATTGAAATTCACTTGAATATGCAAACAAAGCCCACTGTGATGCAGCACTACCTTGCTAGTTAGTAAGAAGAGATTCAGCAATGCTGATTGATCAAGTTAGTGATTTCTGGATCAGCCATACAAAGAGCATTAAAACAAAGTTTTTCATGGCATGCTCAGTTTCTGGTTTATTTGTAGTTTGCAATGCTGAAGACATATTGAATTCAGAAACAGTGGATGTACAGAAGGCAACAAAATAATTAATCCCCAGTGATAAATAGCTGTGCCAACACAGTACAGTCCAGGATCTCTTATCCTGGCTGATGGTCCAGAGTTAGTTTTCTAGTGCCTTTAGTTTTGACCCTTTTTGTTACTCATTCTATCAGATGATGCTATTTGACAATTCAGCCCCTCTGTCTTTAGGACTTTGAAAGGACCTTCTTAACAGTACTTGGTCCTTTTCACTAAAAAAGAAAAAAATCTCTTGTAAAATACACTAAAAGAAAGAAAGCTCTTTACTGAAGGGTCCTGTTTCAAAAATGCAGACAGCAATGTACAAATGTGTTTCTACGACTTGAAAGGAGAGATGAAAATGCCTCTTTACCTTTCCCAAGTTGTAAAAGGGTTGCAGAAAGCCCTGGGTTATTCCTCTGACACTTTAAATCCTGCATGGTCCTATCAGAACTAGCATACAATTAAAAATGGGCCCTCCCAGAAAGGAAATTGGCCTCCTCAAAGTGGTGGAACTTTCCCTTCAGCCAGGGGCACTTTAGAATGCATTTTCTTCTTCAAGAAAAACATAAACTTCTGTGGAAGGGAACGGGCATGGAGGAAGAGAGGAACTGCCACAAAGTGTACAGGCTCCAGCATGGATGCCCGTTGCACTGATGTATCAGTAACATGGTTGTTTAGAACTGAGTTTTGGCCCAAGGGTCATGCTCTGTCCTGAGTTATGGAGGTGCTCAGCCTCAGTGCATTTCAGATCCAAAGGAGTTGTACTATAATTAGAATGGGGAGGATGACTAGCCTCTCTAATTAGAATATGACCCCTTTGTGCTTCATTACAGACAATCTAGGGCGTCACTAATGGGCAAAAACTCACATTGGGGGACAGAATTATGATTTGGATAAGAGTCTATTTTTTGTCTTTTGAGGGTTCAGCTAAATGGGTGGTATGGTAATTCTACAATGCAAAATGGGTCAAATTCAGCTCTGGTAAGGAAAAACAAGTCCACTGAAGTCAATGGAGCAGCACTTGCTTACCTCAACAATGAATGTAGCCCATCACATCATTTGTGTCTCCCCAAATTTATGCTTGGGGAGCTAGATGCTTGGCACAGGACCAGAGCAAAGGTTACAGAAGTGACCCCAGGTGATGTCCTGGAGCCAGTGGAGAACCAATCAGAGTCTCTGTGGAAGTTCAGGAATCGTAGAATATTAGAGTTGGAAGTATCTCGGAGGTATCTAGTACAACCCCCTGCTCAAAGCAGGAATAACTTCAGCTAAATCATCTCAGCCAGGGCTTTGTCAAGCCACATTTTAAAAACCTCTAAAGATGGAGATTCCACCACCTCCCTAGTGTCGTGGAAGGAATCACGCAGCCACTCCAATTCAGGTGAAGATCGAGAAGAACTTTAATTTTTCTAACACACACACAGACAAACCATAGCTATGGGGAGCCCAGGCAACACACCTTAGTGCTGGTCACTGGAACTCCACTGGTTTCAGGTTACAATGGGTTTATATAGATTTATCAAAAGGTTCATATTACATACATGATCGTATAGTGGATTTTCTAGTACTTAACAAGTCGTTTACTACATATTGGGCACTTATACCTCCCGCTGGGATTCTCCCGGTGTCAATAAGTCAGGGTGATTCTCCTGGTGCCAGCCAGTCGTGAGGCACCTACATTCTTTGGTAGCCTGCAGGGATTCCTGACAGGTTGGGCTGGGGTGGCTGCAAGGTGAGTTAATGTCTTATAACATAACTCACCAGACTGGAGTGATTTGGTTCCAGCCGAAGGCCTCCTGGCTTGATTTTATTCCACACTAGGTAACCCATTCGAGTGCTTCACCACTCTCCTAGTGAAAAACTTTTTCTTAATATCCAGCCTAGACCTTCCCCACTGCAACTTGAGACCATTGTTCCTTGTTCTGTCATCTACTACCATTGAGAACAGCCTACCTCCATCCTCCCTGGAACCCCATTTCAGGTAGCTAAAGGCTGCTATCAAATCCCCCCCATCCCATTCTTCTCTTTTGCAGACTAAGGAGAACCAGAGATAGCTAGGATGCTACGGTACCCCCTTTACCTAGGGAATTCTGCCCAGAGGAAGGGGGACATACAGCCACTACGGTGGTTGCATAAGAGGAAATCCTTGAGTGGCAAGTTACACCAGCTTTCTGGCTGCTTTGCATTGCTCAGGCATTTTAAAACAGCAGAGCAGAGATCATAATCTGAATTAATATCTTCAGATGCTTATTGAAATATAGGTGATCTCAATTTAGACCTAATCTGCAGTGCCGAATTAAAGACTTGTGGGACCGTTTGCACTATGATAGTTGACGACTCCCCCACTTTCCCTGCCCCCCCTCACTCCCTGGGGGTTGGGGAGGGGTCTGTCCTTGAGGGATGGGAAGCCTCAGAGGGGAGGTCAGGTGGTGCCCTTGTGGAGCGAGGATCCCAGGGGGCTGTTGAAAAGCAAACCCACTCCTTACTCGTCCTCCAGAGGCTCCTGTCCCATGGGGCATACACAGCTCCCCACTCTGGCCCATTGGCTCTCACTACAGCTTGCAGGGGGGCCCTCCCCAGTGATGCCTCACCCTGCCGTCTTCCTGCCCCTGGCCTCTTTGGGGTTTTTTACCCCAGTGGTCAGGGGCCCTGTACAAGTGCACCAAGTACACATTAGTTAAGCCAGGCTTGCTAACCTTGTACCCAAGTTTGCTTGTATTTGTCTATCCTTCACTTAAATCCTGACTATTCTAACTCTGATGATCCAATTTTTCTTTAGGAAGAAGAACTGAAACAGGGAGTAAGTTATTTAACTTACTATAGCTCTCACTAACCCTTCAGTGGGGCTATGATTTCATGGTTCATATTATTCCTTCTGCTTGATGTGTGTGCTCATGCCTTGGACTGAGAATAATGATGATATTTTGCACTTCCAACACATTTTATCTGAGGATTTCAAAACACTTCACACAATTAACCCACCCAATCCCTCTTAGGAAGTAAGCAATGGCTTGATAGAATCTTTTTTCACTCCCAAAAAGCTACTTTTACACTACGAGATAAGGGTGTGATTCCCAGCTCACATAGCCATACTTGCGCTAGCTCTCATCTGAGATAGCACACTAAAAATAGTGGCGTAGCTGTAGGAGTAGGGGCAATGGCAGCTTGGGCTAGCCACCCCCAGTACAAAATTGCCTGAACCCTATAAGTACGTACTCCGGATGGCTAGCCCATGCCATCACTGCCCATGTTGCTGCAGCTATACTACTATTTTTAGCACATGTCTACGTTAGCAGGGAATCACGCCTGTGACTTGTAGTGTAAACATAGCCTAGATGAGGCCTCTTTAGGGGTGAAAAGCAATAACTATTTAACAGCATACAGCCATAGTACACCACAGTTTACAACAGGGAGTGAAGAACAAACATCACTCTTCATATCCATTTGAAACTGCCAGGGTAATTTCAGTAAGCAGAAAATAATTACCTGAGCTGTAATTAACTCAGGGTAACGAACTTGTAATCTCTAGTCATTCAGAAAGTGGACAGGGGATTTTTCCTGTCCACAAGCAGTCAGGATCATGGTTTTACATCCTCAAAAGATGGCACTTGCGCAGCAGCCGAGTGCCCCTTCAGAACAATAACTTCACTTTCAAAGCAGTGCAAAAGCCTATATTAATAGTATTGACTTTTGGAAGATTTAATTGGTTTGTAGCAGATGGGTGCTGTTGCGGTTATTAGGTTGAAAAAATCCCTGATCTGCCTAGGTAACAATATCATTTAAAAGGGGAGGGTAATATCTCATTGTAACACAATAACGCTGAACCGCTCAATTTCACCACAAGGGGTCAGTGGTCAGAACAGTAAACAATCTGATCCACACTGGTTATGCTAGTCAGGTCTGGCCATGCACCAGATTGTTTGTTGCTGATGCTCAACCTTGTTAGACTAACTGGTTTGCTAAACTTTGGGACAGAGAATGACTCTGTTGCAGCAAGACAGTCCTGATTGTAGTCCAGAGGGTAAGACCTATCAGAAGACCCCTCTGAGTAGGTCTTTTGTTTTTTAATTCTGCCTAATAATGTTAATGGCTTTTGTGTAAAAAACTAGATGCCCTAAAAGTAAACACATTTAAAAAAAAAAAAGCATCATTCAAAAAGTGTTTTATTGTGTTTAATAAAAATATATGTTGAGGATATTACAATATGTTTTTGCTTTCTACAGTGTCATATTTAGGGCTTTTTAATTCTAAATGAACTTTCAGAATGGCAGCTGATTATGCTAATTAATTATTTATTTACACTTGATCTCATCATTTCTGTGAAATGTTCCCCATTGATCCCAAAAAAATATGCTTTTCCGTGGGCTATTTTCAGATGTAGGACTGAATTCATCCCTGGAGTAACTCAGGTGGAACGAAGAGTCTAGATAAGTTTCTAGTGCTTATGTACTTTCCATTTCTATACTGCCACAAAGATGTTTCCTTCAAGAAGGGTAATGAAGTGATCACGTATATATTGTTTTCCTAGTGGTCATGTTCTAATGTGACAGTATGGTTTTCCTGGGCAGACTTTTGTGCTATGTGAGCTAGTTTCAGCTCCAGCAGAGGGAGCAATGGACTAAAGATCCAATAAAACCAGTGTTCCTTTCAAATGTATATAGTGAGTTAGGCAGGCGCTAGCTAGCCATTCTCCAGTCTAGCAAGGGATAATTTAAAACCCTTATCACTTTATCTAAGTGTGATGAGCTAAATAGAGTGCATGACGGTTGCATAAAAAGTACCTGGATGCTGACAGCTGCAATCAGTTAACAACTGAAGGCTGAAGTCTTCTTTGTCACTTCAGTGCCAGTAGCAGCTTTCCCCATACTCCCCTGTCAACATTCCTCAACCCTGATCTGGTGGCTCTGACTAGGGATTGAAAGTAGTTCAGTCCTTGGCCTCTCCGCTGAGACCACGAGGAAGTCAGTCACTTAGCATCAGTTGTAAGCATAATTGTTCAGACATTTACCATCTGTCTCCTGAGAACTAGACTAAGACCAATAACCTCATTTCACATATGCCACTAAACAGATATCCAATGGTAACAACATTCAGTTGACACAGATCTGGGCTGAATATGATCTAGCAAAATAAAGTATAAAAAATAGCTGCAATCTTTTAAACCATTCAGTCTCCAGATCTTTACATATTTCAACTCTCTGTCAGTTGATTTTTGTCCAATATTACCCAAATAGCGTAAAGAAAAAAAAATCTTATCATAACAGGCAGAAAACTGAAATACCTAAAGTTTCTTATGCCTTGCAAAGGTCTTGTTCCAGAAAATGAAAGTTACAGCTAACAGTGCATTATTTACCATGCATACTAAATCAGCATAGCAATTATAGTATGTACTTAAAAATGTTGAGCACTAGGGTATATTTCTCCTTTGAGTATATGGCCAGATAGGTGCTATACCATAGGATGTGCACGCACCTGTGCACTCTTGATCAGAGAGTGAAAAGTAGTGCGCGTGGGCCCACACCTGAGCAGAACAACACCTCGTGCTCTGCACAAGGGGATATAGGCAGGTACACGCCTGATGCAACACCGTTCCTTCTCAACTACCTATGGCTTGAGGCAGTCTTTGCTGTTAGCTGTTTCGGCTTCCCACCTTCCTTTCTGGGGAAAGTCTTTATTCATTATTTTTGTTTCTTAATTATTAATTTAATTTTATTTTTTGTACTCCCAGAGGGGGTTCCCCCACCTCCTACTTCTGGACTGTTGTTTGTGCTGGGGCACAATTTGTCATGCTTAAGATCCAAGGGTTTAGGTTGTACCAGCCCTGCCACAGGTCTTTTCCCCACAGTGACAGCCATTCAAGTTGCCTATGGTGTTTGGAGGACTTCCAAATCCCCTCAACGTGCCAGGTCTGTCTGGGATTTAAGGGTAGGTCCAAAAGAGATTGGGAGACTAAATTAAAACTCTTCTTAATGGAATGCGTCTGAAGAGGTCTGCTTCCCCTCACCCCCGTTCATCAGCCTCAACATCGCAGGCCACTTCAGTCACCAATCGTATGTGACCATGGACATGAAGACCTCAGAAAGGAAGTTACACACCTCCCTCACCAGAGGAATGAAGAAAAGGGGTATGTCACCCCATAAGACCCACTCTCAGGAGACTTCACATCCCTTAAAGGGTACTGTAGGGGCTCCAGCTTGGTCTTATACCATGTAAGAAGCCTCGTCTGGGTAAATGCTCTACTAGACAACCTACCACAGTGGCACTGTCTGAACTTCTGTGGCACCATCATGCACATAGGGGAATTATGCATCCTCGGTACTGGCTCCTTACTCGAGCTCTGAAGTAGGACAGGACCTTGCATCCACCTCAGTGCTACAGCAGTCTCCATCTCACTGATACATGATTTCGCCTCTGGCACCAACTCAAGACTCGACTCTAGGCTATGACAGCCCTCCAGCTCCTTCCAGGGTTCTGTCTTCTGAAGATCTCATCATTTTGGAAGAGCCTGAATCTCCATTGCCATGAAGATCTGCCAGAACCCCTCACTGGTACCCGCAGACTGAAACCCGCCCCCACACTGGTCGCAATGCCTGACGCACTGGATCGTAGCTCAGGAGATGAATTATCAGACTCGGAGATCTCGGCATAGCAATCCATTCCAGTACCGTACCATCCCGCTCCCAGGAGTCCCTCTATCCTAGAAAATCTGCCAGGCAGTGCAGTCCCAGGGACTATGCCCGTGAGAGACCTGTTCACTATCTCTCCCAATGGGATTACTGGCATCCTTGGAGCCAGCTTGGTGACAAATTCTATAGGAAGAGGTTACAGGCACCTATTCGTACCTTCCTTATGCATAGAGTCTAGAACCGGTGCATTTCCCATTGAATAGACATTTCAGTAGTTAATTTGCCAGGCCTTCAGAATACAGTTGCAGACTCCCTGAGCAGATATTTCTGGCAAGATCACAAATGATAGCTCAAAGACTCTGTCATGGCATCTGCCAGACCTGGGTTCTACCACAAATAGCTCTCTTTGCCACCCCGATCATTCCAAACGCTGCCTGATTTGCTCCAGGGGAGGTTTACAGCCTCTGTTCTCTGGGAGTATCATTCACAGAAAGAATAAAGGGCCAGCCTGTTTCTATGCAGCATGTGTCTAAGTTTCAGGTTGTGTTTTGACCTGATTATGAAAAAACTGGAATACAGCCCTCCGTCCCACCCAGAGTGATGGCGCATTCCACTAGAGCTCAATCAAGAGCACACAGGTGCACACACATCCTATGGTGGAGCAACTAGAGGGACAAAAACATCTAGAAGTACTCTAGTTACTGTAAGGTAAGTAAGCTCTCCTTTCTTGTATTCCCTGTGAGGATAAATCCTGGAAAAGGAGTGCCTGTGAATGTCCATCATTTGGAGGAATTAAGGGACAAGCCAAATCCCCATCATGATTTGACAGTTCCTCAAAGTGTGACTTACCGGCCGATATTTGCATATACCGTACTTCAACTTTCTTGAGAGTTCTTGTTGTTTTTCTGTTCTTCTTTAGCCTCCCAGTCAATGGGAGGGAGACAGAAAATGGATAAGTACAACATGGTATTATGAACAAGAGGCTCTTCTCCACCAAAATCTGTTCAGTAGAGGAGTGGAGGCATAAGGAAGCCAGTTGCGGCTCTCTGTTGTTCTGTCTGATCTGCCCTGGGCATGGCCCCTGTGAAATTTAGCACACCACCTGGCTATTCTAAATTCTGCCAGCTGGTAACAGTCCCCAGGGGACTGGTTATGCCAACTCCACACCTGCTGAAAACTCTCCTGGTCTGGCAGAATTGTCAGCTGGCCAGATCCAGCTACTTTTGCACCCCTTTGCACTACAAGAATGAGAGACAAAAAGGGGCTAGAAAGCAGGAGAGAACATCAGTCTTTATGTATTCAAATTCCTCCCCACTGTCATTTAAGTGTCCTAAAAATTTTTACTCCGAAAAAAAATATTAAAATTAAACTTTTCATTCTCCTATCATAGAATATCACTATTTACTCATAGACTCATAGGTCAGAAGGGACCAATATGATCATCTAGTCTGACCTCCTGCACAAGGCAGGCCACAAAACCCTACCCATACACATTTATAACAACCCCGAACCCATGACTGAGTTATTGAAATCCTCAAAAGTGAGATTTGAAGACCTCAAGCTGCAGGGAATCCATCAGCAAGCGACCCATGCCCCACGCTGCGGAGGAAGGCGAAACGAGTGTTTTGCATAAAGGTAATTTTCACGTACAAAGTCCTGCTTCAAGTCTCTCAGGTCACATCTTCTGCCAAGCTCACTGTAGTCAAATGAACCCTTTTGTTTCAACTTCCATAGCATTGTTTTTCAGCAGTGGCAGTGTCCCTTAAAAAAAAAAAAAGTATCTTGATCGATCTGTTGGAGGTCAGCCAGGAATAACGATGCTTCTTCTCTTCTGATCATTAAGACCTATTTCAGTAGGCACAAGGTAGGCATGGTTGGGGGCCAAAATGTAGAAAACATAAATTGGCTTACAAATCTAGAAAAAGAAACAACCAATTTTATAAAGGGTTGTTGCCTCTTTTTTGGCATTCAGTTATCAATATCTGATCTTTGTCTCTGAGGGACAGTCACTAGGACATTGAAGGCATGTGACACTGAAGGGTCTAAGGAATCCAACAAAAAAAATTTAATTGATTTGTAACTGCAGGTTCAAATAAATTTGAGGGTGGAAAAATAGAGATCGAGATAATATAATTCTTCACTGTAAACACACTAACACATGAGCACTAGTCACTGCTTAATTTGTAATGAAAGAGGTGCCGGGGCTCAATCAATTAGCTGCTGGGGCTCAAGCAATTTTTTTACATTTATAACTGATGCAGCAAGTCCAAGGGTGCCGGTTCTCTTAATTGCAAAGCCTAGAGGTGCCAGGGCACAAATTAAACATTGGCACTAGTTCCTGCTTAGCAGCACTCATGTTATCTCAGTCATAGACCTCTGTTCAACCCAATTTCCTAATCATACTACATAGAGTGTGGTTTGTTTCGGTTTGTTTGGTTGTTTTTCGTATGTTGGCATATATTCCCAGGAACTGTCAGGCAGTAAAGGAAAAGAGCATTAATTCACTGTGGCCCCAAGTATCACTCACCCAGCTCCACTTTTAAAAATTATTATTCGTCAAAGCATGCTTGAATTTCAGTTCAATGATACTAACTCTGAGGTGCTAACAGCATGACATTTTATAAGACTGGTGTTAAAACATTTTAACTTCCAGCCACTGGGCCCATAACAAGAATTTAAATTGCCTATCTGAACAGTACTTTTGGAGAGCCTGAGTATAGCCTGTAGAATGATGTGCATGATTTAGTAAAGGCTTAAATAGATCTCCAGCCAAGAAGAAAAGCACAAATCTATACTGTTTGTTGGGAGGGTAAGGTTTTATTTCACTAATAGGTGTAATTTACATTCCAAAACTTTATTGCATGGATAGCTTCTTGTAACAGTGATTGAGGTGTAAGAGCACGCACTTGATCAGCTAACATGGAAATATTACACCCCCAGGAGTAGCTTCAACTCCTTACCCAGACTAAAATTTGTCTTAGTGCCAGCATCCTTCCACTTCCCACAGACTGCAGGAGCTGTCTTCTCAAGAACATATGAGTATTGCCAACATTCTTAACGCTTTCAGGGGAAAAAGGCCCAGACCTTAAGTTTTCCTGTCCTTAAATCTTTCTTTAAATTTTGATATCCAACCCAGCCTCCCATGTTTCAGGATGAGGTCCTGACCTTCTAACCTATCTTTTCCTACATACTACATCTTTACCATGGGTTGCCATAACTGTTTCCTAACAAGAAGTTGGGTACAATAGATTTCCTTCATCAGACTTAATATTATCCAATTTTTCTGCATAACTGCATGATTCCAGCTGAGGTTTCACTCAGTTGAGCTAAGAAATGGAATGAAGATGACAACGGCTGAGTGTTATCTCTTGTCATGGACCCATTTAACCACTTGTTCTTATTTTCCAGACCCAAGGGGCAGGCTCCCCTCGTTCTTCACCCAGTCATACTATCAGCCGACCTATTCCTATGCCCATTAGGTCTGCGTCTGCCTGCTCCACCCCAACCCATACACCTCAGGACTCTCTGACAGGAGTGGGAGGAGATGTGCAGGAAGCTTTCGCACAAAGTAAGTTCTGCTGTGAAGTAATTGTTAGTCAGACTGGGAGCGTATTCAAGTGTCAGATGGGAAATTGAGGCACAGGGTGGAGAAGTGACTTGCACAAGGTCACCCAGCTGTCCAGAGGCCACGCCAGGAATAGAACTCAGATCACCTGAGGCCTCTTCCAGTACCCATTACAACTCAATCTGTTTGCCATAAAATAAAGACTTGTTGCTGACCATTGCAAGTTGGTTCGACAAGCTGGGTTTGGGATGCAAAGGGGAGGAAGCATCACTCTGCTTTTCCTAAGAACTGATGGACTTTTCCCTGGTGTCTCCTGGTGTTTACCAGAGCACTGCCATAGGCTGCTGTGCACTCCTCATTCCCCTTCCCTGTTGTTCAATTTACAAAAGGATGGAAGATCATCCTTTGCTGACTGATATTTGTTTTCAAGTTCTAAGATCACAGGTTAAATAATAAAATAAACTAAATAGTCCGTTTGACCTGACTGTGGAAATATCCGTCCTCCCACTGAATTACTTTCTTTCCCAAATGCTTGCATCACTGCAATTTCCTTTTTTCTTTTCCTTGAACACAAAGGGCCAAATTCTGCTCTCAATTATACCAGTGCAAATCAGAATGTTAGTGGAGACCCCCTGGGCATACCCTGCTGTAACTATGAACATAATTTGCCCCCCTGGGCTCAATTCTGCACTCCCTTGCAACTTGCATTGATTTCAGTGAGAGTTGCATACATGCATTTGATGACAAGGTTGAGCCCTAAAGTGCAATCACCCTTTAAAGAACTAGTTAATTCTCATGTTAACCCTTGTCCAGCTAGAAGATTTTTCCTTGTCCCATGCCACCAGGTTGCTCAATGTGTGTTCTGTAAGAAAACAAAGAGAGAGACAAAGAGAGAGAATTTAGTAGCTACAATAAAATATCCATAAATAATACATGGGCTGCCCCAGGCAACTATCTTTAGATACAGCAATGTGTTCTGCTAAAGTGAAATGGCAATGTAAACGTGTATTCTCATATGTACTGTGACCACACTTAAAAACAACTGCCTTTGATAAATATAGAATTTGTCCTCAGTATTTACTGTATTCTAGTTGTGTAAGGCAAACCTGGGCAGTGTTTAAGAACAGCCCTGGAGTAATGTGCTGGCAAACACCATAGTATGTGGGGATTATTTTTTAAACAAACAGCTGTATTTTCAGAGTTCTTTTCATCTGCCCATAACGAAGACATTCCAAGGAGTAGTGACCTAGCCCTCCTATATTTTCTTGAGAATAGATATAAAAGATTGTATAGGCGTGAGGCTGAGAAGGCATTACAACTCTTCTCAGAAATGTGTTCATGAGAGAGACAGGCTTTCACTTACTTTCCTGGAGTCATTTTCATCAGGAGAATTTATGGCTTGAGATCAACAACTGAACCACTTGAAATAAGCAAGGGGCACTGGCCCCCCCAATAATTGGCAGGGGGCACAGAGCTCCTTGGGGAGGCCCAGTGGGCATGTGCTCTGCTGCTCCTCTGAGGCCTTGGGGGGAAGGCCTGCGCTTCTCCCCAGGGGCACAGAAAGTGCCGCTCCGAAAGCACTGAAATTTAAATTCCTGCGCACACCCCTGGGGCAGTCAGTTTAAAAGGCATTCCCAATGCCAAATCCTGCCAGTTTCCATGCATCATGCTCTCGGGAGTTAGCTAAGATTTTAAGGGCTGAGTCCATTTAGATATAGTTAATTCAACAACACTAGGATGTGAGTTTGGGACTCTGATAGCATAGGCTGGGAGCACACTGTACCAGTCATCATAGCCCTGAGGATGAAATATTGCATTTTGCTCTCTGGTAACCTTCTTTTGATTGATGCTTAAGGCAGCACTGAGGAGCTTTGCAGGAAATTACTTCCTGGACCCTCCTCTATTGGAAAGAGGGTCACAGCAGCACAGGACAGTTCACGGAGGGGGCAGGGGCTTTCAGGGTGGGCAGAAGTTTGCTGATTGTGGGGATAGGAGAGGGAGCAAAGGGAACTACTCAGTCTAGTCTGGGGGGCAGCCAGCTCCAGGCAGTTCCTAACTGCTCGCCAGCAGCTGCAGCCCTCTGGGTCCCTCTCTTGCCTCCACCCCCATGTGTGGAGGAGTTTATGGGAGGGGCAGAATCCCTCCAATATTTCCTTTGCAGGGGTGCTGGCTCCCACTGTCCCCCGACCCTGCTGGGTTTTGTTTATTTTTAAAAAAATGTGAGTATATTATGGAAAATACAAGAAGATTCCTGAGCTCCAAGAGATACGAGGAAGGGTTGGGAAACGAAAATCCATATAAATCTTCAGCGTTGACCATATTTATACGTTAGACAATAATAATGTCATTAAACAGCCGTGGGAATTTAGGGAGAAATAACTTCAGTCCACTTCCCCCAGACATTTTAAATGGGGTCACAGAGAATTTCATCTCTTAGCCCTGGTCTCCTAGTGTCACCACACAAATGTGAGCTTGATTGTAATTAATAACTTCCAAGTTTCTGGCATCGCGATTAAATGAAGCATGATGCTGAGCTGCTGCTGTATACAGTGTAAGAAAATGAAGCTGTTCTGCATATAAGTTTTGCATGTGTCCCTTTCAAAGGGCTTGATGCTTTGAAATTATATTGGCAACTTGGTGTAAGATAAAAATACTTTATACACAAAGCCATAATTTGTTCCTTGAGAAAAATCTTAGCATTGTGTTTTGTCTTTCTCCTGTCTCAGGCGCAAGGCGAAATTTAAGAAATGACTTACTAGTGGCAGCAGATTCAATTACTAATACCATGTCTTCACTGGTGAAAGAGCTAAACTCAGGTGCGTGAAGCTTAAGAGCATGATCACTTTGCAGTCATTTGACATATATTTAAAAGTAAATAAAATGCAGCTGGGGAAAAAACGCCTTACTGGAGTTCTGGATATTTTTGTATTTCATGGAAAAAAAACCTAAAAGTGATAATATGATGAGTATAGCAATTTTGAAATCTACAGACAGTCAGGTGCAATTAGATATTAGAATTTTTTCTCAGAATATAACGTTTTGGTGCATCTGTAAATAGCATCAGGTGTAATTTTTTTTTCTTAAGTATCAGCTATGCAAATAATTTAATGCACCTCTATCCTGACATGCAATATCCAAGTTATCTTGAGTCTAGATTGCCAGCTGTGCCAAATGGCCTATATGTGGTGTCCTTTTTAGCAACGTATGCAAATGTCTGCAGAGACTCTATTATGCTGTACCACCACAGAAGCAAGAGGTAGCCCTGCAAACAGATAGAGAACTTATGGGCACAGCATCCATGTTGCCTGAAACATACTGGTGTATTCATGATTGTGAGATGTTGGAATTCTAACTTGGAGAAATAGAAGAATGTTTAGAGAAACAAACCAATCCTACTAGCACATGGGGAATTAAATGTACCCATAATCACCTTTGTGGCTCACAGAGATGGGCAGTGAGACGGAGAGTAATGTGGATTCGGAGTTTGGACGGACTCATTTTGATGATCTTGTTCCATCACCAACTTCTGAAAAGGCTTTCCTTGCACAAATCCATGCCCGCAAGCCAGGGTACATTCACAGTGCAGCTGCCACCGGCACCATTCGCAGTGACATGTGAGTACCTTCTGTGTTATTTTTAATTCATTTTGTATTGAAATTGTTATACTAATATGAATGTACGTATTTCCCCTCAATAGTATAACTAAAGGGAGGCTCTATGACTATACAATAATAATGAGCTCTCTAAGCTAAAGGAGTCAGGGCAAGAGGTGATACTCTTCATTCCAACCTGCAACTTTTATCAGCCCAAAATAAGAAGCGACCTTACTGGATTTCAATCAAGAAATTCAGCAGTTGAGCCTTTTTATTTGTGAACTTTTGCTAGAGTACGACTGGCAAATTTTAATGTTTTAACAGATTTAACCGATGAGAATTCTGTTTTACGATGACTTTCAAGGTTTCAAAATTTGTCTTTGTTCCAATGTGGCATGAAAACAAAGCCTTTCAAAGGTTTTCACACATTAGAGTTGTATTGAAACTTCCATTTTCAGCTCAAAAGGGTCTCTCTTTCTCCGTCTCACTTACCCTGGACCTGAGAAACCATCCCATCTAAACCTTCATTGAAATCAGTATGTCTTCATGAAATGATTTGCTGTCAATAAAATGGCATGTTTCATCAGAAAATTTTTGATGAACTCTAATTTAGGGCCTGATCCAATGTCAGCTGATGTCAATGGGAGTCTTCCATTGACTCCAGTGAACTTTGGATCAGATCCTTGGTGCCACTCTCTCTCTCAAGGAAGTTTTTGAGAATTTTTATCATTGATTTCGATGGGAGCGTGGTTGGACTGTGAATGCACATTTATTAGGACATGCCCTTTAATCTCTTTCATGGATGCTAAATCCCTGGAGAGGTGGGATTTGAGGGAGGGCTGCAAAGATAAAAATAACTTCAAGAAAATGTACATGGAGTTAAAACTGAAAACATAGATCCCACTTTCCTCTCAATTTTCATTAAAATAGGGTAGTTCTTTTAACACTGCTTGTCATTCATCTTAGGGGGCTATTTATTAATAATTGTCTTTAGGGTTACAGAAGATGGAGATCCTTATGTTAGAGCAGATGATGAGAACTATGAAAATGACTCCGTCCGCCAGCTGGAAAATGAGCTCAAAATGGAGGAATATCTGAAACAAAAGCTGCAGGATGAAGCCTACCAGGTAAGAAAGGAACCCACTGTACAGTTCCCTAGCTTTAAAAGGATACTGCACAGCAGTAGCCCATCATCTACAATCCATTTTCTTTTCTTCTGCTTGGATCAGAAATAAAATTTCTTCTCAGGGCTGGAGCTTCCAGATAAAAAATTTATTATTCTCAAAACTCTTTCCCCCTACCCCCGCCTCCCGAATCTCTCACACACGCACATCTTTGAAAGTGCTCAGGAAGACTTGCCTAAGACTGACATTAATCTTCAAAAGGCCATTAACCAATCCTTCGTAATTGCCACGGCCTCTCAAACAAGAATGCTTTGTGTTGCAACTGCTGAAATAGGGCAATGAGGACTCAGCCTTTGGGACTTGGCTTTTGAATAAGTGACTTGTTGTTTAGCGAAGTGCACCCATAGCTTCAAGAGCCTCACAGGGCTTTAAACCAACACACCCAGCATGTTTGGATTCTCAAAGTATCTTGTCTTGTCTAGTAAATGATGTACACTTTTCCACATCTCAGTGTTGTGCCAAGATAACAAATGACAAAAGGGGGCTGTCCTTAGGTTTCTGCTGAGTAAGTGGAACAGCTACTGCTCAGTTAGAACATTTATTATGATTTATTATGTAGCAGGAACACCTTAACAATGACATCTGCCAAGCATTGAGTCATCAATTTCTCTGCTTCTGCTGACACCCCATTTTCTCTATAAAAGGAACAGTATCTGACTCTAGAGTCCAATGCAGGATCAAGGCCAGTATTAGCACACTGCAGCAGTGCTCCATGAACAAATGCACGTCTGTTTAAATTTACATGAATAGTCATGTTCATTACAATGGGATTATGCAAATGTATAAAATTGAGTGAGTGAGTATGTGCAGGCGGGCTGGAGAATTACAGCTACTATTTGTGAGGTGGGAGAGAGAAATTTTGGCAGATACTTTTCAGTATTGTTGCTTCCTCCAAAGTCAGGCTTTTTCTGCTGTAGTCCGAAAATAACCCCAAAAAGGTTCAATCCTATCCCCACTGAAGTCAGTGGAAAACTTCACTGGGATAGGAATTCTCACAAGATGAATATTACACCTGGTTTGTTTCCATTGGGGAAAAATAGAAATTAAAAAACGAAATGAACTTCTTAAAAATTGATTAAATTGGGTGATATGAAACATTCATCCAGAAGAAGAGTTCAATCTGTTAAACTTTTCCTAAGGAAATGTAATGCCTTGCCTCTAATCTGTAGAGTTGTACTCAGAAATTGTCTGGTAACAGAAAACATTTGTTTGATAACAGAAAACACTAGAAAACATTTTCAGTTGATGGCTATGGTCCTTAATGTGCAAACATTTAATTGTGTTAGTAACGCTTACTAACGTGACTGGTGCCACTGAGACTACTTGAGTGAGTAAGAGCTAATAGGATGATAAGAGGTCATTAGAATATCTGATGTGTTTTTGGCACTCTCTCTGATTTGGGTTTAACTAACAGTATTTCATTATTCAAGATCCTTTTCCACTGATATCACTGGATGGTCTCTAAAGTCGAAGACCATAGAGCTAGCATTATTTTTATTTGTAAAGAAAGAAGTAAAAGCTAGTAAATTTCTTTTTCAAGCATTCTATGGAATGGTGGTGGGAGGAATTATCTAGTTTGAATCTAGCTTCTAGAATTTATTATGGGATTTCTTACTGATCATGTGCACATAATATTCCCATTCGGCTAGATATCTGAAAACAAATGATGGCTGTAGTTGTTGCTCTTGTAATACAACTGTCAACTGAAAAAATCTGATAAGAAGAAAATGACTGCTACTATATGTATAGTATCCTTTGTTGGTTCAAGAATATTATTAAATATATTTCTCTCTCATTATATGTAAAAGCAGTACTTTTTGATGGATATGTAGACTTATTATTGCACTGGAGATGATGGCACTAAACCCAGTGTTTGCTTTGTGTGACCTTCAAGCAAGCTTTTGCAAATGAAGCCCTGGGACACTAGAGTTTAAGTGAAACCAGACTGTCAGCAAAGAGTGCTTTTCTCTATGTAGCAGCAGCAGAATGCATGGTACATGAGAAAGTCTGTGACAAGGAGCCTCCAAAGCATCTTCTTTTTCCACTTCCTTTGAAGCATGTAGCAAATAACCATTGTTATCAGAAGCAACACATTTAATGCACAAACCTAAACGCTAACAGTGCCTCCTCTCCCGTGTCTGTTAGCAGATATGGTTTTGTTATAGTCTCTTGCTGAATGTATAGTATGAGTCAGTTTTCCTTATTCCTTATTTCTTATGTCCATTGTTGTTCTCTTTTATTTTCTCTCTTGTGCATGGCTTTATTCTGAATAATACACCGGCTGGCTGCTCACTGGCTTAACTTGTCATCTTCTTGTTTCATGTCCTTTATTATCTACAGGTCAGTTTGCAAGGTTGAGTGCAATATCCTTCTATCACTCTCCTCTCAAGTAAGTATAAACTTAATATAGAAGAATGTTTTCAACTGGTAACTTGCCATTCAGATACACGGCACCTTCTGCTTTATGTGCACGTATGATGATGCTGTTTCCTCCTTTGCTCATTTCCAGACATTCAAGCATGAATTAACTCTAAACCATGTCCAGTAAGCCTTCAGAAATTTGCTCAAAGTCCTGAGGATTATCCCCCCACACACTCTTTCATTTTTTTACCTTTTTCTGTTACACAGAAGTTCAAATGATCTTCTTAGCTATCCATGGCAAGGCATGAATTGACCGTCAGAGAGAGAGAGAGAGAGAATGATCTACTGGTTAGGGCACGGGCCTGGAATTCAGGAGACATGAGTTCAAGTCTCTGCTCTATGCCTCAGTTCACCCTCTGTGCTTTCCTAACTCACAGGGTGTTGTGTAGATAAATACATTAAACGTTGTGAGGCACTCAGACACTTCAGGAATGGGTTCTATACAAGTGCCTAAGATAGATAATAAGTTCTCATATAACAAATGGCATCACCCACAGCTATCACTAAGTGACCATCAGCTACACTGAAATACCAGTTCATCACTTTTGAACTTAGCCAGTGTCCCAGTGTGGTGTTAAGGGGCTCTGTGCATTGCTGGTGGTGCCATTTGCAGATGAGAAATAAAACTGATGAGCTGAGACATATAACAGGAGTTAAGTTATGAAACGAGGCTTCCTGGCCAGATAGTAACATGATGAAATAGATTCCCACTAGAGTTTAAATTCCCTCTAGAGTTTCAGATGTATATGGTATCATCTTCTCTTTCTGTTCCAAGTAGTGCTGATGTGCACTATTAGTGGCTGCATTTCCATAATTGGCAAAGTACTTCTGGTTTATATCAGCTGTTAATGTGCAATTCTCAGTGAGTTTATTGGGAGTGATATGCATGTAACTGATGCTGGAATTTGGGCCTTTGTTTGAAAAGCACTTTGCAATGATTGGGATTAACAGCTATTATTTTTTTAAGCCCCTCTCTCAAAGACTAGTGTTGAAAGCCCATCAGTGTGACAAGAAAACAAACAACAATCCCACAAAATATCACGAGAGAGAATAGATAAACGCCACAACAGATTTTTCAATTTTCATTTTACATACCCCATCAGGCTTTACTCACTTCCTCAGCAGCCTTGTTAGCGTGCCTGGAAAGTGAGCAGCTATAGAAACACATTTTCTTCTTTCAACATACTGGAATTGTCAGTTACCAATCAAGTCACTAGAATATGAAAACAGATCAAACTGTAATAATATATGCCTCTAGATGTATAAAGGATACAAAGGTTCATGTAGCATATGCTTTGATGTGCATTATTATGAATTAAAATGATATTGAAGAAACATGTTTTGAAGTAAGAAACTCTAAACCCTGTCCCAAGTTCAGGTAGAACTTTTTGGTTTACTTTTTATTTATTTATTTTTTGTTTAACAAAAGTTCAGGCAACTTCTTTTAATATTTTAACTTTAGCAAACCTCTGCAGTTTCTGCTTCTAGCCAGAAACACTCATGCTAAGATACTGTTGTAAGAAAAGCCAGGCTATACAACAGTACAGATTATCTGAAAATGTGCATCCCAGCCCAGGTTGGCAAGTCTCAGGCGGTTCAGTTAGCATCTCAACTCTTGGATCTTTTCTGAAGCATTTGAAGTGAGCCCCGTACATTATGGGTGGGAGTTTTGAAAGCGCTGTGTGTTGACTTAACTCTGCTCCCACCGGTAAAACACCTATTGACCTCAGTGGGAGCAGTTAGTCCAACATGGAGCACTTCCATCCTCTGGGGGAAAACTTGGTCACATTGAAGGCGATGACAAAACTATCACTAACTTCACTGGAGTCAAGATGTCACCCTGTACTTCTACCCTAAAAAAGCAAACTCTGTTTCCTCAGTGCCACATCTGCACAAAATTGGGTGATACAACCTAAAATAGCCCCCTCAGGTAGTGGACAGAAATCCATAGTACTCAAGCCCATTTACTTCAGGGAAACACAATGTTTCCTTTGTTAATATTTCATCACTTTGGAAAGTGAAACTCCAAACAGTTTATACAGGCTACAGTGGTTAAAGCATATCTTGAGGCCTGCCAACTGCGTAACTATAGCAGGGTGCTGTCAAATCTGCATTTCTATTTCTTGGGAACCCTGCTGTTGAATATAAAAAGCAGTTATTTTTAGAGACTGTATTAGCTAACAAATTAAGTATAGAAATACTCTCATCGTTGTATTGCACAGGTGGTAGTGTTAGGCGAAAGGCCAAGTGATTTTTCTATCCCAAAACAATAATAATATCCTGGAATTGCTCTTATAAAATAAAGCTTATTAAGAAGACTTAGATGACTAGTTGGACAATGCGTTAATAGACATGAATACAGTTATATGATTGACAGACTGTCACAGAGCTCCATTTGTTTTCTGATTTATAAAGCTATACACTTTATCATTATTATTTAAGATTATTTTATCCTATTTGCATTTTGGAATAATGGTACATGAAAGTCTCTGGAAGTGATATTGAAAACATCTGGTATAAATATAACAAATGCATTCTCAAGAGAGCAAGTGGGTTCCTGTAACATATAAACTATAATTTAATCATGTTTTCAATTTACTTTTTTCATATTAAAATAAGTGGCTACATATATATGTATATAAGTGGCTACATATATATATATATATAAAAAATAATTAATGGAGCAACTGAATGCAGTTTTAAAAAGTTGTCATTTGCAGATGTGCCTTATTAAAGAAGGGTAACTTGTGGTGTGAGTGTGATCCCATATGAACTTCAACTTACTTTACTATTTAAAGCAATATCTTATGATTCTTCAATGGCAACATTGCACTCAGTCACACCCCGTTCATTTTTCAATTAATGCTTACTGGATTTTTAAAAAAATTTAAGGTTTGAAAAGCTCCTAAATTCCCCTACTTAAGGTACTAATATGTAGGAGACAGAGTACAGGGAGAGAGGGATTCTTTATTAAGTCTCACTTTGAGCAGAAATGTTCCATGTTTCCTCTTGGTCAAAAGGTGGGGGGACGAGGGGGGTCTCTCACTGACTATTGCAGTTTGAAGCTCCATGGCTCATCTTTGCAATACATGGGCATTCTGGCCTGGTCTTACACATAGTGGGCCAGGCCACCAGCCAATGGGTTTTAGTGGAGGGCTGCTGTGCCACTTGAGCTGTGGGGGGAAAGAACAGTGATTTTGAGCTGGTGTTTCAATTGCTAAACTGTGCAAGGCCCCCTTCCTGTTTTCAGAGCCCCCTTATCCCATTCCAGAGCTGAGTAGCTCCATAGTAGAACACACTCAAAGGGAGCCCAGTTGCAGCAATGCTTGGCCCCATATGGCTGAGAATGAACCAGGAACAGTTGATGAGGACTGCACCAAGAGAGAACTGGGGACTGAGCCTGATGGTGTGGTCAATAGTGGGGTGAATGGGACTTGGGCCTCACAGCACCCCCATCCCCAAGACCTCCAGTTGTCTCCTCTGGCAGTAGCTTCATATGGCACTGGTCCCTGACTCTTGACCCCACTGATAAGTGAGGCCTCCCATCCCTGACAATAATTTCATATCTGGCTTTCTTGCAATCACAGCAAAATGCTTCCAGATGTTGAAATGCAGCCTCATTTATTTCTTTGGCAGGGTAACAAGCCTTGTGGATATGGGGGAGTGGTAGATGTGGTATACCTTGACTTTAGTGAGGCTTTTGATACAGTCTTGCGTGACTCATAAACACACTAGAGAAATACAACCTAGATGGCGCTGCTATAAGGTGGGTGCATAACTGGTTGTAAAATCATTCCCCGAGAATAGTATCAGTGGTTCACAGTCAGGCTGGAAGGGCTATTGAGTGATGTACCGCAGGAATCGGTCCTGGTCTGGTTCTCTTCATCAGTGGTTTAGATAATAGCATAGAGAGTACACTGGTAAAGTTTGTGGATGATACCAAACTGGAGAAGTTTCAAGTGATTTGGAGCATAGGATTAAAATTCAAAATGATCTGAACAAATTGTTGGAGAAATTGTCTGAAGTAAATAGGATGCAATTCAATAAGGACAAATATAAAGTACTCCACATAAGAAGGAACAATCAACTGCACACATACAAAATGGGAAATGACTGCTTAGGAGGAGTACTGTGGAAAGGGATCTGGGGGGTCATAGTGGGTCACAAGCTAAATATGAGTCAACAGTGTAACACTGTTGGGAAAAAAAACATTGTACGGGGATGTATTAGGAGGAGTGTTGCAAGCAAGACACAAGAAGTACTTCTTCCACTCTACTCTGTGCTGATATGGCCTCTGTTGGAGTATTGTGTCCAGTTCTGGGTGCCACAGTTCAGGAAAAATGTGGACAAATTGGAAACAGTCCAGAGGACAGCAACAAAAATGATTCAAGGTCTAGAAAACACGATATTTTAGGAAGGATTGAAAGAACTGGGTTTGTTTAGTCTGGAGAAGGAAGACTGAGGAGGGACATACGAGTTTTCAAGTAAACAACAGAAAAAGTTGTTACAAAGAGGAGGGAGAAAAATTGTTCTCATTAACCCTTGGGGCTAGGACAAGAAGCAATGGGCTTACCTTGCAGCAAGTGTGGTTCAGGTTGGACATTAGGAAAAGCTTCCTAACTGTCAAGGTGGTTAAGCGAAGGAACAAATTGCATAGAGAGGTTGTGTAATCACCGTCACTGGATGTTTTTAAGAGCAGATTAGACAACCACCTGTGGGGGATGGTCTAGATAATATTTATTCCTGTCTTGAGGGCAGGAGACTGGAGGAGATGACCTCCCATAGGTAGCTTCCAGTCCCATGATTCTATGATCATAGAATTCCTCCAGGAATCCATTTTGAAGCACTTGGAGGAGAGGAAGGTGTTCAGGAACAGTGAATGTGAATTCCCCAAGGACAAGTCATGCCTGACCACCCTGATTGCCTCCTATGATGAGATGACTGGCTCTGTAGATGTGGGGAAAACCGTGAACATGATATGCCTTGACTTTAGCAAAGCTTTTGATACAGTCTCCCACAGTATTCTTGCCAGCAAGTTAAAGTAGTATGGGTTGGATGAATGGAGTAGAAGGTGGATAGAAAGCTGGTTAGAACATTGGGCTCAGCGGGTAGTGATCAACGGCTTGATGTCTAGTTGGCAGCCAGTATCAAACGGAGTGCCCCAGGAGTCTGTCCTGGGGCAGGTTTTGTTCAGCATCTTCATTAATTATCTGAATGATGGGGTGGATTGGATCCTCAGCAAGTTCACAGATGACACTAAGCTGGGAGGAGTAGTAGATATCCTGGAGGGTAGGGATAGGATACAGTGTGACCTAGTCAAATTGAAGGATTGGGCCAAAAGAAATCTAATGAGATTCAACAAGGACAAGTGCAGACTCCTGCACTTAGGACGGAAGAATCCCAAGCACTGCTACAGACTGGGGACCGACTGGCTAAGCAGCAGTTCTGCGGGAAAGGACCTGGAGGTTACAGTGGATAAGAAGCTGGATATGAGTTGAAAGTGTACACTTATTGCCAAGAAGGCTAATGGCATATTGGGTTGCATTAGTAGGAGCATTGCCAGCAGATTGAAGGAAGCGATTATTCCCCTCTATTCGGCACTGGTGAGGCCACATCTGGAGTTTTGTGTCCAGCTCTGGGCCCCTCAATAGAGAAAGGATGTGAACAGTGGAGAGCAATGAAAACGTTTAGGAAGCTGGGGCACATGACTTATGAGGAAAAGCTGAGGGAACTGAGTTTATTTAGTTTGCAGAAAAGAAGAATGAGGGAGGATTTGATAGCCACCTTTAACTACCTGAAGGGGGGGTTCCAAAGAGGATGGAGCTAGGCTGTTCTCTGTGATGACAAATGACAGAACAAGGAGCAATGGTCTCAAGTTGCATTGGGGGAGGTTTCATTTGGATATTAGGAATAACCTGTTCACTAGGAGGGTGGTGAAGCAGTGGAATGGGTTACCTAAGAGAGGTGAAGGGATCTCCATCTTTTGAGGTTTTTAAGGCCCAGCTAGACAAAGTCCTGGCTGGGGTGATTTAGTTGGGATTGGTCCTGCTTTGAGCAGGGGGTTGGACCTCCTGAGATCCCTTCCAACCCTAATTTTCTATGATTCTCCCTCTGCTGCCCTTAGGCTATCTAGATAGTACAGCCATCTTCACATCATCAGCCACCTGCCCCCTCATATCTTTCATCTTCCATTATGCATTGAGGCTTATTTTTCATTTGTTGTGGTATGATTTGGTGCTTTAGTTTTTTTGTGTGCCTTCTCCCTTTTCTTCCCCCTAAAGAACTCAGGATGGCCACTCTTGGACTTCCTTTGCTGAGTCAAAATTTGAATTTATTCATTTCGAAATTTTGTTCATTTCTAATTGAAAATTTCATCATTTTTCATTCCAATAGTTTTAAATTTGAAATAGTTGGAATCTTTTACTTTGCTGAAAATTTCAACATTCCAACATTTTATTCCATTCTGAAATCAAAAAAAATTAAATAATTTCAGTTTTGCAAAATGGATATTGTATTTTGTCTATCTCTAGGAATTTTTTGCCTCTGAAGATTCAAGCAAAACCAGCTCTTTGAGGCCCTAATCCAAAACCCATTGAAGTAAATGGGAGTATTTTCCTTTGACTTCAGCGAGCTTAAATCAGGCCCTAAATTATGAATGTGAAAAGAATAAAATGTCCATATGTTCCAGCCAGTAATATTGCACTCAACTCAAAAAAGGAGTTAAGCTAGAAATGACAAAACATGTCTTGTTTTTTAGATCTCTTTGAGACTATAAAGCAAAGTAAACAGGAATAAAATGAGTTCAGTAGTTTTATTTTATGAATGTTTAAAGTCAGAAACATCACACATGCTCACTAGATTGTTTTGTATATTTTTTTTCAAATATTTGATATTTGATTTGTTTAGGACATCTTATACCACTGTAACTCAATAGAGCTTGTTAGCTCCACAAGCCAACTAGCTTTATGTTCAGGAACTTAATAGGTATATTAACTGTGATAGACTCAAGAAGTTCACCCTCTTAAAGTTATCAAAGAGCAGGTTAAAGGGTAACTTGATCACAGTCTGTAAGTACCTACCTGGGAAACTGAAGTTTGATAATAGAGAACTCTTCAATCTAGTAGATAAAAGCATAACAAGATCCAATGGCTAGAAGTTGAAGCTAGAAAAATTCAAACTGAAAGAAAGGCACAAGTTTTTAACAGAGAGGGTAATTAGCTATTGGTACAGTTTACCAAGGGTTGTGGTGGATTCTCCATTTGAAATCAAGGTTGGATGTTTTTCTAAAAGATGCTTTTGTTCAAACAGGAATTAATTCAGAGAAGTCCTATGGTCTAGGTTATACATATGAGACTAGACAATCACAATGGTTTCTTCTGGCCTTAATCTAAGAACAAAATAGCATTAAAGGATGCATGCAATATGGTCAGCTCTATTTAAAGCCACCAAGACTAGGAAACTTCCCCCTTTCTTTGTGCATTTTTAAGTGTATCTGCCACACTTGTCTGTGGGCGAGAGCGCTGCTGTGCTAAGGAGGCTTTATCCTGGGTCTAGAACCAATGAATTTACATATAAAGCTGAGAAATTAATTGATTTTTTGGTTTGGTGACTGAGCCAGGAAAAAAAAAGGGGGGGGCGAGGTTCTTTGAACCAAACAGAAAAAAATGTTTTTCTTCTTGTCAAAACAAAGAAAAACAGAAAACAATTATTTGGGTTGAACAAAACATTTCAAATGTTGATTTGAATCAACATAAATGGCATTGCCAAAGGAAATGTCTATTTGAAAAAAAAAGTGTCAAAATGGTTCATTTTGACATTTGTGAAATGTTTGTTTTCAAATTTTTTTTCAGCCAAAACAATTTGCCGAATTTGACCCAAATTTACAAATGGTTTCAGGGCCCTGAAAAATGTAACTCTCTCAGCCTATTTGCCAAAAAAAATGCATCCAGCTCTACTTAGTGTTCTGTTGGCAGCACTTCCAGGATCCCAAAGTCAAATAGTTTAAGGCTTATTTATTATTCTAAAAAGGCATATTAAATGTAAAAATAGCATTATATGGAAAGTTTGGGGGGGGCAATCAAGTTCTCACTGTGCAATAAATTTCAAAAGTTAGGTTATTCCCATCCTGCTATATTAACTGAGCTACAGACCACGTATGTAATATTTTCTTTTCCTCTTTAATGTAACGCTTAATGTGTTATTCTTTAGTATAGTATATAACATAAAAATGTCAGACATGCAGTGTGGCCAAATTAACTTTGGAGGAGCAACCTCAAAGTTCAGTGCATCATTTTTCAACTTTAATGTTGCATGAATACTAGGATTTTTTTTAATCATTAAATTATAAAACAACAGGAAATAAAATATGGACGAAGATGTAAATACTGGGGGAAAGGGGACCTTTGCCATGACTAATCACTTGAGCTTCAACTTGTGATTGATTATGTCATTACTAGAACCCTTCAGTGTATTTATAATTCTGTAATTCACTGGCACTCATTTCTTGTATAAAACCACCTCTTCATCCCAGTGCCAGGCCTGGAGCAGTACGAAGCATCCTGGAAATCTATAATAACTGCTCCTCGCACTCACAAATACTCATCTAAAGCATATAGTGTGGACAGTAAATAAAAAAATGAATTATATTCAGTGCTATAAATGCATCTTAATGTTCTTGATGCCTCACAAACCACTTATACTTTGTTCTTATGGGTTATAATGATGCCATCAAAAACGATGAGCTGTACCTCTATTTATATATCCTTAAAATTACCTCAGTAAGAACCAGCCTAAACTGAAAATTGAACCATTGAGGTTTAAATAAATTCAGATAGCTGCCCTCTTCCACTCCTCCTTGTTTAATGTTCAGGCCCCTATGAACTTCCTCATTCCGGCTGAGACCTGAAGTTGAAGGGGCAAAATACTACCCAGAATTCCTGTTCTTAGGAGATTTCCAGCCAGCTTTGCAGACTTAGACAGTGCAGATAAGTGTCTGAATTTTTAGATGCTTATTCAAAATGAAGCTCAGAAGCTTCTGAGATCTTCCCATCACTACTTACAATGCACTTTTTTCTTTCATTTATCAACAAAATAGTATTAATGTTAAGTCTTTTGTAACTGACTGAAAGGAAATACTAAATTAAGACCAATATTCCAATTTCACTATGTTTGACATGTTCAGGTGTTCCAGGATCCAATAGTGGCATCTGTGCTTGAAGAACTGAACAGAATTAGATAACTTTGGGAAAGAGAAGGAAAACCCTAACTCAACCCAGCTTTATTCAGTTCATCAGAATTAATTTAGCCATTGTTCATAAAAACAATTTGTATGTGAGCGCTAAACCTCTAGAATCAAGTTTTAGCCTGATATGAATAGAAAAAAGATTATTTTTTTTCTATGAATAGAAAAAAGATATTTTATCATCAGCAGAACTGCAAGATAATTTGACTATCATAAATAATTCAAGGAAAGAGGGTAAAATAACCTATAGTCCCTTTAACTTTGAAGTGGGGAGGTATAAAGAGGGTGAGAAAACTATGGTCCCCAGAATTAATATATCAAAGGACTATGTTCCCTGTGTTGCCCAAAACTAATTCTTCAGCTACACCTTGGAACATCAAAAGTTTTCCATTGCTGACTAAAACTTTGAAGCATCCAATTCTAGAAACACAGGATGCCATTGATTGTGCAGGCTATAAAAACACTCAACAAAGCAGAATATCCTACTGAAAAGAGATACAGTCTAGCATTATTTTGGGGATAGTTACATTCAGTGCAGATCAACTTTTACATCCACAAGGTGAAATTCACTGGAGTAGGTAGGTCCAATGCAAGGTTCTCCACCCTCCTCAAATTCCCATGTGAGGGTTGTGCAGGGAGGTGCTGCTAGCTGAATTACTACACATGACAGTTTCTGCACCTCCTGCGCATAGTAGAAATCTCCACCCCAAACCTTTATAGGCCAGCATGGAGTGCTACATGGGAGCAGGAAATGGGAGCATCAACCAATTGATGCGTATGCAATTCCAGTTGTCCCAGGACCCTGTATATATAACACAGAAGGTTTCAGGCCACTATTCATACGCCCAGAGTTGGAAAAGCAGGAGCATGCAGAGCCGTCCTGAATTCTGTCCCTGTTTTGTGGGTGGAGTCCAACTCTTCTGCAGTTTCATGTGCATAAAGCTTTAATAGTGGATATATGGGAGTAGAGGCTTTCATCTTTAATATCTAACTTGTAACCAAGAGAATTGAGTGGCTTTTTGTTTTCTTGAAAATGCAGCATGGGGGGGGGGG
>ML675601.1:64317177-64331032 GCA_007922155.1 Mesoclemmys tuberculata
AGAGAGAGAGAGAACGTGTGTGTGTGTGTTTTAAGACAACTTTTCCTTTTAAAAGTTCCCCTTAAATGTTTCTCAGCAGGCTAGCTGCAGTCAGACAGACAACGAAAGCTATGTAAGAACTGATGATGAGGAGAGCTACATTCGGACAGATGATGAAGAAAACCTGGCTGCAAACTTCACGGAAGAATGGAACCAACAAGTGCAGCATCTGTTGACAAAAATATCAAATGACTGATTAAGTTCTGAGGACTGTAGCACATTACTTTTGTTCTAAGAGTTGTAGTTTGTAGGTGTGTGTTTTGAGAAAAAGACTTTTGTTTCAAGCTAACTTATATTAGCTACATCTTCTGTAACATGGCTCATTACCGATGAAAAAAAGCAGGCTGAAATGTGTGCTGCTGTTACAAATAATAGCAGTATCAACAAAACATGTAAACCCTTTGCACATGTTGAATCTATTCAGTTTACAATGACAATATTAATACTGTTTATAGACTGCAATTTGATTTCTGAATACTTTGAGATTTTAGTAGAGCAGTTTACTATACACTGTACATTTTTCTTTCACAGAAGAAATATAAAAGCTACAATTATGCATTTAACACTGAATGATTATACTCCTGAGTGTATATATTTAGTAGCCCAAAAGCAAAGTACCAGACTATGTTTGCAATTTGTTTAAAAGTCTTTTACATAAGACTTGTACAAAATGCACTTAAAAAACCCTCTAATTTAGGGCTAACATGTAACTTAGGAATGTTTTCTTTCAAAGTGATCTAACAAATCAGCCATAGAAGTTAGTGTAAATATTTTTTTTCCAAATAGATATCATATACAAAAGGCAACATTCAAATTATATAGAATCTAGTTTTTAAATCAGCACAGATCTTCTTAAAACTGTGAACTATGTTTTGAAATACTCGTTACTAAAGCTGTTTATAAACCACAGGTGCCATAAGATCCCTAAACTGACTGAAGTTATGTATAATCTTCCATAGTATTGTTTCACGGATGTTTTAGCTTTAGTAAACGTGTTCAACAAATCGGCTCTTTCAATTTTTTCCTCTCCCTATCATGTTATTTTTGAGGCCTTCAGCTTTAAATATATAGGCTTAAAGTGCGCTTGCAACTGTTTCCTTTCATTTCCAAATGTGTATTGCCTTAGCCAGCCACCAGATGTTCTGCATGCATTCTTGGAAATGTGTAGTGAGACTCTCAGAGCTGAATGGAGACTTAGCAATCAGTGAAATGCACAAGGAAAACAGAGTTGTTTTTGAAAGAACAGGCATAGAGTTACCGAACTGGAGTATTATTTCTGTTAGTAACTCTTAACTTCTTATCTTAACCGTGGGAGAATTATGGGAGAAAGTAGGCCTTTTCGATCATTCAGGATAACAAATTTAAAATATTAGCTGTACAGTGCTTGCCTTGCCATTACTATTATCCTACATGGCGTTTTGACCAGGGATTGAAGTGAAATAGCTGGTAATATCTCTCACAGGATTTTACTTAGGAATGAAGTGACACCGTCTAGTAGCCTTGAAAATTCTCGGGTTTCATACAGATAGGCCACATCTGACACAGTCTGTCTTCAGTGAGTGATCAGGGACTGCTATAAAACAGATTGCACGTCTAACTTTTGTTTCATGGTAACATTTTAGGATGTGTCCTGTATAAACTGGACTGCTATATAGCTTGTCCAGATAAATTCCCTCATTATATCTGTACATGATCTTTAGTCTCATGACTATTTTATTGAGATTGAGTGCTAGGTAATGTATAGCTGTATGAAGGAGTTACTGCTATGTTTTTACTTTCATAGTTTTATTGCTTATACGGACCTGTTGCCCACATCTGCTTGTCTATCTGAGCATGGTCTCAGAGACCCAAGTTGACACTCCTGCAACCTGGTATCTTCATGTAGGCTTCCCCCCACTCCTCCAAATCACTGGTCTTTGCTCCTGTGGTATATGCCAGCCTGAAAAGGCAGGCACCATACATATGATGGCATACTTCTCCTACAACCTCTTCTCAGGAATGGGTGAACCTCCACTAGTGCCTAGCACTCAACACTGAAAACTACTACAGTGAAGTTACAGACAGTGCTGTGAGCTCAGGATTCTGGTCAAGCATTTCCTGAACACAGACAAAATGTGCTAGCACACACCTGTGTGCCATGGCCGACTGATTCAACAGCTACCTTACATAAGCCTCATGTCTGTGTACACATCATCATCATGCTTAAAGTAAGTGCAATAGTAGGGATTCATGGTCAGGGCTCCAGGACTGGTATAGTGAAAAATGTTGACAAACCAAGCAGCTTTCTCTCAGTGTGGTGTCAGCAAGGCAATCCCAAGCAGAGTTCTAGGTGACCTCTTAGGCTTTAGAGCTCTGAGCTGAAGCACATCTTATTTGGCTCTCCAAATCTCTAATTGAAGCTTTTTTTCCCAGTTGTA
Organism: Mesoclemmys tuberculata; assembly: GCA_007922155.1. Lineage (NCBI taxonomy): Eukaryota > Metazoa > Chordata > Testudines > Chelidae > Mesoclemmys > Mesoclemmys tuberculata. The sequence continues at coordinate 64,319,634 of ML675601.1, forward strand.
AAGCTGGCTATGTTTTAGGTCAGCTGGTCTTTGACTGTTTGTCAGATATTATTTTGGTTGTGGCTTATGGTCATTAAATAAAGTAACAGAAATGGGCCCCTGTGCTGGCCTTTTCTAACTACAAATGGCCAACCACAGCAGTCAAAACTCCCTGGGTGGTTGACTGTCGCTAGAGAGAAGGACTACTCAGTAGTTTGTAATCAGGAGACAGGGATGTGAAGATAAATAGGGTTCTTGAATGTTTAAAGTTGAGGAGGAGAATAAGTTATCTGTATGTAGTAATGTTAACTAACCTGCATAATAAGGTGTGTGGCCTTTGTTGTGATATAATATGTATTTTCTTATATGCATGAGCCAAATTGTTGAATCGTTATTTAGCACAGCTGTCTGCCTTTATTTTTAGTCATCTTCTCCCATCTTTATTAGTTCTTGGCAATTATTGTAGATAGACCTTGTAAATATTGCAACCGTAGGTTGCTGTAATCACATTGGTTCAATTCAACAGAAGGAGCCATGAACAACAAGCACTCCACTGTGTCCTGAAGAGAGAGGGCATTTTTATCTTTGAACCAAAAATGTATGAAGAGTTACATCTTGAGCTAACAACTGTACGACATTTTTAAACTACTGTACTTGACACCACTTGAGACAGATAAAGAGACACTAAAGATTTCACAATATTCATTGGTATTGTAACAGAACTACTATTGTATGGGTTTTTTGTATTGCTGTTAAGTATTGTTCTGTGTGTTTGTGCGTGTTGGAACCTACTGGGGACATGTTATATTTTGAAGTGATTAAACTATTTAATTGTGTGTCTATATTTTGGAATGGAATTATTTCTTCATTAAAAAGGATTTTTAAAAGTAATTTACCAAGACTCATGTTTGTGCTTTATTTTAGCTTTAGGATGTCTGTCTGAAGGTAAAGTGGCACCTTCTTCTAGAATAACGGAAAGCAGCATTGTCTGGTTCAGTGACCTTCACCTCTTTCTTTCCCATGACCAAAAACTCATTACTTTTTAAAATTCTGACTCCACATTACAGAATCCTTCACACCAGCTTCCCTCATGCTTCAGAAGTGTCACTGATCTTTGCAGTGATCCAGGCAGTTTCTTTCTCCCCATTCTGGTATAATCCCACATCGGTTTCAATTCTACTATTTTTTCCTTGTGGCCCACATATGAACCATTGCAATTTGGGAGGTGTGCTGCAGGAGTGCCCAATGTTTACCCTGTTTGCTTCTCAGTTTTCCACATACCCTCTCCCCAGAGAAAGGCCAAATTCATACTGGAAATAAATCAATCCCATTTGCAAACACAAATAGAGTCTCTCTTTACTTTCTGGAAGTAGGTACCTTCCTTAGCCATTGCAGTCCTGAATGATGTAACTGAAAATGTTTGAAAGCTTCTGGATGGTACATAGGGGTACATTCAGCAGCCTATAAATCTATGACTAGAATTCTAGTTTATTTCAGAGGCCTGTTAATTAACAGTTCCATATTTCACTTGAAACACAAGAGTTTGCTCTCTGTGTGCAATGTTTGAGCACAGTGAGATTACCTCAGTGACCTACTAAAGTGATTCGCTACGGGAACAATCAGCATACTGCAGAGGCTGTACCTCCCAAAAGGTTTGAAAAAAACCACCCCTCCTTTTTTGTTCCAGTCAGCAGCAGGCATTGAAGAATTTTATGTATTTTGGGATCCCTTTAGCCAAATGCCCAGCTAATCTATAGATTAAAGCCTTCCCTTGTCTTTTTATGAATAACTGCCATGCATTGGTCATGTGAGGCTTAGCATGGACAGTCTATACTGCAACCACCACATACCTGTTCATTCAGTTTGAAACAGAGAATGCCACAGGCATTAGGATTCCTGCTTCCCATTTGTGTCATGAGAAAATCAGACACTAAAGGTACTCCTTTGAGAGTTGTCCAGATGGGGGTCCTGTTCTTGGATAAACATGTTTTCTAGCCCATAAATTTGGAGCTTTATAAATAGCAGCATCCATTGGGAGCTGCTGTCCTCTTATGCAGGGTTCCAATGCACCAACCTCCCTTTATTTCCAGCCGACTCTCCAAGGTGCAGTGCAGTCTGCGCTTACTCAGTGTCCTCGCGGCTTCCCTCATGGTTTGTTTTCCTGCTGTGCGTGTTACTTTCTGCCTGCATTAGCTAGTCAGTCAGTTTTTCATTTAAAAACTGATTTATGTCTTGTTCCTTTGTGATGCAAATGGGGGGAGGAACCGCAATTGAGCATAACATCTTGCGTACCAAGTGCACATCATCCACTGCCTAGCCCTCTGCAGCTGCTTCTCCTTTCGTTGGGCTGGTTTTTTTTCCTCCATAGCTGATGGAACTGCAAAGGAATAGTGGCTAAAGTAGCTATTTGCACAGCATATACAGCATAAAAGATGCTGATCAACAGAGAACAGTGCCTCCCTCTGGAATCCCTTCTCCCATCCACTGCCTCCTCACCAGCCATTTGCCTCTTATTGCTCCTTCCTGCCCTTAACATTATCCTCTCATCCTCCTACACCTTTCCACTCACTGCTTCTTAGAGTCCGCCTACTCACTGCACCTCTCCTCTCTCCCTGGGCACCTTTTTTGGTCACCCTTCCTGCTGATGAGAAGGCAGAAGCTGATGTACTGGTGGGGACAAGAGGGTTCGCCTCTTCCCCACCCTTCTGCCTACCTCGGGGCCAAGAGGACAGTTGCAGTGGAGAGAGCGAGAGAGAGAAGCAGCTTCCTTATGACTATATCCTCTTATACCTCAGGAATTAAGGGCTGCGCTCTGACAAGGAGATGGAGCTCGCCTAGGAGGAGCTGAGATCAGGCAGCCGTGAAGTAGTGAAGGTAAAGACTGTTCAGAGGTTTGAAGAGGCCAGAAATGAATTGTCACATGAGAAAGGAAGCCAAAAATGGATGAATTGGTGGAGAACAGGGGAGGATGCCTAAGACTTGACAGAAGGGGACTGTGAATGGAACTGAAGAGGGTGGAGGGAGACTAATGAAATGAGCACGTGTGTGTGATGGAATGATATTGAACTGGCACATGAACTGAGCTATAGAGGGTTGGAGGAGGGCATGAAATACTGAACTGCTGAGTTGGGGGATTTTTTTTTTTATGATATTGAACTGAAGGGAGGCTGAGAAATGAAGGGCTGGGGGCAGAACACTGATGTACATTAGAAAAGGAGGCAAGAACTGAATTGTCTGCGTGAGGAAGAAACTAGAATTGCTTGATTTGGGGGCAAGGCATAAGAAGTGGTGAAAGAGGGGTTGAAAATTGATGAAGTAATTGGGGGGGAGAAGGAATGTAGAAGGCTAGGATGGAGGACCAGGTATTGGAGTTTGGAAGGGGGAGCAGAACCAGGAAATGGCTTGCATGAAATAAAAAGTAAGGAAAGGAAAGGAAAAAAGGATGGACTGGCTAGATAAATCAAATGGTCTCAACAGGGAGGAACGTGAGTTTATACAGTGAAAGCAGTGACTGGATTGTAGCTGTATGGTGTGTAAATTTAGAATCAAGGCGATAAAGCAAGGGGGAGAAAGAAAGACTGAAAAACTTAAATAGGGCGAGAGAATATTTGGTTTTGTGTAACTGGGAGAGAAATACATGAGGGCATCCGTGGCCCTCTGCTTCTGGGGGCTCAGTGTCAGTGTGTTGTTTGCTAATTCTATATAACATAATTTACAGCTAGCAAATTATTCTGATAACAAAATTCCAGTCAAATTCCCAGTAGACTTGCTTTTTTTTTCCTCCCTCAAAACGCTAGGCAGCTGGTATGTTGGGATAGCTGCACATTATGCTAATTGCTAATCATTACGGGCTCTGTTACCTTGTGTTTCCCTGTCCATTTGTTGTAGCAACTGTTTGTGGCTCATCATATATTTACGATTGTCAGATCTTTGAGGCAGGGCCCAGCTTTTCTTTCTGTGTGTGTGTGTGTGTGTGTCCAGTGCTTGGCACAATGGTGCTTGATGTCAAATGGGGACATCTGGGTGCTACCACAAGACAAATAATTAATAACATCATATATAAAATGTTTGGCTTTAAAAATCTGAAAATGTGCGACACTGCATATGGAATTTTAACACTTTAATGTCTGGCTTTGCTTTCTACATTCATTCTAGAGCCCTTCCTGCTTCAGATTGGGGAGCTACAGGCCCGACAATTCTGCTTCCTCCTTCGAGTTCACACATTTCAAAATACTTACAGAAAGTTGTTTATTGGTTCCCCACACCTCCCCCTGACCCGCTGTTTGGGCAAAGTACACCAGTACTTTTTACAACCATGTAATTTTTGTTCTCTGCACTCTCTCCAAATCTGCCTTGCAGTACAATGCTGCTGTAGCTAGAGACAAGGACATGCTGACATTCAGAAAAATCAGCTCATCACTGTGCCCTGCTGTACTTAGAGTGGGTGCCATTACAGTTTGGCAACCACACACACACACAGGTGGGCTACACTTAGAATTGAAGGTACCAACCTACTGCAATCACTACAGAGCCCAAAAATGTCATTTTTAAATAGCACTCGCCATACACAGGCTATATCATTTTATATTGTGCCACAAACAAGCGTGTGTTTGCTCCCTGCTAATTTGCTTTCAAAGCCCAAACCGTCATGCAGCTTGAAGTCCCTGAGCAGACAGGCTTTTAAAGTCTTCTTTGTGTTTTCTGAAAAGCCCATATTAGAGCTGGTGTATAGAATAATTAACACTCCAGGGGACCATGCTTCTAGGGAATCATCTCTTCACTTCTTGTTGGCTGCATATGTTTGTTTGAGGAAAACTGAGCAGAAAGACAAATTTTTAAATTAAACTTCAGTTCTAAGTTCTCACAAATGCACCAATTTCATTCATAAGAATAACAAAAGACAATGGAGAACTATTTTCTAGCGTCACTGTTATGGGACACAGATGCAGGATGTATTTCTTTTTACCACACCTTGCAATGTTAGTTTTGGTACACAAGAAATTATACTCCATTGTAGATTTTTCCACATCTGCAATCCCAAAGGAAGCAAGATTAGAGTGGTTTGAAACAAAACACATCAGATCAATGTGTTAAACCAGATATTCACTGGCCAGTTACAACTTTCCTGGTGAGATCATTTGTCGTTCACATCACATGGTATGTAACTGATACCTATAATCCGCTATTCTAACGTCTCAACAGCAAGTGCTTTTCCTACAGAAATTAGGAATCAGGTTCATCCTTGGTGTAATGCCATTGGCAGCAGAAGTCTTACAGAAGGGAGGAGTTTTTCCTAGTACCTCTCGAGTTGATAGAGGAACTGCATTTATTCAACTCTGTAATAAGAACTTGCTGAATAACTGCAGGGCATTTTCCCCCATAGCTGATATAATTAATGCTAGGGAATGATTTTCATGTCTCAGTCACCTAACAGGTCGAATGGGAAATGAACTGCATATCGAGGACAGCACAACTTAGATTAATTTTATCATGAAGCTTTACATTGTATTGTAATTTTAAAAGCCGCAAAACAAAAAACAAAAACACCTCCTCTCCTTCACAGTTTCCCCTTCCTTAGACACAATTGTACCCACTGAGTAGCATGGTGGTTATAACAAAATTCCCACTCCAGTTCCCACCGTTACTGCAGCTATGTTATGCTTCTGTGGAATCTAAAACTGATGCACTTCATCTAAAAAGCGCGGTTCTTACAGTGTGTTTAAAAATAAGACATTCAAGCCAAACTTCAGTGTTGAATTAAAAAAATCATTGCCACGGGACATAAAACTCAGTCAAGCTAACTTAGGTTTCTTCCAAACCAGATAGCTACATTTAACAGCATGGCAAAAGTATTCACCTGCTTGACCTCAGTTTTACACAGTCACATCTTATCCTGTTACCATGTTAAAAGCTAACGGTTTTGTTTTTATAAGTTATAAGCTGTAGAAACAAACAAGTGCCTCTAAAGATCCAAAAGGGGGAAGAGAGAAAAATTTGCTTCTGCAACTTAGACTGCCATACTTATTTAGATGTTTATAGTCTAACAATGAGTTAGAAACTCAGGCATACTCTGTTTACTCATGGGCATACACCTACTGATGAATTTATTCTCTATTATGGTAAACAGGAGCTTGCGTTCCATCTTTATGTCACATAGTGTATGGCAAGACAGGATGGATCACTTGATTTCCCGTTCTGTTCAATCCCTCTGAAGCACCTGGCATTGGCCACTATCAGAAGTCCATCTACTGGGCTAGATGGACTATTGGTCTGACCCAGCATGGTCGTTCTTACATTCTTACGTCAGATGTTATGACAATCCATTTTAATAATTTGTATTAATCTGTCTATTCTCAAGCCACTGATTTGCTTGTAAGTAAAGTTTAGTGCTTATGAAAGATGCTTGACTACTGGCATTGGAAACGGAAGTCTTCTGGTTACTAATAAAACAGATACAGCTGCAGTGCAAGCTTCCTCACATTAGCCCCTATCATCACCCTCTAGAGACAATATCTGTGGGTGAAAGAGTGGTACAGTCTTCTTCACACTCACTCTTCAGTATTTATACGCAGCTTGCCGCTTCACCAGGGTGCCAACTATGTTAGCAGCTTGCATAATGTGAATTGTGCAATTCCATTTGCCTGAGATACTAAACTTCTTTCACACAGGCCATCAAATAAATGAGTTCTCCTTCGAGTGATTGCTCAGATGCATTCCACTTAGGTGTGTGCGCGCCCTCGTGCACAGCTCTCCAGAGAACTTTTCCTAGCAGCCCCTGCAGGGGCCGGTCTCAGCGCCCCCTGGAGTACCGCCACCCGTGACGGCCAGTTGAGAACTACCCCTGCTCTTCAACAGTTTGTGTTTCTCCTTAAAGTGAGTAGATAGTTTAACAGTTCACCCTGAACTAAGTTAGTTTTTAGTTAGTGAGGGGTTTTAGTTAGTTTAGGGAGCCTTCGGGCTCATGGCGTCCCGGCTATGCCGGGCTCGCCGGGCTTCAAGCCATGCGCTAGCTGCGGCAAGGCCTTCTCTGCTAGCGACCCCCATGACCATTGTTTGCGGTGTTTGGGGGAACTGCACCGTAGGGATCGGGGCAGTATCTGTAAGTCCTTTAAGCCTCGGACTCAGAGAGAGCGCGAAGTGAGGCTTAGGGCTTTTTTGATGGAGTCCGCTTTAAGCCCGGCGTCCGAGCCATCGCGGACTACTCCGGCACCGAGTGTGTCTTCGGTGCGGAGTGCGCCTCCGGCACCGGGGGTCTCGGTGCCGAAGAGGAAGAAGCGCCGCCCGCGCTTGCAGCCCTTCCCCGCACTGCAGGAGCGGCCGGGGTCGAGTTCGGAGGTGCTCCTCCTTATGGACGTGCCACCGGCATCTGCTCCGGCACCGGCCCCTGCTCCGGCACCGGCCCCAGCACTGGCACCTACTAGGGAGGCTCCCCCGACTCCTGGAAGTGGGGGACCCCCTATACGGGACCCTTCGACACCAGAGGCTATTGAGGCGGCTCAGGCTTTGTTGGAGTTGCCTACGCCTCCGGCACTCTCTCACCGGAGAGAGACAGGGCCCGTTTCCCGGGGCAAACCCACGATGGGGGGCCCCGAAGGGTGGGCGGCCCCGGCACCGGTGGACAGGCCGCCCACCACCCGACGCAGGAGAGTTGAGCTCGGAAGCTCCTCTCCATCTTCGTCTTCGGACGACGCATCGCGGCACCATTCCCGGCACCGCTCCAGGTCCTGGCGTCGTTCCCGACACCGTTCCAGGTCCCGGCACCGTTCTGGACATCGCTCCTCGTCGCGGCACCTCTCCTCGTCGTCGAGTTCAGGCTCGGCACTGAGACGGCGTTCTCGGCACCGCTCCCCAGCATCGAAGCGACGAAAGACTCCCCGGTACCGGTCGTCTTCTTCGGCGTCGCCTCGTCGGCACCGAAGTCGGAGTCGCTCTTCGAGATCATCGCGTGGCGAGTCTCGGAGCGCTCCCTCCCGGCGTCATCACCGCCTGCGTTCTCCTGACTCGGGGTCCCGGACCCGACGTCAGGAACAGGTATGGTCGTCGGCACCGCAGCCGGCACCGGCACCGCAGCCGGCATCGGACCCAGTACTGTTACCGGCACCGGCACCGTCTGTTGCGGCACCGGCTTTGCCCTCGGCACCGGTGCCGCCTCTGAGCTGGCCACAGGGACCCTGGCAGTGGCCGTTGTGGGCCCAGTGGGCGGCTCAGATGGGGCAGGGAACTATGTCGGCCCCTGCCTCTGTCACCCAGACTCAGCAAGCACCTTCGGTGCAGGAGGGTGACCGCTCCTCTGGGGAAGAGGAGGTGGAGGAGGACCCTGGGGAGGGCCCCTCCACTGGGCCCCGCCACCCATCTTACTCGTCGTCTCCGGATGAGGCGGCGGTACGAGACCAAGGAGCCCCGCTCATTGATTTTAAAGCACACCAGGAGCTCCTAAAGCGGGTGGCTTCGAACCTTGGCCTTGAGGTCAAGGTGCTAGAGGAAGAGGTGGACCCCCTCTTCGGGCGTGTGGGGGCCCAGGGACCGGCTAGGGTGGCCCTTCCCGTGCATGAGAGGGTCCTGCGCCTGGCTAAGTCAGTCTGGCAGACCCCCGCCTCGGTTGCCCCGACCTCTAAGGGCGCCGAAAAGAAGTATTACGTGCCAGCCGAGGGGCACGAGTACTTGTATGCGCACCCTGCCGCGGGTACTTTGGTGGTGGATGCCGCCAATCAAAAGGACAGGCAGGGTGCTCAGACTGCCTCCCCTAAAAATAAGGAAGGCAGGAGACTGGACCTTTATGGTAGAAAGGTCTATTCAACTGGGGCGCTTCAGCTGAGGGTAGCCAACCATCAGGCTCTCCTCGGCAGGTACAATTTGAACCTGTGGGACTCCTTGAGGAGGTTTACGGAGTCTCTCCCTCCAGACCAGGCTGCAGACTTTGGTATGGTTCTGGAGGAGGGTTTGTCTGTGGCAAGTGCGGCCCTGCAGTCTGCGTCGGACGCTGCGGACACAGCCAGCAGGGCTATGGCCTCCGCCGTTGCGATGAGGCGGGCAGCGTGGCTGCAGTCCACAGACCTGTCGTTGGAGGTGCAGCAGTCCATCCAAGATCTACCCTTCGATGGAGCCGCCCTCTTTTCGGAGAGGACGGACGAGAAGCTGCACGCTCTCAAGGACTCAAGGGCAACGTTGTGCTCCTTGGGCCTGTACACGCCCCAGGCGGCTAGACTGCAGAGTCGCCAGCAGCCGCAGCAACCGCCGCAACGTCAGCAGCAGCAGTCTAGGCCGCAGTCTAGGCCCTTCCCCACCACAAGGGGTAGGGACAGGACGAAGGGCTCTGGACGGCGCGATCGCCCGGCGTCGTCCTCCTCCTCTTTTAAGGAACCCTCACAAGGGCCTAAAGGGAAGAGGCAATTTTGACGGTGTCTCCGAGGGTGGCACCGTCTCATGTTCCCTGGGTTCCCCGCCTTTCCGGGACAGGCTCAAGCCGTATCTCGGCCTGTGGTGGGAGGTAACATCGGACCAATGGGTCCTCAGCATCGTGCGCTGGGGATATGCCCTTCAGCTCCTGGCCTCCCCTCCCCACTCCGCATCCCCCCCGTCCCTCTTCAGGGACCCATCTCACGAGCAATTACTCCTTCAGGAGGTTCAATCCCTCCTAGTCAAAGGAGCCATAGAAGTGGTTCCACCACTCGAGGTGGGGAAGGGATTCTATTCGAGGTACTTCCTCGTTCCCAAGGCCAACGGAGGCCTCAGGCCTATTTTGGACCTGCGCAGGCTCAACAGGTTCATAAAAAAGCTGAAGTTCCGCATGGTATCCCTAGCGTCCATCATTCCCGTTCTAAACCCAGGGGACTGGTTCGCCGCCCTCGACCTGAAGGATGCGTACTTTCACGTCTCCATCCTTCCCGCCCACAGGCGTTACCTAAGGTTTGTGGTAGCTGGTGGCCACTACCAGTTTACGGCCTTGCCCTTTGGCCTGTCTTCCTCCCCCAGAGTGTTCACCAAGTGTATGGCGGTGGTGGCGGCCTTCCTGCGGCGCAGGGGGGTCCAGATATTCCCCTACCTGGACGACTGGTTAATCAGGGGCAAGACCAAGTCGCAAGTGTGCGAGGCGGTCTCTCTCGTCCAGTTCACCTGCCATGCTCTGGGGCTGCTCATAAACGAGCAGAAGTCGACGCTGCGTCCGGTGCAACACATAGACTTCATAGGGGCCCACCTGGACTCGGTGCAGGCGAAAGCCTCCATCCCACGTTCGAGGTTCGAGGCCATGACAGCGATAATATCGCAACTTCAGAGGTGCCCCACGACTACAGCCAGGCACTGCCTGCAGCTGTTAGGCCACATGGCCTCGTGCACCTATGTGGTGAGGTTGGCCCGCCTCAGGCTCAGGCCCCTCCAAGGTTGGCTGTCCAAGGTTTACATGCCCAGCAGGCATGCTTTGAGCAAGGTGGTAACGGTGCCCCCTTTGGTGTTGGGGTCACTGACTTGGTGGCTGGACCCCGGGACTGTGTTGGAAGGGATTCCCTTCAGGGCTTCCACCCCCTCGGTCACCCTGATCATGGACGCATCGGACCGGGGGTGGGGAGCCCATATCACCGGTGGTCGGACCACGCAAGGTCGCTGGTCCCGGGGGGAGTTGGCCCTCCATATCAATGTGAAAGAACTGAGGGCAGTCAGACTGGCATGCGAGGTGTTTCGCCACTCTTTATTGGGGAGAATGGTGCAGGTGTTAACAGACAATACCACTGCAATGTATTACATCAACAAGCAAGGGGGGGCGCGCTCCTCGGCGTTGTGTCAGGAGGCGCTTCGACTCTGGGACTTGGTGGTGAGGTGCAATTTCTGTTTAACCGCCTCTCACCTGCCTGGGGTCAGGAACGACGAGGCGGACCGCCTCAGCAGGTCATTCCTACCCCAACACGAATGGTCTCTCCACCCCGAGGTGGTGGACAGGATTTTCCGTGTGTGGGGTGTTCCCCGTCTGGACCTCTTCGCGTCAGCTTGGAACGCGAAGTGCCCGATGTTCTGCTCGCTCAGGGGTCGCGAGCCGGGCTCCCTTTCGGACGCATTTCTCCTCGAATGGACGGGGGCCCTCCTGTATGCGTTTCCCCCCTTCCCGCTCTTGCCCAGGGTCCGCTTGAAAATCAAGAGGGACAGAGCGGATGTGATTCTGATCGCCCCAGCATGGCCGAGGCAGTACTGGTTTTGCCTGCTCCTGGACTTGTCTGTCGCTCCCCTGATCGAGCTCCCGAGGAGACCGGACCTGCTCTCCCAGGACCATGGTCGGCTACTGCATCCCAACCTGGACTCCCTGCACCTGATGGCCTGGAGGCTCTCTGGCTGACAGAGGAGGAGAGAACCTGCTCGGAGCAGGTCCAACGCGTGCTGTTGGGAAGCAGGAGGCCCTCCACGCAGATCGCCTACAGGGCCAAGTGGAGGAG
>ML675601.1:64331432-64358102 GCA_007922155.1 Mesoclemmys tuberculata
TTTCCCCCCTTCCCGCTCTTGCCCAGGGTCCTCTTGAAAATCAAGAGGGACAGAGCGGATGTGATTCTGATCGCCCCAGCGTGGCCGAGGCAGTACTGGTTTTGCCTGCTCCTGGACTTGTCCGTCGCTCCCCCGATCGAGCACCCGAGGAGACCGGACCTGCTCTCCCAGGACCACGGTCAGCTGCTGCATCCCAACCTGGACTCCCTGCACCTGATGGCCTGGAGGCTCTCTGGCTGACAGAGAAGGAGAGAACCTGCTCGGAGCAGGTCCAATGCGTGCTGTTGGGAAGCAGGAGGCCCTCCACGCAGATCGCCTACAGGGCCAAGTGGAGGAGGTTCACCTGCTGGGCGGAGTCGCGGGGTGTAACCCCCGGTACGTCCCCCATGCAGGCGGTCCTGGATTACCTGCTGCAGCTTAGGCTACAGGGGTTGGCGCTAGCTTCCCTAAGGGTGCACCTGGCGGCCATATCGGCGTTCCACCAGCCGTTGGAGGGGCGGTCCCTGTTCTCCCACCCCATGTCGGTGAGGTTCCTCAGGGAGGTCGAGAGGCTATACCCGCAGGTCCGTGACCCGGTGCCTCCCTGGGATCTGAACCTGGTCCTGGATAGACTGACGGGGCCCCCCTTTGAGCCTTTGGCCACCTGTCCCCTGTTGATCCTATCCTGGAAGGTGGCCTTCCTCGTGGCCATTACCTCGGCTAGGAGGGTCTCCGAGCTAAGAGCCTTGACCTCGGAGCCCCCCTATACCGTGTTCTTCCGGGATAAGGTTCAGCTTAGGCCTCACCCAGCGTTCCTGCCTAAGGTAGTCTCTCGGTTCCATTGTAACCAAGATATTTTCCTCCCCGTGTTTTTTCCCAAACCGCACGGGTCCGAGGACGAGAGGAGACTACACACCCTCGACGTCAGGAGGGCGCTGGTGTTCTATCTGGACAGGACGAGGCCACTCCGAAAGACCACGCAGCTCTTCGTCGCGGTGGCGGAGAGGATGAGGGGCTCCCCGGTCTCCACCCAGTGCATCGCCAAGTGGATCACCGCCTGCATCCGGCTCTGCTACGAGCATGCAGGCGTCCAGGTTCCAGGAGTGGTGACAGCGCACTCGACAAGGGCCCAGGCCGCGTCGGCGGCTTTCCTGGAGAGGGTCCCCCTAGAGGACATCTGCAGGGCGGCCACCTGGTCCTCCGTGCACACCTTTGCTGCGCACTACGCTGTCGTCCAGCAGTCGAGAGAGGACGCGCGAGTCGGCAGAGCCGTGCTGAGGGCAGCTCGCCGTTGACTCCTACCCACCTCCAAGGTATGGCTCACTAATCACCTAAGTGGAATGCATCTGAGCAATCACTCGAAGGAGAAAACATAGTTACTTACCAGTAACTGTTGTTCTTCGAGATGTGTTGCTCAGATCCATTCCACACCCACCCTCCATCCCCGCTGTCGGAGTCGGCAGAAAGAAGGGACTGAGGAGGGGAGGGGCCGGTCGCGCTATATATACCGCTGCATAGTGGCGGTACTCCAGGGGGCGCTGGGACCGGCCCCTGCAGGGGCTGCTAGGAAAAGTTCTCCGGAGAGCTGTGCATGAGGGCGCGCACACACCTAAGTGGACTGGATCTGAGCAACACATCTCGAAGAACAACAGTTACTGGTAAGTAACTACGTTTTATTATGTCTTATTTGTATTCTAAAAAGCATGCAGAGGCCACAATGGAGATCAAGGTTTCAGTGTGCTAGGCACAGTGAAACCACAGAGTAAGAAGTGGTTACAAGGTACTTCCCCAAGATCTTACCATCTAAATTAAGACAACACAACAAAAAGAATGTGGAAGAGGATAAAAGTTATAGGAACATATGATTATGTGAACAAGCAATGGGAACAATTAACTGGCCTTAAAAAACAAATTTGCTCAAGATGTAAATAAACAGGAACTATTAATTGTATCAATAATCCCTGAGGTCCACCTTCCTAGCCTGGCTTCGTTTCATAATGAAGCCATAGTATTAAAGAGTAGAGAAAGAGAAGAAAGGGATACTATAACCTTGTTGATGGAAATATTTGCTCCCTATCTCTTATGTGCCATTTTGTTGTTTTTCTTACCAAAATAAGTTGTTACTCTACAAAAAGATTTATTAGAGCTGGGAATACCTACTTGTGCATATACAGCATCAGTACTGCCGCTAAATTCCCATTCCAGAATGTTGTAGGAGCAAGTCTAAAGCACAAAGAGTTGAGACTGATTTTTCAGGTTCTGGGTTGAGCCAGCAGTAATTAAAAGAAACTTGGTAAGGTTTACAAACCAAGGCACAGAGTTTTAAAGGTATTTAGGCACCGTGGCACTCAGCTTTGCAATGCCTTACTGATTTACAAGCTAAATCTGTTAAGCATTGCAACACTGAGCACAGTAACATCTATATACCTTTAAAAATCTGGGCCTAACTAAATTTGACTTGGAAGTCATTAGCAGAAAATGACACAGTATGACAGATGTCCTTTTTTAGAGATTCCACTTTACTATAGCCCATTTGAAATGGGTGAAACTGACACAAATAAATTGCCAGTGCATGGGTTTTTAGTATAATGGGAAGTTTATTAATCAAAAGTTTTCCATATCATATATCCTAAAAATAACTATCCAGGTGCCTCGTATTTTCTGTGACTCAACGCTCATTGAAAATGTGGTGGTTTTCCCCTCCAGAGCTACAGAATTATTTTTCTAGTAACATCTGTTTTCAAGGAAATGTTGGCAGCCTTCAAAAATGAAGTCAGATTACCAGAATTAAAGATAACAAACGGGTCCATTTTAATTCATACATTGCTTCCTCCATTTCTCGGACTGCCTAAAATCATATGGTACATTAATGAGGCCTGAAACAAATTACAGTGCCTGAAGATCTAGCACTAAATGGGCAAGGTAAACATAGGAAACTACATTTGATCAGGAATCCCCAATATATTTGCTTCCCAAAGTCCTGCATATAGACATCTAAATTCTAAACAGCAAGTGAATCTCTCATAAAAAAATTGGGGACAAAGAGAATGAACTCAAGTTTAGTTATATGGTTTGTCGAGTTCATTAACTGATTAAGCTTTTCTGTCTCTGTTACACTTGCCCTTATTTATATCAGTGACCTAATACCACGATAGCATGTCAAAAATTAATATAACAAAAGATGACTAACAAAGGCCATTTCCTATAGTGAAATATTAGGCTGATCCAGTTCCCATTGAAGTCGATAGCAAAACTCACATTCTTTTCAGCGACACAGGATCAGGCCCTATATGATGCTCTAGAAGATCTGTGCTAATTCTGTGCGGCATGGATGTCATACAACTGAAAAGCCAGAGGTTAGTGAACAATGAGCAAAAGGCAGATAAAACCGTCACACTTATAACACCGACTAGGTGGTGGCCTTTCTTCAGCACTGTACTCCCTAGCAAGAGAATGCATGATCAGGCAGCCATGTGTAATGGATTAGAAAATTCCTATTTAAGCATTGAATATTGTGACAGGGTGGGCTTACCCTGCACTGAAAGAGTTAAACCCATGCTATGGCCGGGGGAAGTCCCACCCCCCAAGCTGTGCTGGGCATGCTCCAACTGCTGCCCCAATATAAAAGTGAGCAGCCCAGCTCATTCCAGGCAGACCATTGAGGAGAAAGGATGCTTGGTGGAGGCTCTAAGCAGAGAGCCACTTCAGCCCCCAGCTAAGGGAATCAGAGGCCCTGGAAACCCAAATGGAGATCCGCTGCCCACCGGTCGACTGACCAGAGTCAGACATCCAAGGAGTTAGTAACGCCAGGGAGCTCCGAAGGCCCTAATGAGACCCAGACAACAGCATCAGGAGGCATGGTAGGAAGTAGGCCAGAGAGACGGAGTGAATGGGATTTCTTGCCTGAGATAGGTCAGTGTGTTGCAGTGAGATCCCCGCTGACCAGGGTGGTGACCACCCCTATCATGGACAGAGCCTTTAGTTGAGATGTGGTGGAGTCGGGTGGGTCTGCATTCCCCTGCCCCCTCTGCAACTCTTCTTGGGGTGGCAACTCCCCTACCTGAGCATCTGACTGCAGAGGTGTGCAAACCCCTGCCATAGCTACAGACTGCTTGCTTGCCCTGCCCTGCCTGAGGGTCATCGCTATAAACCATTTGCCACCCCACCCTGCTTGAGGGCCTTGGCTATATATTGACTTTTGCTGTTGGGCCCTACTGCGTCACAGCCCTGCCTCAAGGATGACTATTGACATGGGCCCCTAGGCCTCCCAGCCCTGCCCTGAGGGCGGTCACCCTGACTCAGACCCTGGAGACATATGGCCATAAGGGGACCAGTCTGGTAGACTGCGCCTGTGGAGATGCCCTACTCTCCCTTTCCCAGAGGTCCCACTGGAGAGGTACAAGGGGGGCTTGCCCCGCAACAAAAACTTTGCTCACAGTAGCTCTGCTCCAGCAAAGCACTATAGCTGGCGTTTAACTTTATGCACACAGGTAGCACAATTAACTTTAAGTAGATGTTTAACTTCTTTGCTGGATCAGAAATTATAATTATTTGGATTTTTTTTTACTGTAGGGTGTCAAAATGTAGTAAAAAGGGCATCTGAGTCCTGCCAAAAGGCAGGAATGACCTTACAGGAAATCATTTCAGAAGAGCCACAAATCCATGGGCTCCTTAGCCTAGACCATTCTTGCACAGAGAAGTTGTATGGAGACTTGCAGAGGGGAAAATCCAGCTTTTTTCTACTCCCTTGACAGTGGAACTAGTGCAGTTCCACTATGTGAAGTATCCCTAGGATGCAGACAGCTGCTCAGGACAAGGTCCTTTCATAACAGTATGGTTGGGACAGGGCAATCGCAGTTCCAAAGCATCTGTTGCTATGTACACTCTTTCTTCTGCCCCACACGCAGGACAGAATAAGGGCCCACCAATGCTACTCCAACCTCGAGATGGACTGAGCTCCACTGCCTGGGGCTGTGGTAATGATTCCTTCCTCCAACCCCTTCTACCTCTTCCCAGACTGGCCACTCTGAATGAGCCCTGAGCGGAGGAACTGCCTCATGGAGATCTGCTTTTCTAATACTGAAAACAGGAACCTCTTTGCACTTGTACTCCTGAGAGAGAAGCTTCTCCCACCTGAGCATCTTTGTCCAAAGCTGGTCATTCACTTGTCCTTGTCTAAAGGCACTTTGAAGTCCCCTGATGAGAACATCTATATTAGAGCAGCGTGACGAATGTAAGTATTTTCTGTGACTATTTTTGAAAGAGAAAAAGAATGGGTGTACATACATATACATAGCAATTTTGTGTTTTCACTGAAGTTTGCAAGAAACTAAGTAACATGCAACATGGAAAAAGTGGTAAGTGGATAGCAATAGATATAAATTAGAACTTATGAAGTGGACTGGAAGGGAAACTGGTTTCTTGTCCTGCAAGAATTAAAGGATAGAAATATAATTAATGCCAATCAATATGGTTTTCCTGAAAATAAGCCTTGTCACACAAACCTGATTTCATTCTTTGGGAAGGTTACGTGCTTTGTTGACAAAGGTAACGGTGTAGGTATAATATACTTAGGCTTTTGTAAGAAATTCAAGTTAGTACCACACAACAGTTAATTAAAAAATTAGTACTATACAATAGCAATAAAGCACACATTAAATGGGTAAAGAACTAGCTAAGTGACAGGTCACGAAAAGTAATATTAACGGGGAACCTTCACTGAATGGGGAAGGTACCACTGGGGTCTGCAAGTCTTGGCAGTAGCCCAAAAGCTATTTAACGTTTTCAGTAATGATTGGGAAGTAAATAAAACTCACTGCTGCTAATGTCCGCTGCTACCAGATTTGCACCTCACCTTGAGGTACGCTCATTTATTAGGGTTACCTTCCTCGAAGGGGGGGTTGTGATTCTATCAATGTGCTGCTTGTGTTACTGGTGTGTTCACATGGCTACAAGTCCCCTCCCAATGGAGCTATCCTGCAGGACCTAAGGTTTTCAGGGCTGGGTTCCTCCAGTCCCAGATTCAAATAAACGCCCCCCCCCCACCCACAAATTCCAGATTAACGGAGTGCATCTGAGCAGACCGGGCTATCAGCACTCTCAGCTGACCCCTGACATGTCCCTGAACCCAGCAGGCTGGGTGACACAGCACTTTCAGCAGCTGCCCTTATATGCCCCTTTGCACCGCACCAGAATAGAGCACGGTTCTGAGTAGGCTGGGTTCAAACAACACTTTTCAGCTGCCACCCTTCTATGCCCCTGGTAACCCCCTTGATGAGCAAATCTCATAGGATTTTTGGGCACTCCAGGGATCTTTGGCTTAGGTAAAAGAAGCGTTGCTGCAGAGCAAGATAGGGAAGCCAAGAACACAAAGGAGTAAATGAAGTTTGGACAGAGACTGGCCACCAGTGTGATTATAAGAGTTAGTTTATTGCCAGGTGTATAAAACTTATGATACTATAGTAATACCATACAAGGAGAGAAAACAATCAAACACTTACAATACTACACAATTACAGTTGGGGTATTGGAGAAAGCTAGCCCAGGTTTGATTTCAAAAGTAGAAAGTTATGCCTGGATGAAAAGAGAGAGAGAGAGTTGGGGGAAGAAAGGGGTCTGACCACTCCATGCAGCTCAGAGGTTTCAAGGAGACTAGCTGTCCAGCTTAGGGTCTGGAGCACTTAAGAGAGGAAGAGACCACATGATCAGTCAGGAAAAGGGGAAGCTCCAGTGGATCTGATGCAGCTTTTGGATCCAAGCATCAGAACAGGGGTTTGAACTTGGGTAGGGGCTTTTGTAGAACCAGGTTTCCTTATGGGTAAACAATGTCTCAAGGAGGTATCCCAGAGTGGTTTTCTTTATGCTGGACAATAGGAGCTGATCACTCCTGGCTATGGGCAGTGTTCCTTGAGGGAGCTCACAATGCAATCATGCAGATTCAGTGTTTTGCATATCAATAGCTAAAATGGTCTGATAACTGCGGAGCTGGATGTGTGCAGGTGTGAGTCCATTTACATCAGGGGCAGAGATCTCCCACCATGCAGTGCGTCTCTGCTTTGCCAATCCCAGAGTTCAGTACGGTTCTTGCTTTGGAGTTTGATTCTCCATGCCAATTCTTGTTCCATCTTCAATGTAGATGAGGCTTCTGTTCTCCATTCAATGTGCTAATTGAGGTGCCTCCTTTTAACATCTTTGATGTAGATGAGGCTAGGGGAGTTGTCTTAATCCTACCACCCTTGTTTGGAGGGGGCTAGGTGTGTCTCATAACCTTTTCATTGCTTTTGGTTTCTGGCTCAAGCAGAGGCTGGGGGGGATTCAAGCGAGCCAGAGAGAGTAGGGGTTTTGCACCCTGGTTCCCCAAGAACACAGAGCTGCCAGGTAACACTGCAGATGAGTCAAATATTGGTGGAGTAGTAAATAATAATGAGGACAGAGTGATCTGAATGGCTTGGGTAAGGTGAGCCCATTCAAACAAAATGTGTTTTAATACAGCCAAGTCGAAGTTATAATCTAGGAACGAGGCATTCAGGCCATACCTATAGAATGGTGGACTGCATTCTGGAAAGCAGTGACTCTGAAGAGGATTTAGGGGTCATAGAGGACAAGCAACAGAACATGAGCTCCCATGCAATGCTGTGGCAAAAAGGGCTAATGCAATCCTTGGGTGTATAAACAGAGGAGTATCGAGTAGGAGTAAGTAGGTGGTTTTACTCTGTATAGGGCATTGGTGAGACTGATACTGAAATACTGTACACAGTTCTGGTGTCCATGCTTTAAGAACTTTCTTTAAGAAGAAAAGCCACAAAAATGATTTGAGGGATGAAGAAAATGCCTTGTAGTCAGACTTAATAAACTCCAGCTGCTTAGCTTATCAAAAAGAAAGTTGAGAGGTGACTTGATTACGGTAGAAATACTCTCACTGGGAGAAACTACCAGGTGTTAAGGGCTCTTTAATTTAGTGGAGAAAGGCATAACAAGTACCAATGGCTGGAAACTGAAGCCAGAAAAATTCAAATTAGAAATAAGGCACAAAGTTTTAATAGGAAGCGTGATTTTTGGAACATGCTACTAAGGGAAGTGGTAAATTCTCCATCTCTGATATCTTCCAGCCTGGGTGTCTTTCTAGAAGATACGCTTTTGTCAAACAACTTATTGGGCTCAACACAGGGTAAACGTGGTAAAATTTTCTGGCTTGTGATAGTCTGGAGGTCAGACTAGATGATTTAATAGTCCCTTCTGGCCTTAACTGTATGAATCTGACTATTTTATTAGTAAGCTATTTAAGGCAGGGACTATCTTAGTTTGTTTCTGTATAGCATCCAGTGCAGTGAGGTTTTGACCTTGCCTGGGACCTTTGGATGCTATTGCTATGCAAATATTACATTTTATTTTCCTCCTTGAGGGTGGTCGCAAGATGGTAAATATCCCTTTTGTCCTTTCATGTGTCTCATCTTGTATACGAGCCTCATTAATCAGTAGCTGCACTTGTCCCTTCTTTTTGGATCACTTATTATTAGGGAAATGTAGCTTTGACCTGTCCCCATAATGGGATAAAAGCCAGTGCTATTAAGCTAACCTTCTCCATCTGGGTGGACATTTCTGATAGGATAACCCTGGTTTACCTTTTACTGTATCCCCTCTAACTTTTAGATCTATTTAGCCTGGCATGTAGTCATGGAAGAGGGTTAGTTGCTGCAAAAGGTGAAACTCTAGGTTTGCTCTAAGGTAATTGTCTCCCACTCCTGGTGAAGTTGGTTAGCCACTATTCGCAGCTTCCTGGGTTAACAAAAATAAGCCAATTGTTAGGAACTGGTTAGTTGTTAGCTGGAAAACCCTGTCTCTCCACATGGTACCCAGGCTGCTCATGACTCAACACAGAGGTCTCTTTAATATCCTGGTAAGGTGAGGTGGGACAGAATCTTCAAAAGTAATAGAAAAGGACAGGAAAAAGAAGGTAACATGCCATTCCCTCCTTTGTCTTGCAAGAATTATTGGGTTTTAGCTGTGTGTTTATTAGATTGCAGCTGTTGGGTTTTTACCACTTTTATGCTAAACGTAATATGTCTCCATGTGTGGCAATATCTGCAAGAACCAGTTTGAGTCTGGAAGGTTATTTCTACACCAATAGTTGCGTACAAGGAATTCTGGCTATCTGAGTAGCAATGTTCTCAGAAATATTGAGGGCAACCAGATCACACATGCACCACATCTTTACTTTTAATCCTAATCAATTACCCAGCACTTGAATCGTAGAACTAAAAAGCCAGTTATCTGAATTAATGACAAGATGTTTGGTGTTTTCACAGGTAAAGTACTGCCTGCAGACAGTGCATCTTCTAGCCTTTAAAACATTACCAGCTAATGCAAACTGGTGCATCTTCACTGACGACAGTGGAGCTACGGTAACCTATATCAGCTGAGGATCTGGTCCCTTATATTAAATGAGCTGCAGATAGATAATCTGACCCTACAACCTCAACATCCACCATAGAGTCCACACAGCCATTCTCATTGAGGAGTCTGTGCGGGTGCTGAGTGACAGTGGCAGCTTCCTTCAGACCTCAGGTTTTGGTTTGCTAAATTCTACACAAGTCCGAAGTCAAATGCATCCGTGTTTGACAAAGAGGAGGATATAGATCCTAAAGGGATTTAGTTTTTCCCCTGCTGAGAAAGCTGACAACCAAGTGCAAAACTGCAACTATACAAGCTGGACAAAGAACAGAAAATCTGTTTCAATAATAACAGAATGTGCACAAAAATGTAAATATGTATATTTCTTTTATGCACCAACATTAAGCAACCATTGGCAAATCTCTGATCTAGGGAAACCTGCTGCACTGTCACTCACTAGCTTCCCAGCAGCAAGCAGCTACTAATACAAAGGAAGTTACATGACAAAGACATAAAACTGGAGGATTTAAAGAAAAATATCAAAAAAAAAAATACAATAAACTGAAAACACTGGATCTTATTTACTGATACTGAGGACTTTTTTCTGTAGAGATAAATAATTGGAGGAGTGGAAAAACAACAAAACACTTTAATGGCAAGTGCACAGAAAATGACAAGCACAGATTTTTGGCATTTGGGGTTTTTGAACAGCCCTTTTTGTTACATACAGAGACAATGGCTCTAGTGTGTTGTGAGCCAGTTCACTAACGCTCTGTACAGTCCTCACACACACACTCCTCCCATTCTCCCTGCAGTTACAGCTAATGTATGATGTGGATCAGAAAGCTGACCTCTTTATTTGGTCCATGTTCCTTCTGGTTGCCAATAGAAATGCTGTAACTACAAAGCAGTGGTGAATGAGAATAGGAATTAACAAAAAGCACTTTGGGGCTATTTGGAATAAGAAGAATTTCCCTGTATTTTGCTTGGATAAGCATAATCAGCTCATTAGGATGAATAACTTGCAATGTGGGATATAGCAGAGTCCAGGATCCTTTTATACTCATGAATCAGGGCAAGTTTTTCCTAATTGTGATTTGGAATGTATACATTGCAGCCCTGGTGCCACTGTCTTACTTCTCTTGTTCCTTCTCCCTTATCAGTCATGTTGCCAAATCGTACCCCTTTTTCCTCTGATGTCTCCAACAACCAGCCCATTCTTCTCCCTCCCCATTCTTTAGTATCCTTGTTTAGGCCTCAAATTCAAACCACTATCTCCCTGGGCTTCCTTGCATTTTCCCTATCCTTCATGCATCCAAAACATTGCTGCAAAAATAATCTAGCTTGTTCAACACTCTGACCATATCTGCTGCTCTACTGAATTACCATTCTTGCATCTTTCAACAACAAGCAGGCTTCCCATCCAACAAGGTCTCAATCGATGTACTGAGCAGGCTTGACTTTAGCCTGACAAGTGGTCAAACCACATCTCAGAATTCAGCCAGATTTGGAAGACATTAAATGTGACCTATGAGCTGTGAAAGAAAGTGATTTGGTTCGTGTGCTTCTTGCTACTCCTCGTCTACAACAAAGGCCTAGAGGTTTAGGGTTTTTTCTCAACAATTTTCTTTGTTTTCTACATTAGAAATGTAGATCTTATCTAGCCTCAAAAGCTCTCTAGTGACTAGAGATCTAGACTCTCGTGACTTCACAAGAACCAAACAGTTTAAAAGTTTTAGAGCCTGATGTGATGGTGCACATAATTTATGACCAATTTAAGTTCCTTTTATGCTGCCAGAGTGATGTAAAGGAGCCTGTGCGTAAATGATAAACAAGCCCATGATTTGTTTTTTGTTAATACATGTTTAGCTGCAATGACAAATGAACATTTTGGAGAATGCTTTGGTAAAGGTCAAATACCCAATCCCTACAATAAAAGCTGTGACAGCTGGGATTCCCAGGAGATCATTTCCTGCAAAAGCTAAGATGACCAGACTTGGCATCGCTGATATTTCTAAAGTAACATAACAAGCAGATTGGTGGTTTTTTGTTTTTTTTTAACAAAACCTCTGAATCTTTTTAAATGGATCAAAGACATGATTAAAAAGCATGCAACACTTTTTTAAAAAGACCTTAACAGGTCACCTTTTAAAATGTTTTTAATGTCATATTTTTACTCTAAATATGTATCATTTTCATTACATTCATTCACACACTTGACATTAGTGAAGGGGTTTTTCCTACCCTCCAAATATACAGGAGGAGTGTAAGATTTTGTAAAATGTGGCATATAAATATATCATTTCTATTGCAGAAAATTACTTCAGCACAATGATCCAAACAACATGTATATAAAAAGAACATCTCAGTCAATGAGCCACTACAACCATTTAAAGAAACCTAATAGAGGGAGAGAAACACCAGCTGGCTCTAGAGCCTGTATTGGTCTCATTATTTTACAAATTACACATCCAAATTGCAGATCAAAGTTTAATACACAATATTTGCTTAAGCTGCAAATATTCACACAATTACATGCAAAATATTTTAAACTGTCCATTAAAAGGGGTTAACTCTCCACTGAAATGCTACAAGCCAAGTTCTCTTCTTTGTTACAGCAGTGTAAGTGCAATGGAGCTAACAGGTTGTACATGCATAACTCAAGAGACTTACCCGATACTTACAGTTAAGTGCAGGCATGAACATGTTATGCTTATTTGCCTTTCTTTACACCCTAATTAAAGTATAAAGAGTATGCTCCTTCAGTTGATCTCCAGAGAGATGTCTCTAAAATAAAGATACCTAAAAGCCATAAACAGTGTGCATAATCAAAAATAAAAATTATTTGTAAAAACAGAACCTGATCCTGTAGGCAAAATTTCCACTGAAGTCAAGATTGGGATTATTTTGTGATATTGACATTGAATTTACTTTAGGTTGCCTTTCAAGGCTCTGATTTACAAAAACAAGTTGCTCTAAGATTTAATCCTTTTGTCATGTTCTAATTACAGGGGGAAAAGAGGGCATCTTAACAAATGCATAATGCAGCCATGTAGCACACTTTTTCATAGATTCCAAGGACTGAGGGATTATCGTGATCATCCAATCTAACCTCCTGTAAAATATAGGCCACAGAACTTCCCCAAAAATAATTCCTAGAGCCATCTCTTTTAGAAAGAATCTGATCTTCATTTAATTATTGTCAGTGATGGAGAATTCACCATGACCCTTGATAAATTGCTCCAGTAGTTAATTACTCTCACTGGTAAAAATTTACACCTGATTCCCAGTCTGAATTTGTCTAGCTTCACCTTCTAGCCGTTGGATTGTGTTATACCAATCTCCCCTACATTATTAAACCCATTGTTCAATATTTGTTCCCCGTGTTGGTACCTACAGTTTGGAATCGAGTCACCTTTAACCTTTTCTTTTGTTAAGCTAAATAGATGGAGCTCCCAGAGTGTATAATTATTCGGCACGTTTTCCAACCCTCTCATCATCCTTGTGGATCTTCTCTGAACCATCTCCAATTTATCAGCAGCCGCCTTGAATCATGGACACCAGAAGTGGATAGCAGCAGTTGCAGCCGTGCCAAATACAGAGATTAAATAACCTCTCTATTCCTAGTAGGGTGTAAAAAAATTTAATTTTTAAAATCTGTTTAAACATTCTGAAACCAGAACATTTCATTGGTTAAATGCTCGGGGCACTGACCATGCTGGGCAGCTCTCACTCACAGGGAGCTGTGCTGAGCCCAGCCCAGCTGTGGCTCACCCCCTGCACCGGGCTCCATGCCATGCATGGGGATCTGAGCCCAGATGCGGCTTGCCCATGCAGGGAGTAGGGTTCTGAGCCCAGCTGCAGCTCCCCTTCTCTGCTGTAAACCCTTCCCCACTGCTCGCCAGGAGCAGAGCCCAACCGCTGTGTGCCCCCTCCCCAAAGCTCACAGGGAGCCGAGCCCAGCTGTGGCTACCTCCCACACCGTGCTCCATGCTTCCCTGCCAGCCAGAGCTGACCAGCAGCTCCAGCTGGCAGGGAGCCAGCCAAGCTGCCTCTCCCCTCTGCACCAGTTTAAACGGTAATCGGCTGTTTAAAACATTTAAACAGCTGATTACTGTTTAAACATTTAAATGGTTAACCTTTTACAACCCTAATTCCTACTCAAGATTCTCCAGTTTATGCATCCAAGGATCTCATTAGCCTTTTTGGCCACAGGATTGCACAGTGCGATCATGTTCAGCTGATTAGTCACACTGACACAAAACTGTTTTCAGGGCCATGGCTTTCCAAGATACAATTCCTCATCCTATTAGCACGACCTACAATCTTTTTACATTGTTCCTTCCTAGATGTATACATTTACATTTAGCTGTATTAAAATGCATATTGGTTGCTTGTGCCCCATTTACCAATAGGTTATTCTGAATTAGTGACGACTCCTCTTTCGTATTTACTACTCCCCCAATTTTTGTGTCATCTGTACACTTTATCAATGATGATTTTTATGTTTTCTTCTAGGTCACTGATAAAGATGTTAAATAGTGTAAGGCTAAGAACCAATCCACACAGGACCACACTTCTGCTCGATGATAATTCCCTGTTTACTGTTACACTTTGAGAGCTGTCAGTGAGCCAACTTTAATTCATTTTAATATGTGCCATGTTAATTTTATATCTTTCTAGTTTTTTCATCAAATTGTCATGCATTATCAAGTCAAATGCCTTATAGAAGTCTAAGTATATTACATCAACTCTATCAACAAAATTTGTAATCTCATAAAAAAATCAATTTCATTTGGAAGGATCTATTTTCCATAAATCCATATTGTTTGGCATTAATTATATTATCCTCCTTTAATACTTTATTAATCAAATCCTGTATCAGCTGTGCCATATCTTGCCAGGGATTAATGTCAGATGGATGGCCCTATAATTATTATTATAATAATAATATATAAAAAGTCATCCTGTTAGCCTTCTAAATTATTGGCACGACATTAGCTTTCTTCCAGTCTTCTGAAACTTACCTGGTGGCCTAAGACTTATTGAAACTCAACATTAATAGTTCAGCAATCTCTCATCCAGCTCTTTTAAAACTTTAGGATGCAAGTTATCTGGATTTGACGATTTTAAATGTCTGACTTTAGTAGCTGCTGTTTAGCATCCTCCTGAGATACTAGTGCAATGGAAAAAGTGTTATCTGTTTTTTCCCCCAAATACAGAACAGAATTATTTATTGAATACTTCTACCTTTTCTGCATTATTATTTATAATTCTACCATTTCCATTTAGTAATGGGCCAATGCACTGTTAAGATTCTTTTCATTCCTAATATGCTTAAAAGACTCCTTATTGTCTTTAACTCTGTTGGCCATAGATTTCTCCTTGTCTCTTTGCTTCTCTTATCAATTTTTTATTATTCTTAGCTTCTGATTTATCCCAATTGTTATCAACTTCCCCTTCTTCCATTTGTTTTATAGCTACTGTCACTTCCCTGTTAAAACATATCACTTTTTTAAGCAATACAGCATTCTTTCTTGATTGTGGGATTGTGGCTTGTGGAGCATCTAGTAAAGTGTTCTTAAACAATTCACAATTATCATTCACATTTTTCTGATTAAATTTTTCCTTCCAGCTGATCTGGCTTAATTGTTTTCAGCTTTGTGAAAATGGGCCTTTTAAAGCACCAAACATACATATCACTGGTCCGGACTTTATTTTGTTTGCACATTATAAATGTGATCAGGTCATGATCACTTAACTTAGCATTTATCTTTGGTTTTGTGATCAGTTTCTCCTCTTCTGTCAAGATGAAGGCCTACTATAGAATTTCCCAGTGTTGGATGCAGCAGTTTTTGAGTTAAAAAATTGTCATCTATAATGCTTAGAGATGCCAAGATGTTTTAGTACTGGCAGCATGAGACATCCAGGATATGTCACTTAAATTGAAGTCCCCCATAATTACGCAGCTTTTTTCCCCATGCATTAGAGATAGCGGCATAAGGAGCCAGTCATCTTGTTCCCTAGTATGATCTGGCGGTCTGTAGAAGACCAGTACCCCATCTTGTTCTTTATCTTTTGGGACATTGATTTGTCAGCATTCAAGACCATTTGCTTTTGAGTTTTCTGTGACTCAGAAGCAGGTAATGCCAGTTTTGACCTAGAGTGCTACTCCCCCTCCCATTGTGCCCACTCAATCTTTCCTAAATAGATTATAACCATTAATTATATCATTCCCGTCATGGGAATTTTCCCACCAGGTTTCAATAATAGCAGCTAGATCAAATCTATGCTCAAATGAGCATTACCAATTCCTCTTACTTGTTACTCAGGCTTCTAGCATTGATGAAGAGAAAAAATTCTTTAATCTTTAATACATGTCCTTTGATTCCTTGATTATTTCATTCTCAACATCTCAGTTTTTTGCTCATTGATTGCTCATATCTTCCCTCTTTTTAGCCTCCCTTTTGTTAATGTAATGCCCCCTTGACACTTCTAGCCAGCCTATCCCCAAAGATTGACTCCCCTTCTACTGAGATGAAAGCCATGCAAACTATACACCTCCCTCTCCTCATGGAAGGCAGACCATTGTTTCACAAAACCAAAATCTTACACTACTTATCTAGCCATTGATTCACTTCCAGAATCTTCTGCCTGCATCTTCCTTTGCTCATGGGACAGAGAGGATTTCAGAACATCACATTAACATTCTTCTTCAGCATCCCCAAGTCCCCTGAAGCATCTATTATATGTGAGATATCCCATGACATTAGTGTCGTTAGTGCCTATGAACCATCTTCAATGGATCCCCTCCTGCCAACTTCAAAAATCTACCCAATCTTACAGTGACATCTCATGTCTTGGCTCTGAGAAGGTGGAGAACATGATGGTATGCTATCTGTCCCTTGCAGAATGTTCTTTCAATTCTTCTGAGTATATACAGAGCATATATATTTGGATATATAGAGAACTCTTTGTGGACAAACTTGATTTTCTTACAGGTCAGACCGACCTGCCATTCATAGTTGTGTACCATACATCCCTCCATTTTCTTGGATCACTAGGTCTTGAGCAGTATCTTCCACAGTTTCTACTCTGAGGACCTGGTACTGATTAGAAACTTCTGGCTATGTGGAGCTCCTCCTAGTCCTCTCCTTTCATGTGACTACAGCTGCCCATCCTCATCTATCCGCAGCTATGTAGAACACTGCTGTGACCTATTACCTCTGGTGGTTATGAACTGCCAGGCCACTTCTCTGCCATACTTTCTCTTCCTCCAAGTCCTTGATGGAGAGTTCTTTTCTTGCTTGAGCCTGTGATACTGATTTTTTTTTTTTTTTTTTTTTAATCTGGATGTCTAGGAACAAATCAGCTTCTCTGATTCTCTTATTATCTCTACTCCAGTCCAGGAATCTTCTACTCCAGCAGAGCCACCAACTTGCACTTCATGCACAGGAAGTCCCTTCTGGCTTTGGCAAAAAATAAAATATAGCATGTCCATTGCAGATCACCACTACTGTTCCGTTACTGGCCACCTTGCAATCTCACACAGACCTGAACTTGGAACAAAAATCACAATCCTTCTCTAAACTGCTTCCAAAACTCTCCTGTTAGCTGCCTCTGTGAGAGACTTTCCTTCCAGGTTCAGCTCTACGTGTGATTTCAAGATGGCTCGCAATTGAACACTTTGCCTAGAAAGTGACTTTTTATTCCCAGTTTCCTTGCTTGGCTCAGATCAGCTCCACTCCCCATCACCAGGGAAAGGTTCACCCTATTGAGACTTCAAATAGCAGAGCTGATCAAAGCTCTAAGGGTTAGAGCCTTGCGGCCTTTACCAAAGCACTGATCAAAGCACAAGGGTTTTCTCCACTGCTGTCTGTAGGAAAAGGCAATAAACGTATTCCAAAAATAACTAATCAGTCTGACAGACGTGGATTTTTGTGTCTTCCTTGCAAAAAAAGAAAAACCCAGTCCTCACGAATTGCTTATGACTATTGTAGCATCAGAGGGTTTCCTAATCCTTGATGGGTTTTTTTTTAATAAACCAAATATGTTTCCCACAGGGTTTTAAATCTCCAACTCTGGGCTCCCTCTTGTAAATCATACTGTTGAATGTTTTTGCAAGTGGCAGCACAAGCATACAGTAATCCATAGTGCAGACAAATCCCCCTGCAGAGATGTCCTAGGTCCAAACGGCTATCCAGGCTGAGCAAAGCCCCAAACTGCATAGTTTGTTCTACAAAGTTGCTATTAGTATAGTAAAAAGGGAATTTTTTTATAAGTTAGTTAGGAAATGCTGTAAGTAGATACTAAGCCCAACAAAAGCTAGCAACTCTTTTGGTCTGTCTGATTGATTACTATGTATTAGAGCCAATTAAGTTTCTACAATTGACTCAATGAATGTTAGGTGGTGAGGGTGTTCAGGAATCCACCACAAATGTTTTTATTTATCTGACCAACTTTCTTGATGGTCACATAGTATTTTGTAAGTAATTTAATCAAATTACCTTCCATAGTCTAACAAGCTATGCATGAATTTTCATTTCTACCAATCTTAGTTGTGAATACCAGCTTGCAATAGATTTTGTTTTGTCATGTATCCCCCATTTCTTTTCCACCCCAGTTTTGATTGCTAAGGTCAGCCAGTAAACACAATACAATTTAACAGGCCTCTTTCTAAATCTGCACCCCCTTCCACCTAACTTTTACACACTTGTTCATCTCACCTTCAATAGAAATCTCTCTTCACCTTCCTCATAACCTTCCTCCCAATAAACTACCGGTAAATCCTCTAATGTTAAATGTAAGGCCCTGAATCCTTTAGAATAATGGGCACTCTGCTTCCAGGAAGTGGGTCAGCCAGCGTCACTTACACACCTTTTCTGCTGAGAACACCCCCAAATTAGCCATAGATCTGCAAAATCTTTCCCAGAGAGAACAGTCAGAACAGTATACTTCACGGCAACAATCCCTGCATTCCACTGCGTTGTTAATTTAGACTATGGCCACCAAGTACTCTTCACCCCCTCCTCCACCCATACATGGCGCATAGTAGAAATAGACAACTAATAAATAAATAAGACATATTATGTCAATGATAATATTTTCTCTATGGAGCTCTCCAAGTGGCCTAGCCCCACTCCCAGGATCTCTTCCCAGGCTATTGTCTAGAAAACCTTTCCTTGGAGACTCCCTCTCCTGTAGTGTGTGCTAGGGGAGAGGGAGGAACTTGTACGCAGCTTCCGCAGTTCACCATCCTAGCTCTTGAAGCCTTGACTACTGCACTGCTGTCCAGTGAAGTCTAGCTGCCTAGCCTTCACTTATGATTCCCCCCATTCCCTGGATGCAAACTGGTCTCTGAGTCTGGTTTTCCAGCTCAGTCCATAGAGCACTGCAGGGAGCGTGCACTTGAATTAACTTCCCCTTGTGGGGAAAGCCCCAGAACAAGAGGCAGGGGCAGATAGGTCCCAGCAGGGGGCAGGAGACAGTGACCTGGCTGCAGCAAAATGACACCAACTTGCCTCAACAGGTGGGGGGCAGGCAGTGTGGGGGGACAGTCCCAGCAGCAACAGAGGAGATGCTTGCTGAGGCACATAAGGTAGCTCCTCCCCACCCCAGGATCTCTGGCACTCACTGGCTAGATGTGGCACTCACTGGCTAGATGGATGGAAGGAAGGGGCGCTTATTAGCCAGCATTTCCCAGCTCCCAGGATTTAAACTAGAGTATGAGCCATGTGGATCCACTTTTGGTTTTGTCCCAGCAGCTCCACTTTACTCACCCCAAACCAGGAACAGGAACCTGCTCTGATAGATGCTGCAGGTCTAGCCAAGTGTCCATTTGGGGGTCAAGAAGGAATTTTTTGTCCCATAGGCCAATTGGCAGGGGACCAGGGAGTATTTCCCTTCCTCACAGCACCTTCCAGCCACAGTGAGTCAGTACCCAACTGAGGTAGGTGGGTTGAGTTGTTAATTCACTGCAGCTCACAGCACCCTCTAGTCACAGTGGGTCAGTACCTAGCTGAGGTACCTTGGTTGAGTTGTTAAATCACTGCAACTTGTGGCCAGTTTCCTGTGCAGTTACAAGGATAACATGAACAGTTCCCAGAAGTAAAAGGCATTTTGTGATAGGCCTTGGGCTCCTTGGATAAGGGGTGAGACCTTGTGGCCTTCGTGGGCTGCAGTCCCCATACTTCTGGACCTGTGTCCCTCTTGTGAGGGGGAAGATAATAGGACTCTGAGATAGCTGAGTCCTGGAGTACGCTGAAGAGACCCTACGCTGAGCTATGGGTTATATGGCAAGAAGCCCAGTAACCCTTGTACAAGTTATGGATTCTGGGATAGGGCACAGAGGGTAAAGAGCCCTATAACCGCCACACTGGAATCAATTAAGTACCTGGTATAAAAGAGTAAGGGTGATGGGCGGGTAGTGCCCCGCCTCTGTGCTGAAGTTTAATAAAAGC
Organism: Mesoclemmys tuberculata; assembly: GCA_007922155.1. NCBI lineage: Eukaryota > Metazoa > Chordata > Testudines > Chelidae > Mesoclemmys > Mesoclemmys tuberculata. The sequence goes on from ML675601.1 coordinate 64,351,262, forward strand.
TGCAGCCTGCTACTTAATTCCATGCATGTGTCTTTTCTTTTGGTGCTGTGTCTGCATCAAATAGCAAAATAAGTCTTAAAATATGCTGAATTCCAAAACAGCTTGGAAAACTCTTTAAATCCACAGTCTCTGGACTGAGATGCCCCGACTGTGATGAATGTAACAGCTAATACTACTCAGAGCTACTGTTTCAGCAAATTCCACAGCCGCAGAATTGTGGAGTACATGGTACCCTGTCTACTGTATGATCTAATGAGAGGTACAACTTTTCTATTCGCTGCTCTCATGTATTCTAACTATAGCCTTCTACACAAGTGGAGATGAATTTGGAAAACATACAAGGGCCTGTCATGTTTGCTAACTACTGATTTTAGATTAGCATACCATAAGTAGTTTGGGATTTTACACAGGGTACTTCACTTTCTCTGTTACATCCGTAAGGGTCACTTCCTCTCCTTATACACCTCCACTACACAATCTTTGTTTAGGTTTCCATCCTGTCAGAAAAGATCCTACAAACACTGCTCATTAAATGGCCAGAAAGTTTGTTCTGAATGATGTGGGGCACTGATTATTTTTCCTTGCTGTCTGATCTGTAATCAGGCTGCAATTGTGCTACTGCATTTCTGTGTTCTGTGAACTTAATTGATGGACCAAAAACATGATGAAAGAATTTGAATTTGAGGCTAACTGAGATGTTTATTTAATTCTCCCTCTCCCCACCCCCACCCCTACATCCTATGCTTCTCCACGACGTGCATGCTAGGTGCATTTCAATCTGAACTAAAGATAGATAATCAAGTAGTTAAAAAGGGACTGCTCCTTAATAGCCATATTTTTCGGTAACCTCAAACTGGCTTCTAACACAGTTCTAGGACAGAATTTTACCAGCTATTGACAACAAGGAGATGCCCCGATAGTTGTTGCAGGATAGTCTGTTACTTTTCCACTTGTAGAAGTGAACAATGGATGCAACCTTGTACTCCTGGGGTTTAGTTCCTTGAGTCCACATTGACCGAAAAATTCAGTCAGTTTCAAAGCCACATGCAAGCCTCTAGCTTTACAGGCTTTTGCCAGTATTGTATCTGCTCCAGGTGCTTTGCCATTTGCCAGCAGGTCAATCACTTTCATAGTTTGTCAGCACTGGGGGATCAGCAAGAGGTATGCTGATATCAGTCTAGGGCAGTCGATCAGTTGTCTCTTTGCTAATAGATGATTGTTGATTGAGGATGTTGTTAAAGTGTTCTGCCCACCTTTGCAGTATCTTGCAGTGTGGTGTCCTCAGCACTCAGCACTGGAGATGTTCCTGATTACTGTGGCCCATAGATTGTCCTCAGAGAATCAAAGACATTCTTCATGTCATTCCTGTTTGTATGGGACTGAATCTATCTACCTCGTTGCTTAGCCACGAGTTTTGCATCTCTTTAAGTTTGTTTTGGATAGTCCTCTTGATGTTGTTGAAGCCTGCCTTCTTAGAGGTTGAAGTGCTGTCTCCTAAACAGACCTTATGAAGCCAATGTTTCTTGTTCAATAGTCTCCCTGTATCAGGGTCGTTTTCATCAAACCAATCTTAATGTTTACATGTGATGAAGCCAAGGTATTGGATGCAGCTGAGTACACAGTTTCTAAAGGATGCCCAGTCCTATTTTGGCCTAAAATATTAGTTTCCCCCAGTTTGAAACAACATTTTCTCCTTGTATTATGAACTACGGTATATATCACATTACCAACTTTAAAATCAAACTTACAAGCTCTGTGATTAAACTGAAATTTTAGTGCACAGCTGGTTCATTTTGCATCTTGGCTCTTGAGGAAGTGTTAAGTAACTAAGATCTACAAGCTAAATTAGACTAAAGGTAGGGCAGCACTAAGGAAATCTCTTATCCTTCTGGTTCTCTAGCAGCTCCAGAAATTTGTATTAGTCAAACTGCTCAGGTATTGTTAATTATTTGTATTACTGAAGTGCCTAGGCAGGGCTAGATTTAGGGGCAGGCAACCCAGGCAACTGCTCAGGGTACTGTTTTTGTTGTTAGCGACAAAAGGGAAAATAGAATCTTTGAAGTAAAATGTTTCATGTATTCCATATGTGGATTCATTTTTCACTAACCTTCTAGAATGTTCCGGACCTTTGTACAATCTCGTGGAACCTTCCAGACTTCCTGAAAACTACATTTTCCTTGAACATCCTAGTGAGAATATAAGGGGTGGGGCGTCACCAGTCAGTCAGTGAGATATAATAACGAGGTGCAGTAAAATGAAATCCTGGCTGTGATATTGTGAACCTTATTTTATTGTGTAATTCTAAAAATTAAAAAGTTTCTATAAACCCAGAGGAAATGATTTTTTTATTTGCTTATATATGGCATGAATAAATACAGATTTACAGATCCTAGCATGCAAATTTATCATCATATATAGCAGAGTTAAATTATGTATGTGAATCTTGCATCCAAGTCATGAAATGGGCTACAAATGCAATACAAAATAAGGGGTTCAATAGTTTAAGAAATGAAGAGTGGGGCACTGAAGATGCTCCTCGCCCATTTGGTCTAAGGCTGGCCCCATGCCAAGGAGCCTCATCATGGACCAGCATCCCCTGTGCTAGCGTCTGTACAAACAAAACAAAGAGACTGTCCCTACCCCAATGAGGGTATCATCACAATCAAATTCCTCTCTTCCCCTTATTCCCATTTAGGCCAGGTCTGCACTGAGAAATTAAGTTGACCCAGCTACATCACTCAGAGCTAGCTACCCTTCTCAGGAAGGTAGATGAACTACAGTAATGGGAGACTCCTCCCATTGCTGTAGTGAGTGTTACAGTGGCACAGCTGCAGCATTTATAGTGAAGACAGAGTCTTAGGCTATGTCTATACTACAGCCTAAGTTGGCAAAATTCATGTCGCTCGGGGATGTGAATATTGCACCCCCATTAGCAACAAAAGTTACATCAACATAAGTACTTGTGTGCCCAGCGCTATGTTGGTGGACGAGCTTCTGCTGCTTGCGGGAATGAGTTATTTTATGCCAACGGGAGAGCTCTCTCATGTCGGCAGAGGGCATCTTCACCAGACGTGCTGCAGCCATGTAGCTGTAGCAGTACAGCTGCACTGCTGCAGTGCTGTATGTATAGATGTGGCCTTAGTCAAAGAATAAGCCAAAGATAGCAAAACTACCATTGATATTGATTTCAGTGCCAGTAAGGTCAGATCCCAAGATTAAACCCACACTGGGGCCTGATCTTATAAGCTTTACTCAGGCAAGTAGTTCTGTTAAAATCAATGGCTCTGATTCATCTTTGCCCTGCACCTCCTTTAGGCTTAATAGAAAAGGAGTCATAAAGCTTCCATATCTGGTCACTGGGTAATTCCTTTTGTTTAATGCCTGACCGCTAGCAGTGCCCTGCATGGGGAATTATTGGGAGCATGGCCAAGGAGAATGGCCTGTAAGTAGAGTTCTGCAGCACTCCAGCTATTCCTGTCTTACCAGAATAGCCCCTTAAGAAACAATGACATAAAGGCAGCCTATCAGACTCCTTTAACTTCAGTGAAGGCCTGGAAGACCCCTGGCCTTGCCCCGTATGAAAAAGGCACATAGGTAGTAAAAAGCCACCCTTGCTCCATGACCTCTTCAGGGCTATCATTGCGTGGAATTCAGTGAAAAGCTGAATCTGGCCCAGTGTGACGTCCACGTGATAACTGCAGGCTTTGGCTTCTAGTTGCTGCTGTGCATTCCCTACCAATATTCTATAGCCATATCACATTTCATCTGTCCAACCTATGAAATAACAGGCACAGGCCACCATAAACAAGAATGATCATTAACAAATGTTGACTATCCATTGAAGCTGGCCATCGTCTCAATCAGTTTCCACAATTAACATATTAACTATTCAGTGTAACTGTTTCTTTAATTCCTGTAGCATTACAGTAGAAGTCACTCAAAAGCTCATATGTCATCTGCATTAACCATATCAAATGAGATCACCCTCTGACAGTATCAACAACAATTTCTGACTGGGACAATATTTTAAGGTCTCATCCAGCAGGTGTTCTTCTTTGTATAACTAATTATTGATTGGAACAGGGGCTATACCCTGGGTATCTCAGATGAGTGCCCTAAGTGTCAGACTAGGATGGCTGGATCTGACTGTCTCCAAAGAACAGTCTGACCTTCTGAGGCATGTTCTATTAGAAGCTGAGTTCCAAGTCTTTATTAGTAATGGAAATTACTTATACACATACACACACACATGCATTTCTCCATAAATTCAATATCTGGTATCTTAGGTTCAATATGTATACAAGATTCTTTAATATAGATACTGTTTGGTAAACTTCATTTATTTTAAGATCTACATTATATCAACTCTCTAGTACGGTAATATGAGGGTCAGTTTTAACTAAGTTATTTGGCTTTTGTTTATACAATATCTTAAGACACTTCTGAAGCAATTTTTTTTTGTGATGTTAAGGTTGTACCTGAGACTCGACGTTTTAAAATCGTTCTTTCAACATCTTTAAAAAAAAATAAGCATTCCAGATTCTGAAATAGTATAGGTCTGAAATGTGAAACTCATTCCACCATCTTCTATTTTAAATTAAAAGGTATGATTGAGCTCAAACAAAAGTTGTGAGCCTGATGCAGGAATTACTGAGTGAAAGTCTACGGCCTATGCACGTCAGACTGTTCTTTGGGGACATGAGAGTGAGCCATTCTAGTCTGACACTTAGGGCACTCATCTGAGATGGCCAGGTTGTAGCCCCTCTTCCAATTAATAATTGGTTATACAAAGGAGAACACCTTCAGCAAGAGAAATTGGGAGAGCCACACCCCAGAATGCTCTATAATTCTCAGTTTAGGAAATGCACCTATAACATAGGAGACTCAAGTTCAAATCTTTGCTCTGAATGAGGATTTGAATCCAAGTCTCCTACTTTCTCCATGAATCTACTAGCCACAAGGCTATAGAGGGGACACCACAACCACTGCCTCCTGTGAATTTAGTGCCCTCTCGCTCTCCTCAGATTTTGCACAAGCACTGAACTAATTCACATCAAATTCATACATAGTTTTGGTTGCCCCAAAACTGCATTTTTTGACAAATGAACTATTCCTTTAAAAAGTTTCACCCAGATCTAACGGGAAGGAAGCTGTAGAAGCCTCTTCCCTTGTGGAAACAGCAGGAAAGTCCTCTCTATAACGCTCGATGTGGCACTAGGAAAGAAAACTCACTAATGCACTGGGCTGTAATCCAAGCGGTATGTTTTTAAGGGGAAACATTTGGACCCAGAGCCCATCACTTTGTTTGCTGTGAATAGCTGCAAGGAGCAACAAAGGGCCATTTCCTCAGCTGAAGGTAATTGTCATAGCTCTATTAACTCCATATAGCCATGACAACTTACACACGTTATGGCTCTGACCCCAAATGTCTTATCTAGTGGTTAGGAATCCTCTCCTTGCCAGCAGGATTTGACATTGGACAAACTGGGGAAAAAATGAAAGTGATGTTTCTCCTTCAGACTTAGCCCACAATTATAGGTCCACCCACTTAGGCCACAAAAAGGATGGTGCAAATCACTGAACTAAGATCATGCCTTGATCAGTAGTGAGACAGTTAATGATGTTGACCTTTACATTGTCATCACTAGAATTGATACTGCACTGACACGAATGGGGCAGTTCACACTGCTCAGAGCGATTATTTCAGGTTATTGATTTGCATCCTGCTCACATTTTAGATTTTTTCTTTTCATGCACATAAAGGATTAATTTAATTTAAAAATAAATGCTTAGATTGTAGACTTAGATCTTAGATCGCAGAGTATGTGGTATGCAATACCAAATGGAATCTGTGCCAGCTAGAACCTTTGACAGCTCCCCACTATTAAATCACAAACAAAATATAAAGCAGCTTATTTATAAAAGTATAATTCTCAGATAAATTTGTTACACCTACTCTGGTTTCTGATTGACTAAAGCACATAGTAAATCTGTTTTCTGCTAAATCAATCAGAGTATAACAGGTCAGTAGCAAGCACAATGAGCAACTGTTAATCTATTGTAGGTAACAGCCATCAGATAAAATGATTACATCAGTTTAAACTGTGGGCTTTATAAAAGCACGAATCTGGTTGGTTGATAAGGTATCTAAGTGTGGGTATTGGCATGACAGCATCTGTCAGGACAAAGTAGCCAGTTTGCCCTCTCAACAATCATTACCCAGCCACCCAAAAATAGAAGGGTGCCACGTGTTACTGTTTTCCATTACTTCAAACCCACCACCTCCTAACCCATTAATGACGAGAGAACACTGTGCCATTGCAACTGAGAGGGGAGGTGGTCAGTGCCTCCCCTTTGCCTCACGCCTGTATAGTTTTCAGCAGTACAAGGGAGAAATCCATGCTCCTGACTTGTTTACTATCACCGCTGCTTCCCAGGCGCAGCAACTCAGTGCATGCCTGCTGCAACCAAGAGTGATATAAGGCCTATGGCCCAAGGTAGATAACTAATGCTATGGTGGGTGCGTTTATAGCCATGGATGCTGCTGTGTTTCAGAAATCAATGGGCACTGCATGTATATAACTAATGGCCAATTTGGGATAGAGGCTGCAACTCACAAACTGTTCAACTGCTAATTCTGTGTTACAGTTCTGCCATCCTGTCAATAGCTTAATGTTCTGGGCTGATGCATGTTGAACATTGCAGAAGGTGAACATACACAACGTTTCTAATTATCTGTCTTGTTCCCCTGTGGGGGAGGGAAATGGTGGCAGCGATGTTATTTTCTCATTACTCTCATGTTACTACTCTCATGCTATTATCCTATTTACGTATTTGTACA
>ML675601.1:64364224-64683316 GCA_007922155.1 Mesoclemmys tuberculata
GTACCTTAACTTCATTCCTCCACATCTAGATGTATTAGTGATCTGATCCTCAGTGTATGTCTATGAACTAGGCAATAGTAAAGCCTTTGATCTTTATTGTATAAAGGAGCAAATCATCAGTAAAATCAGCCATATATAGCTGTAAATCACAGAAGAGAGTGGAAACAATGTGGTATGCATACCCTCTCTTCCTGAGGCCTAGCAGCCCCTCTGTACCGCATCTCTAACATTAGAACACATCAGGTATGATCGGTGGTGAGCTGAGGGCACAGAGCCAAGGAATAGCCCCACTACACAAAATGCTGGATTCCCCATACTGGCAGAAGTGCAAGGATCACACAGTGGTGTAATGCTAAGCATGCCAAGATCATGACTATTAAAGACACTCTTCCGTATCACATGTATAATTCTTACTCACTGCGTCATTCACTTCTGACTTACAGCCTCTATGTCATCAGATGGAAGTAGTGCATAGTTATGGATCAATACCAACACAGCCACAGAGCCATCTGTGGTACCACGGGGATAGCAGGGCAGGATATCCTATAAAGACAGACTGGCTCTCTGCAGGGATGTGATTGGTTCTGTGGGATTAGGGCTTGGATTTCCAATGGATCACTATGCATCATATGTTTAGGAGGCCCTGTGAAGCATAGGATCACAAAAGCCATGAGGAGCAATACTGTGTGTACACCTTACGTGTGGGAGTCTGTTGGTGCCACTGTAAAATGAGGTAAACCATCTCTAGATGTGTAGGGACAATTGTTGCCCCATTGACTCTATCACCAAAGCTAACATTTTTCAGCATTTCCACATAAAAAAAATGCTTGGGTTGCGCACACAGTCAAGTGGAATTCAAGTAAATGGAGCTGGATAAACTATTTGCAGTGAACTATTTATTCTGCAGATTTAACCCTTGTTCTGTTTGTGAATTATCTGTGAACAGACTTCAGGGATTATGGTTTGTTCTTCTAAATTAGTTAATAAATGCTTTATATGAATACATTTCAGCCTGGGGATTGCTCTTGAACTCTGTGTGACTATTGCTGTGATTTGCTGTGTGTGCTAGGATTGCTCACCTACATCGAAAGATACTGTTTCTGCTTCCCTACGGAAGAGTAAGCCTTTATAAACAGAAGGAGGGTTGGAATAAGACAGTTGTAATGAGAACATTTGCAGGAACACTGTCATGCTGACTGGGTTGGAAGGGGTAGGGGGGGCAGCATTTGTGTTATTTGACATCAATATGTCAAAATCATAACAATTCATGTAAGACATGCCATGTCAAGTACTGTTAGAAAGGTTATAATATGCTGAGTAAGATGATAATGTTTACGTTCATGTGTTTATATCTGTGATGGAAGTCATGGATATCTTTGATATACCTGTATTTCAAACTATACTGTATAAGACACACCCCAGACAGAGAGGTGGCAGGACAATAGCCCGCTTAATGGCTCATCAAGACCTTTATAGAAGCAAAAGGCCCGGAAGGAAAAGGCATACCTGAAGAGTTACCAGGATTGGCCCATGTGACTCTGGAGTCCATTTTAGTTCCTTGAAGGTTTACAAGCTGAATGGCCAGAGGCAGAGGGTATATAAGATCAAACCACAGAAACCATTTTGTCTTTTTTCCTGTCCAGCTGCAGACACACACCTACCTACCTCTGGATCAACACACTTTGCAATTGAACTGAAGGACTTAGACCCATGCAGGTACTGAATGTACACCAGAGGGACCATACAAACCTGCAACTCCACAATTTTTCTAGAAACCTGATATATATGGACTTTCAAATCATGTATATGTATCTGATTGCTTTAATCCTTTAATATTTCTCTCATTGTTTGTTTTCCTTTTATAATAAACCTTTAGTTTTAGTTACTAAAGGATTGGCTGGCAGCATGGTATTTTGGGTAAGATCCAAACTTATAGTGAACTGGTACTGTGGCTGGTCCTTTGGGATCAGAGGGAAGCTTTTGAGTAAAGAGCATAGAGTTTAAATGACTGGTCTCTTTACTGCACCTAGTGGCAGTTTGGGAGCCAGAGACTGAAATGCAGTAAAGGGGGCTGTGTTTATTTGCACAGTGGCTTCTTGATAACCAGTGTGTGGGGGGAATCAGAAGCCCTGTTTGTGGTTGGTTGGGAAGTCTGACTACAGTGTCACCCACCAGAGCTGGGAGAATCTGCTCTCCTTTTACAGCCTGTCCTGACCCTGGCATTATCATTGGGCTATCCTGGGCACAGATGGGTCACAAACACATAAGAGGCCTGTATCTCAGGAGAAGAAATGAAAGGGAATTAACTTATTGAAAAATAACAGTATTGGACATTTTTATAGCACCTGCTACCCAAGGAACTCAAAGCATTCATTACACATGAATTAATTACTGCAAATACTCTCCAAGGTGTAGGTGCTGTTACCCCAGTTTAGAGAAGAGGAAGCTCTGGCACAGAGAAGTTAAGGTATTTTCCCTTTGTCACAGGAAAAACAATCTTTGACCCAGCTACAGAACTGAAGTCTCTCACCACCTAGCTTTGCTCCTCAACCACAGGACCATTCTTCATTTTCTGAAGTATTGCCATCTAACAAGGAGCAAAAGCATGAGGACCTAAAGTGATTTTATTTTTTCATTTTGCTTTTTTCTTAATAACTCTTCACCTAAAAATTTAAGATTCAAATTTAGGTGTCACGTGGAACCTTCTACTTAGTGATTATCTGTCCTGCACCTACCCATTCACTTTTCTGAAAACAAAAAATTGTATAGATAGACCAGGTTAATTTTCATCTTCTTCGGAAGTGATGTCTTTGCTCACATTTCTGTAATCAAGAATGTTCTATTAAAGAAAATAGATCATGCTGCATTTCAGCCTCACTGGCTAAGAGAAACAAGCCATGAACTGCTGATCATATCTCATCCTGACCAAGGGTGATAATCAAAGAGACCCTTAAATCTGCTTCCCATACAGTCTGATGATTTTGAACAATATCTTTTTTCCTCCTGTCTCCTGGGAGAATGACTTATTAATCAGAACTTCAAAAGAAAGGCGGGGGGAGGGGGGAATAAAGTTATATTTAATGCAATGTTGTGGGCCAAATCCACAAATTGACTTAGTTTTACTCTAACATTACTCCACTGATTTCAGTGAAGTCACCAGTGTGTAAATATATCTTTTTCTCAGAACATTTTGGTTTGATTCATATAAGACGACATTAAAAACATGTTTTAGTTCTTGTCAAATGAACGTGTGAAAGTTAGCGGAGGAAACCCCAAGCCTATTTAAAAAATAAAATAACCTATCAAGGGGCTTCAAGCACTTTTAGCATTCTTGAGAGGGGAAAACAGATGGAAAAAATATTTTGTTCTGTAATGCTGCTAAAGACTTTTTTCCAAAAATCTGAGCTATTTTCTGCCTAAATTAACAAAGCAGCAGTCTGGTCTACTGGACTTTGAGCTTCTCAAAAACATTTCAACAGAAGTAACTTGCTTATTTTCCCCAGTTCTTATGTTCTAGTTTGGATTTTCCTCTATCTATCAGATGAGTGATTCATTAGCCAATATTGCCAACGCCAGTGACTAATGAGGCCCTTAAAAATCATGAGATTTGGAGTTATTTTATTTGCGCCTTCAAGGTTCACGCTTTAAGTTTTCTGTACAACTATGAGGGCAAGAAATCTCCTTTTTTTTGGTGGTGGTGGTGGTTATTGTGGGTTTTTTTGTGGTTTTTTTTGTTTTGTTTTGGGTTTTTGTTTGTTTGTTTGTTTTTTTAATGAAAGCTGAGATTCTTTGTAATTACTTTACTCCAGGAGATAGGGCTTTAAGAAAGACACCAAATATTGTGATGCTCATGATAAAATCATGACAGTTGGCAGCACTGATACACAGGGAGCAACATATATAGATGAGTATTATTTACATATAATTTGCAGTCCCATCAAACAGATTAATGGTTCTTGTGTAAGAATTTTTATGCTGGAGCCCTTGAAAATGAGTCTGAGATGACATTCCTGATAGACAAATGTAGTTACAACATTCATTTTTCTTAACTTTAACTACACAGTTACATTTTTTACTTTAAATTAGGCAAGTGAGACAATCTTCATGGCATGATATCCCTGCCAAAGATTCTCACTGACGATATCACCTGATAAATCTTTTTGTGCTTGGCTTTTTTGTTTTTATGCTGTGTTCCCTGGATTGCAAACCACTCCATTATTTCTGTTTTATGCTGGACTCATTTCCTGCCCATTCAGGGCTGTCAAAGAGAAGACGGCTTTATTAGGTGTGCGCAAATCAAATCACCCACCTCTTCTCCCAGCACAGCAACAGATTGTGGTATTGTGATTTTGCATCATGATACAACATCATAACATAGAGGAAATGCTTCTGTGTTGGCACAAAGAAGCAGCTTGTGGCAGTCACAGACGGAATTTGGAAACTTGATGGTGAGCCAATAAGCCTGTTAAAGTAGAGGTATTGCCCTTAGTTGGAGTAGTACTTTTGCATGCATGGGCTTTAATGGGATTGCATCAGTGCATAAGTACCATACTGCTCAATGTGAGTAAGGCTACGTCTATACTGATGGCGGCAAATTTGCCGCTGTCAGATTGATGTCTCTGGATCAACGAAGCGGTCTGTGTAGATCCGCTCAGTCGATCCAGAAATCGACGGAGGAAAACCACCTCCGTAAGTGGTGCAGCGCAGTGTGGATGGCGGGTGGAACAGATGCAGCAAAGTCGACGGGAGATATGCAAGGTTTTTACATCACTTGCAAATCTCCCGTCGACTGGCACCAAATCCGGAAGGTAAGTGTAGACCATGCCTCGGTTGTAGAATCCACTCCTGAAGTAGATTGTTGCTTGTTCTGCTGCTGTACTGGGAAAGCAGCCTTACTCCTTAGGGTTGTGCATGTTAAAGCTTCTATTGCAGTAATGAGTGCTTGGCAGGGCTGCATTAGAAGCTGCCCTGCAGCTCATTACCTTTATTCAGATGCACATATATTTCCCTATTATTTCTCTAGAAAGTATTCCTTGCAGATGACCTTTAGCCTACAAAACTACCAAGGGATCCCCTCAGAAAGTCCCATAGCTAGGGACCTACCCAATTCACTGCCATGGAAAACGCATCACGGACCATGAAATCTAGTCTCCCCTGTGAAATGTGATCTTTTACCCCCAGAGCTCAGGGGTCCAGACACAAAAGGGGATTGTAAGGTTAGTGGGGGGGAGTAGCCTTCAGAGCCAGGCAGCCAGAGAGCAGTGGCTGCTGGCTGGGCACCTAGCTGCAGGCAGTGCTTCCACCAGCAGCAGCACAGAAGTAAGGGTGGCGATACCGCTGCTCTCCTACAATAACCTTGCGACCCCCCAAACTCCCTTTTAGGTTGGGACTCCCACCGTTACAGATCTCAGATTGAAATAGCCGAAACCATTAAATTTAAGTTTTTTGGGTTTTCTAAAAAAATCCTGTAACCATGATATTTACCAAAATGGACTGTGAATTTGCTAGGGCCCTACCCAAAGCTCTGTGGTTAGTGTGCTCTCCTGAGAGGTAGGGTTGGAACAGCTGTTTCCCTTCCCTCTTCTAGCAGAGAGGGGGGAATTGAACATGGGCCTTGCAAATCCCAACTCTAAAGTTGTAAGGCCACTACCTTCTCCCCCGCAACCCTTGTTGTTTTGTGTGGTGCAAGGCCTAACTCATTCCCACAAGAAGCAGATTAGGCACCTAAATTGCTCGACTTTCCTGGTGACAGGTTCCTGTTTGTAGATTACAAGCGGAGATAGATGCCCAGGCTTAGGTTGTGTGTGTGTGTGTGAGAGAGAGATAGAAACGCCCCTAGTTTAGAAGCTAGTTGTCACCATCACCTATTAGCTAGCTTTGCTGTTTCTGCCCCCTGTCTTTTGTGGATTGCTTTCCAAGGCTTTTGTGAATTTTAAATCTAAAGCACCTGTCTCTCCCCCACTTCATTGTATGGGGAGCCTAGGGGCCTAACTCAGCTTTGTGAATTAGTGTTGCCCTGGTGATGCTGTAGACACCCAAAAGTTAGGCGTCCTGATGCTCAGCATTGCAACAGCTAAGTCCGTTCATGTATCCTGCCCCAAGTTTCCGCTGGACAAGAACTGGATGTCTATGTATTTGTAGTCAGACTCTATGCCTGAAGTGAAGGGTTTAGCCCAGCTACAATCAAATAGCCCTGTCCAATGTTTGATTTACTTCTTGTGTTAGGGGGAAGATATTCATACTGATGTTTATTTCAGATAGGTTCCCCAGCTTTTTATGTTCAAAGGTTATTGTCTTTATTCAGGGACCTGTCATTTCCTTTTTATTATTTTAGAAAGTGTTCCTTGCCTAACAATCTACTCTAACTGCAGGATAGAAAGTCATGTGTGAAGCTGGGTATTGCTGATGTAAATTGTATTGTCCTATGAGAGAGGACTTAGTCATTTATTAGTTTCCTTATTGCTCCCTGTAATGAGTGAAAATACATATTAAAGTCAATAACTTGAAATTTAATAAAAACAAACTTTAATATAAAAAGACTGGTTGTGATTTGTACTCCTTACACAAAATCTGCAATCTAATTGGAAAATATTAGTTTTGATTCTCTTATTGTTACTCCTTCTGTTAGGAGATGAAATCAAATGTGCATTCATAGGTGCTGTACAGAATTAATTCTCTTAGAGAACAAAGAAACACATGGCAGTATGACAAACAAAGTTAGTTTTTTAAGGTTTTTTTTTTTCAAAGGCTCTTTTGACTGGTGATATTCAGTTGTAATATCTAGACTCTTCCACTGCTATTAATTTTATTCCTTGTTGATTCATTTAGACAAGATCTGATACCGCTTTCTAAACAGAGTTCTTGTACTTTTCATGGCTTTCTTCTGAGATATTGAAACAAGAGTTCTTTCATTATCTGTACTTGCTGATTCAGGGATTTTTATGTCCGATGCCATAGACTGAACCTCATTAACCTGTGATGCTCATCATGTGAATTAATTTGTTAGAGAATGGAAGTGATCCCAGCTGGTGTAAAAATCTGAAATGACTTCTGAATCACAACAGAGGGAAAAATTGACATTGTGTTTCAGATTAGACAATTTCTTGGTCTATTCCTTTTGCCTTACCCTATTATTTCATTGCTTCTATTACTGAGGACTGTGGAAAAAAGAATATAGCTCTTTCCCACATTAGTGTCAGTGAGAAGTGCAAATCATCTTAAAGAAAATTATTTTTTAAAGAATTTTAACCTCTGAGCCAGACTTTCCTGCAAGAGAGGGAAAAACAGGGTAAAGAGCAGTTATCTCCATGAGTTTCAACTCAGTTTCCTCCTCCTCATTCTATCACAGGCCGGCTTTGTCCCAGTTATAATACAGGCCCCTTTGGCCCCTTGTGCAAGAAGATGTCCAGTGATCTGCATGGCTTCTGGGACACCTGTGAAACATCAGGACTGTTTGCGAGGCTGTCCAGGCCAATGACTCTCTAAGGAGAACACGTTTCTTTTAAAAGACATTTTATCTGCCTATTGCTGCCTTCCCTGTGGCTGCTCAGCTGTGGCAGTTCCAAGCAAGGGTTACCAATGCTGAGACAGTATTTTCTCCTAACCAGATATCTACCAGGCCTTCAGAGGAGCCAGGGAGTGTCTGTTCTGTGCCTGCCTCACCTCTGACCCTCAGATACCTCAGTTCCATGCAGCTCAAGTTTCCCTAAGGTTGCAGGGAAAGGGACATCGCTCACTGATTCAGTGAGCCTCTCCTTCCACATGTGCTCCCCATCATCACTATTGGACAGGTACCATCATGATAGGCATCCACTCACATTCGTGGAAAGGTCTATATGGCCTTAAAAAGATGTTCCTTTCTTTTTTTAAATTGTAACCACCATGAAAATTCAATTCTTTCCCTGCTTCACCTATTCCTGTTTTGACAAATATTTTTCTTCTGTTGCTAATGAAGCTAAATAATCTGAGTTTTTTTGTTTTGTTTTGTTTTTTGTTTTTTGTTTCCTTGGTTATGCACCATCTGTATCATGAGGATCTGATCCAGAAATCTCATGGCTAGTGAGGCAGCAGCCAGAAGCCTGACAAAGAGCCAAGGGGGTTGACAAACCCTGATAGTTTAAACCATGATAAATGCCAATGGGAAGACAAACTCCAATAACCTGCACTAGCTACCCATAGTAAGAGTCTGCCCATACCTTTCGTCTTCATGATCTACAATGAACCAAAACAGATTATCCAAGATGTCTGCATCACTTTGGGAATAAGATTAGTTGGGTCCTGATTCAAGAAAACATTTCAATTCAGGAAAGTACCAATACATGTGCTTTAGAGCTCACACACATTATTTCAATGTGTGTGTGGGGGGGGAATGGGAATTAATCATATTTCTTGTCACCAATGTGATGAATATTTTAATCTGGAAAAAATTCTTCTCTAGAAAATCATTTTAAGATAGGTCATATTTTACCCCAGGTCACATTTGACCCTATTGATAGTATCCCTTTTTCAATGCATTCTTAAAAGTAATTGGTTCAGACGTGGAGCAGAAATAGTGTACCAGTGTATCTAGGATAGCAGTAAAAATACAATATTGTATCCTAAAGAATATTCCTTCAGAATTGTTGCAGTTCAGCTTGCCTTGCTGCAGTAGAACATTTCCAATGATTAACTACATACATCCTGAGCTAGCCTTAGACAAAGGTGAATCTCTAAGAATTTATACTTCAGTGCACAATACTAGGAGGTAGACTATTGTCATTTTACATACTACATCTCACATAGGGAATGAGAAGATGGGAGGAGTTACACATCCACTAAAAGTGTTTATTATTTGGTTACAATAAAATATATATTAATCTTGAATATTTCATATTCATTTGAACATAAAAACATTTAAAATTCCGCAAAAAAAAAAAATAATTAGAAGGGACTGCAGTTATATGACCCTCTCCTGCTTGACCACTTGTTACACTGCAACTCCATACAGCAAAACCTCAGAGTTACAATGTTTGCAACTCTGAACAAAATGCTATGGTAGTTCTTTCAAAAGTTTATAACTGAACACTGACTTCATACTGCTTTGAAACTTTACTATGCAGAAGAAAAATTCTGTTTTTAACCATCTTAATATAAATGAAACAAGCACATAAATAGTTTCCTTGCTTTGTCAAATCTTTTTTAAACTTTCCCTTTATTATTTAGTAGCTTACGTTTAGCTGTGGTACTGTACTTGCATTTTTTGGGGAGGTCTCTACTGCTGCCTGATTGCATGTTTTCCGTTCCAAATGAGGTGTATGACCAGTCAGTTTGTAACTCTGGTATTCATACCTCTGAAGTTTTACTATACTTGATATGTACTGGCTTAGAGCCTGGTCTTTCTAGGAGCTGAGCACTCTCAACTCCCATTGACTTCAAATTGCCTATAGAGCATGATGGATCAAGAAAGCAGTGGTGTGTATGCCTCTGGGGTCCTCCTGGAATCCAAAAAGAAACAAGTTTTAAAGCCCCTAATATGCTGAATGCTAGGGTTGGTTGAAAATGTTCTGTCAAAACTGTCTGATGGAAAAATAGGGATTTTGACTAAATTCATTTTTGTGGAATCTGACTGGTAAAAAATGAATTTTTATTTTAGTCTAAAAACATTTTGGTTTTTGAGTTTAATGAAGAATCAAAATTTCCCATGGACAAAAATAACATTTTACAACCAGCTGTATTGAATGCTACTTTTAATCAGATTATTGGTAGCATTCAGCAGGTATTGCTAAAGTCAAGGGACATTTAATAATTCCTTATGCCATTCACCTTTAATTAGGCATTATGTATTTTCTGGAAAGTTTAGTTTTGTCACTATAGGCCCAGTTCAATACCTTTTTAAAGTCAGTGGAAGGACTCTTAATGGTTTTAATAGGAATTAGATCAGGCATTCTGCACATAGCACATTTTTGGGCATGGTAAATGAATAATAATACTACATCCAACTCCTACAATTAATTAAGTAGTAGATGGAGTAGAAAAACAAGTGCATATGGTTTTAGTCTTTATGCCCCAGCTGAAATTGGATACCTTAGCAGAATGAACAAATAAAATATTACTCCAGGAAGGAAATCAAAGTGTGTGTTTCTGGATTCAGAAGGATTGCTTTGTGGTTAAGGCAACTCACTGGAACAGAGCAGGTCTACACTCTTGTTCTTGCTGTGCTACTGGCTTCCTGTGTGACCATGGGCAAGTCATATAGGCCTGACATTTAAAAAGTTTTTTCCTCTTTTTCTGAGAAGCCTAGGTGTCTCAAATTGAAGCATCCAAAATGAGTAGACATTTTTGAAAATTGGGCCTTTATCTCTCTGCGCCTTGGCTTCTCTTCTTCAAAATGAGGAGAATCATAGAAAAGTAGGGCTGGAATGGAACTTGAGAAGCCACCCCCCTTCACTGAGGCAGGACTATATATACCTAAACCATCCCTGACAGGTTTTTGTCTAATCTGTTCCTAAAAGCTTCCATTGCAAGGATTCCTCAATCTTCTTTGGCAGCCTATGCCGGTACTTAACTATCCTCATAGTTTGGAAGTTTTTCCTAATCTTTTTCTCATCCCAAATCAACTTTACTGACACAGGGAGCAGTACAGCATCACCATTCATTCTTGTCCAGGGCTTGTTTCTTCATTAAGCCCAGCCTAGTCATGCCCCTGCATGTAATGTCTCACCATCTAGTCATTGGTCAGTCTAAGCCAAGCTGACCTTGTATGTGTTTGCATTATTTTCTTTGGCTTTCTACCATCTGTTTGTCTTCTACAATGTCCCCACCATCATAATCTTTTTGATTTCATCCTGCAAAGGGTTCACTTGCTGCAGATGTACATCATTGTGGCTGGGACTGGGAATTAGCTTTCCCCTGGTCTGGCACCCCCTTCTCTTGGTTGCTTATGTGGTGGCCCCTCTCCCTCTTCATGATTCAGCCCTCCAGCCAAGTCACTATATTGTCCCCTCCTTCCAGGGTATCAAAGACCCACCAGACAGGATGTCCATATGCCACCTCAAGCAGTCGTCTGTTTCAACTCCCGGTCCTGTGCTACTTTGCCAGTGGCTGGTAGGGAAATCCCCGCCTGCCAGTTACTTTGGGTTCGGACCAGAGACCCTACGACTAGCAACCAAGGTCTGCTCAGTCTCAGATGATGTTCCTGTTTCCCCTGGCTCCCTTCCTACCCTATCTCTGTGTTTACCCATGGAGCATCCTAAACTCCCTGTGACTACTTTACCCCTCTCAAGCTCTTGTCAAATTTCCTAGTCCAGGGCAGAAGCCCAGGGCTTATTCCCCCCCTGGATCACCACCTTGTCCCTGGCCAGTTCCCTTTCCCTCTCAGAAGTCATGGCAGACCTCCTCCTTGCAGTCCATTCCTACTCTCACTTACTGACTTTATAATCTTCTCATCTTGGCTTCATCCACCATTAGACCCTGCCAAGCCCTGGTTCCCCTCCAGGTGCGGCATCAAAGGTTAATGAGCTCATCCTGATCCACATTAATCTGCTCAGGATTTAGGCGGGGTGGACACCCATCACACAGTCAGTCCCATACCCTGACTTCACATCCTGCTTGCCTTCTAACTTCTTCATTTGGCTTAAAATCATTCCACTTTACACCTGCCATCTTCCAAAAAACTCTCATCTTTACTGCTTCCAGCCTTCTGATGACTGTTTTGTTTAATGCAGCTGCTGCCAGACCATAGAGTAATATTCTTAGTACACTGGTTTAATCAATTTTCACTTTGGCACCAAACATGTTTCCATCAGTCTGTAATTTCATCAGCTTCTTTGCAGCACTTACAGCTAAAGCACATCTCCTTTTAGCCTTGTCCTTGGTGCACCAATCAGACCTGATCAAGCTTCCTAGGTACACATAAGATTTTATTGGTTCTACAACTTCACCTGTGCTGTATTTGAATACTTGTTCCCTTGTCCCTTTTCCAAGAAGCAACTACTTTATCTTCTTGGCATTTCCATGTAAGTCCAAATCAACTACACCCATTTTCCAAAGAGTATTGTCATTAATTCAAACATGTCTGCCAGTTGTACTATGTCATCTGGATAAACTAAGGTGCTTCACTCTAGGTCATCCAATGTCATGTCCTCCAACTCAACTAACTTTCTTAATATCCATTTTAACAACCTGATGAAAAATTAGGGTGATTCCTTGCCCCCTTCTCTTACATCAAACTTTGAGTTGAACCAGTTGCTTAATTTCCCACCAATTCTTAAGGCACTACAGGAGTCTTCCTAAATAACTATTATAATTGCAGTTATCTTACCTGCAACTCATTATGATTTTACTACTTTCCAGATATTTCCCTCCAAACGGAATCAAATGCCTTTATGAAGTCAATGAAAATAGTAAACATCTTTAATCCTCCATTCTCACTTTTTTTCCCCCATTCACTGTTGGCGTGTGACTATCTGATCAGTGCCAGGTCTGAAGCTGTTCTGTTTCTTGCTTACTTCTTCCTCTAAGTCTGGCCTTAATCTGCTGACAATTACCTTCTTCATGATTTTTTCCCCAGTATTGACAATAAACTTATACTGTACCTCTATAAATAGTCATGTCAGCGGTATCTCCTTTCTTCAGGATTAGTGCAACTATTGCCTTTATCCAATCTGGTGCCTCCAATTGCTCCCATACTTTCTTATGTAATCTTCCTAATGCTTTTGATAACACTTGTCCTTCTGGCTTTTAGAAACTCAGCTGTTACATTGTCTATTCCTGCAGCTTTCGTATTTTAACTCCCTGCTGTACTATTTGGGGTTTTTGTTTTGTTTTGTTTTTTGGGGGGGGAGGGGAGGAGAGGGAAGACTAATGCCATCAGCCAAATCACACTAACATTTTAACTAGCCATTTTCCTGCTCAGCAAGTTAGAGATTTGTTCATCAGAGGGGTGGAAGCTTCTCTAACTTGCTGAACAGAAACAGAGTAGCATTCTCTGAAATGCTTCCAGTTCCACGCCCAAGGCCAGTTAGACAGGCAGAACTGCAGGATCTGAATGTGTGGATGAGATGATGATGTAAGGAGGAGAGGGTTAGGAATTGGGGAACCTTTTGGGAAAGGGGGAGACTATACAGGAAAGAGGGGCTCTACCTAAACCAAAATGAAACCGGATTGCTAGCATGTAAAATTAAAAAGGTCATAGAGCAATTTTTTAACTAAGGCCTGGGGGAAAGCCACCCGGTGCAGAGGAGAATATGGTTCAGACAGAGACATCCCTTAGGCGAGGATCTATTAATGGAGATTCTCTATATCCCTGTAAGGAGGAGAGGATGGAAGAGGCTAAAATATGGGTAGGACCTGATGAGAAACAGTCAAATGAAAAATGAGTCCCAATCACTTACATTACATAATGGCAAACAGCTAAAAAGTTACAGTTTTTTTAAGTGCTTGTATACAAATGCTTGAAGTCTAAATACTAGTGCCTCATATTAAAGGAGGATACTGATATAATAGACATCACAGAAACTTGGTGGAATAAGGATAATGAATGGGCCGCATTAATACCAAGGTACAAAATATATCAGAAGGACAGAATAGGTCATACTAGTGGGGGAGTGGCACTATATGTGAAAGAAAGCATAGAGTCAAATTAAATAAAAATCTTAAATGAACCAAACTGTGCCATAGAATCTCTATGGATAGTAATTCCATGCTTGAATAATAAGAATACAGCTGTAGGGATATATTATTGACCACCTGACCAGGATGGTGATAGCTACTGTGAAATGCTCAAGGAGATTAGAGAGACTATAAAAATAAAAAACTTTATAATAATGGTACAAAACTATTAAGGAGAGTTAAGTCCAAAGCAGATTATGAAAAGTTACAGGGGGGTCTCACAAAACTAGGTGACTAGGCAACAAAATGGCAGATGGAATTCAGTCTTGATAAATGCAAAGTAATGCACATTGGAAAACATAATCCCAACTCTACATATAAAATGATGGTCCAAATTAGCTGTTATAACTCAAAAAAGAGATCTTGGTGGTGTTGTGGATACTTTTTTGAAAACATCCACACTGTGGCAGTCAAAAAAACTAACTGAATGGTGGGAATCATTAGGAAAGGGAGAGATATGACAGAAAATACCATGTTGCCTCTTTATAAATCCATGGTATGCCCACATCTTGAATATGGAGTGCAGATCTGGTTGCCTCATCTCAAAAAAGATTTACTGGAATTGGAAAAGGTACTGAAAAGGGCAACAAAAATTATTAGGGGATACGTAAAAGCTTCCATATGAGTAGAGATTAGTAAGATTGGGACTTTTCAGCTTTGAAAAGAGACAAGTGAGGAGGGAATATGACAGAGGTCTATAAAATCATGACTGGTGTGGAGAAAGTAAATAAGGAAATGTTATTTACTCCTCATAACACAAACACGAGGGGTCACCAAATGAAATTAATAGGCAGCAAGTTTAAGACAAACAAAAGGAAATATTTATTCACACATCCCACAGTCCAACTGTGAAACTCTTTGCCAGAGGATTTTGTGAAGGCCAAGACTATAACAGGATTCAAAAAAGAACTAGGTAAGTTCATGGAGGACAGGTCTATCAATGGCTATTAGCCAGGATCGGCAGGGATTGCTGTTTGCCAGAGACTGGGAATGGCTGACGGAATGGATCACTTGATTACCTGCTCTGTTCATTCCCTCTGAAGCATCTGGCATTGGTCACTGTTGGAAGACAGGATACTGGGCTAGATGGACCATTGGTCTGAGCCAGTATGGTTGTTTTTATATTTAATTGAGAGTGTTAATTAGCCACAGATTTACATAGTTATTTATACTCATTACAATATCCATATCAAAACTGAACCAATGTCATACTCTCAAAGTAAAACAAATGTTGGACACCTGTGTCGTGCAGGCCATGTGGTCATTAGCACAGCAACACCTAATGGAACAAGTCAACTGAGGAAGGAGATTTCAAGCATATGGGTGGTATGACAGACATCGAAATCTCATGCATTTTCTTTGGTGACCATATTGTATCAAGTTGATGTATCATTTTGGGCCAGGAGTTGTATAGAACTCTAAGGGGGAAAGGTTATTACAGTTCCTCCAGGAACCAAGCACTGGTGGAGGTAGGAGAGAGGGGAGAATTAAGGTGAACCACTTTGGTTGTAAACACCTCCTGAGAAGTACTACATGTTGGGGAGGCTTGCATATAGTGGGTCAATCTTGGCTTTCCAGAGATCAACAGACGAAAGAAAGGTTTTTAATCTAAAAGGCTGGGCTTAAATTGATTCAGGGCCTTCTCTGCTCCAGCAAAGGGACATGACCTTCTGTCCAATGGGGTCTCCATTCTTGCAGAGGGTATCAGAGCTAGTGCAGGTTTGTCTCCTCAAGTGGGAATTACACTCCCAGCACCATATGTAAACATTCCCTAAATTTGCAGTCAAATAACCTGAAAAAATAACCCTAAAATGTATGAACTACCCTCATTCATTGCAATGGAGTATTAACTCTGATACCCAAGTGTAACACTTTCAGTGTCAACACTTGGTTATTTTATTGTGATCATGTCAGCAGGAAAAGGCAGCTAATATGCTTACCCATCTGATTGTAATGACTGAATATTACAGATGTAGATATTGGCTGGATATTATATAACTAATTTGGTCAGACAGTCCATCCTCTAGTCTGCACAGGACTGTTCTATACCATACTGTATTATTCTCTCTAATATTTCTAGTGCTTTATCCAGTCTTGTTTTAAATGAGTCAAACAATAGGGCTACCCTAACGTCCAGATATAATCCCATATTCTTCTGGATCTCACTAGAAGGAAATTTGTCTTAATTTCATCACATTTAATCTAGTTATAATTCAGTGCACAAAGTGAACTTCCAGGGAAAGAAGGAAAAAAAGAGGTCAGCAATTATGAAAGAGAAGGCATTGAGGGGGAACTACCGGGTAATGGGGCATAACTAATTTCATCGCTATTTTTGCCTACTTCAAACCCTTGTTCATAGTGTTAGGTGTTGCCCTTACTAAGACAGGAAAAATAAAGGGGAAAGGTACAGAAGAGATTACCTATCCTCAATGTTTAATTTAGTTTATGTAGACATGAAAGCTTAAAACCAGCCTACATAAAATGCTAGAGCCTATGTGGGCAGAATTTCACTAATGGTCCATCTGTGAAGCAATTTATTAAAGACAGGGTGTTGACAGCTTCATAAGAAAACCTAATTTTTTGGGAACAGGCTGTTTGGGTTCTTCTCCTATGGTACAACATGAACTAAAGGTTACATCATGGGTTACTGTGGTGTGTGCAACTTCAAGGCAAAATAAGGCAAAGATAACACATCCTAGAAACAGGCATGCTCAGAAGTAGTCACCACAGCAATTTGATACCATGGAGATAGGCCTGCTATAAAAATCGTAGATGAAGAGAATAACTTCCCTGGCCCACGCTGTGCGGCAGGAACTAGATTTTTGTGCATCACTCTTTTGAGGACCCTGTCCTTAGATTTTATTATCTTAGCTAGACTGTCAGCCCCTCGAGCCATGGACCTTGTCGTCCCCGTGAAGCACTTAAGCTCAGGTTTAGCGCTATGTATCAATAGTAAAGAACAGGCAATACAGCAGCGCTGTGTGGAAGGGGGGCAAGCCGTTTATTTAGGGCTGTTTTTCCTATGAATAAAAATGTATCAATCCACTGGCACGATGTTATTATGCTGGTGGCGGTGGGGGGGGATCAGGGGGCATATTTCCCCTGGGTTTCTAGCTGCCAGCCACGGTCAAGAAGTTTTCATGGCGCTGTCCTTCAGGACAGGCCCTGGAAACACGGCGCCAGCGGGGCCGCGTGAGCGAGAGGAACCAAACATCTGGCAGGCCGGGCTCCGCCGCCGCCGAGCCTGGGCCTGGAGAGGCGGGAGCGGGGGAGGGCCGTGCTCAGCGCTGTGACAAAGCCATCCCTCCGCCAGGGGCGGGCAGGAACGGCTCCTCGCGCGCTCCGCCTCTCCCCCGCGGGCTGGGCGACTCTGCCCGCGCGCCTCCTCCCTGCTGCGCCGGGGCCGCCCATCCCCGGAGCGAGCCGAGCCCCGCGGCAGCCGGGGGCTTGCCCGACTGGCTCACGTGGCTCGCGGGGTGGAGCGGCTGGCGAGGCGCCGCGGGGTGGGTGGAGACAACAAAGCCCAGCTGTCAACAGCCACCGGGGGAGCGAGCCGGGCCGGGGAAAGCGGCGGCGGCGGCGGCAGGTGAGTCAAGTGCATGTAAAGCCGCACCGGCGCCGCGGTGAGGGGCGCATGGCCGGGCGCGGCTGCGGCTGACCGGCGCCCGAAGTTGCCAGTGCCCGGCGCCTGCTGTTCCTCGCAGCCGCAAGTGCCGTGGGGGCTCCAGCCCAGAGTGACCCCGCGTGGCCCGGGAGCAGCGCGCGGAGCGCGGCTGGGTGGGGAGAGGCGCTTGCCACGCTGGCAGAGAGCGAGCCCCGGGGCAAGGAGGTGCGGGGGGGGCGAGCCCTTCCCTGTACAGCGCCTTGCCCAGCAGGGCGTGGGCGGCCGGCGCCGTTCGCCCAGCGCGCGCCGGGGGAGGCCGCAGTGCAAGGCACGTGTGTTGCACGGCGTGGAGCTGTCAGGGGGCGGCAAAGGCGCAAAAAGCGCCGGGCTCGGCGAGCCGCGCTGCCGCGGGACTCCCCGTCCTCGCGCCGGGGGGCTCGCCCCTTTCGCCGCGCGCATCGCTTGGCTTGCCGGGCAGCCGCTCCGAGAGCGGCGCGGGGGAGACGGGTGCCTCCAGCTGCTCGAGGCGGGTGAAGCGCTGGAGTCTGAGCCTCCGTCCTCACGTGGACACATCAGCCGGCCCGGCAGCTGCCTGGCCTGCGCTGGACGGTTCGTGGGTTCGCGGGGCGCAGGGCTGGGTGGGTCACAGCGCCCTATGTTAAGATGAGCGCTCAGTTGGGCGGAGCCGGGAGAGCAAATGTGTCAATCGCCCACGTGCGGAGGGCCCAGCTTGGTGTGGAGAAGGGTCTGGGCGGGAGGTTCTGGGCGTGAAACGGGGCATTGCAAGCGTTCGGGAAAAGGTCACTACTTCAGACCGATCTGCCAGGGAAGTCCACTTAGCCAAAGTCCGTGGGAAATAGACCCCGTGTGTCAGATAAATGAGTTTGTAAAAGAGCACTGGAAGAGTTTTCTGCTATACCTGCTTTGTCATTCCAGTATTTAAGCTACTAGAGCCAGGCTTTGAGTATCAAGGGCTCTGCTGGAGAGGGAAACAAAAATCTTTTCCTGTATTGAGTTAAGGTGCATCCCAGGAGTAGTTCTGATTATTTGAGTTTGAAGTCAGTTTCCTGCATCCACTTTTATTTGTGCTAACCATCCTGGCTAGCTTTTATCATTCAGATAGTGAGAGAAAGAGAGCCTAATAAAAGATTCAGTGGATAAAGTGCACAGCTGTTTGAACATTAACTGCTGTGACCTCACCAGCTAGTTAACATCCACTAGTCCCCTGTGTCCTGAAACAGCTGATGTCTTCTCCCCTGCAGCTCTCAGAGCCTGTGTCTATCTGCTCTAGACTTCCTCAGGAAATATTCCGTTGTTCAACTATGTCACTAGTGCACCCTAGCAGTGATGACAGTGCTAGTTGTCTAGCATAGGCAGGTTGCTCTAGAGTAAGAATGAGAGACCTAAAATAAACCAGCTGCAGCACATGTTGGAGAGTATACTAGACTCAAAAAGCAGGCTTACATTATGTTCATTGGCATGGGGTATACTTGTAAGAGCAACTTCTACTGATATGGGGATCAGAAGCACTCAGCTTTGAGTTACAGGTTTACCATCACTACTGAGTGGCTTGAGATCCGTGTCTGTCATTTATGCTCCTGTTCTGCCTTAAAAAAAGAAAAGGTGCTGTAGGCTTGTAAACAAACAAGCAGATTAATGTAACTGCCTACCATTTTCTAAAGAGCTCCCTTATTTTTTTCATGTTCTAAAACATTTGATGGAGACCTTGAACTTCTTGTCACAAGCGAATTATAAATATTACAACCTGATCAGAGTTTTTCCATTGTGGTTTTCTGCCTTGTCTACATAATAATATTTTGGGAAACCTCCCACCTTTCCGTTACAGCTGCTCCAGTTCACAGGGGCTAGCAATAGTGGGAGTGCTGCTATAGAGAGGGCTCAGGTTGCCACTTGGTTTTTACCACTGTATTATCTAGATCTACTCCAAGCAGGGCTAAATAGTACTGTGGTAAAAATGCTGCTCGTACAGTGGTGGGAGATTTTTTTTTTTTTAAAGTCTAGTAAAGACACAGGCTTTACCTGTAGGTCTGAAAGGTCTCTACAAAGGAGGGGCAAGTGTTGTTATATTTACATTACAATTGCGGAAACTGAGGCACAGACAGATAAAATGATCCCCAGTGGCACATGATAGGTCATTACCAGAGCCAGTCCCTCTCCCCCTCTAGGTCTCTTGACTCCAGTTCATGGCCGAATCCACTAACCTGTGTGTTTAATTAAGTTCTGCAGTATTGTAGTGAAAGTTACATAAGTGTTTAGTTTCAGGGTGAATGGAAATTCAAATAAGAGTTTAACATTTAAGTGAAGGTTGCCATTATTGATATGATACAAAAAAACTTGTGGGTGATTTTTGTTGTTAGCTCCTTACTCTGGCTCACAGGGTTTCACATTGCTGTGTCATTAAAGAGGACTCATTCCTTCTGTATTAAATTAAAGCAGTAGCTACCCATTTGAACATTGCTGCCAAGTCTATAATTACTGTCCAAGGCAGGTTTCTGTACTTCTGGTAAAAAGTGTAAGAGGAACAATTCAGAATGCTGATTAATAGTACTGATCAGGAAGGTGTAAAGCTAATTATGTATGGGGAATGCACCTAAGAGAGACTGAATCAGCATGTTGCATTCTGTGATGGGGTGTAGCCAACCCTGTGCGTAGAAAGTTACAGTAATAACAGTAGGGATATTAACACTTAGGGAAGCTGCATGCTGTATGTACAATAGTGTAGAGTATGTGATGCTCACAAAACAGTTCCTCCCATTTGCTAACTATTTTCTGCCATTGCTAATCTGTTTCCTTCACAGATCTCTTAATAATGCAGAAAAAACTTCATTGTTTTGTGGTGAATGGTGAAAATAAGAGAACTCATTCTCTCGACTGGTATTTCCTTTTACCTGCCTCTCTCCAAATTGTGGAGTGAAAAAACAGAAGATTTTAATAACGGTATAAACCCGTAATATAAACAATAAAATCCAAAGAAAAAGTGTTACATGTTGGGGCTATTCTGCTTAATTTTAAGAAACAACAAAAAGTAAAGGAAAGCAGAGGTCACACTTTGGTAATGTAATAAAGCAGATTTGAAACAAACATTAGCATTTTCCTGTTTAGAGAGCAGCATAATATTCTGCTAAAATCACATCCATATTTACTTTTGCTTCTTTTTAATAAATCATTATTTTGTTAAAATATGGCTTGCTCGAAACATCTAAATGAACACTAATGCATGATAGGAAAAAGCGTCAATATTGTAAGACTGGAGTATGTAGGGAGGTGACTGAAGGAGTATCCCTTCAGAATTCTTGACAGGGCTTGGTCACTTTGTGGCAGAGGATGTCTAGCCTTAGAAAACAAAACATTTCAGAGAAAGCTGTCCATTACAGTATTTTACACATTTTTTGTTTTTGTTGTTTTTCAGTCTTGGAAAACATGGTTACTTATCAGTAACTGTTGTTCTTTGAGATGTGTTGCTCATATCCATTCCACACCCACCCCATGGCCCCGCTGTCAGAGTTGGCAGAAAGAAGGGACTGAGGGGATGTAGGGTCGGCTGTGCCCTATGTACTGCGGCATGAGCGTGGCACTCCAGGGGGCGCCTGAGCCAACCCTACGGTGTCTGCTAAGGGGAAAAAGTTCCAGGAACCCGTGCACGGAGGCTTGCACTCACCTAAGTGGAATGGACATGAGCAATCACTCGAAGGAGAACATTCCATCCTTTTTTATACACAAAATTCCAGAGGTTCATTTTATGAATGAGACAAGGTGGGTGCGGTATTTTTCATTGGACCAACTTCTGTTGGTGAGAGAGAGAGAAACTTTTAAGCTTACACAGAGCTCTTCATTTGTGAATGACAGATTCATTTATCTCTGTAACCACAACTGTCATTGCACATGCCTAAGTCATGAGTGGAGTTCCTGGAAAAATTAGTATAAATACTTTTTTTTTTAAAAACAAGACTGGTTACTTCTGCTACTGACTTCTCCTGTTTATGAACACAGATCCACAAGGGCAGCTTGGTCTAGGCTTTTACTCAAGGAATGAAAAGGAAGGCAAATTGAGACTTTGCACCTTGTGCCCCTCACAAAGAACCTGGCAACAATCATTCCTGGATTCAAGAGCTGCTCCCTGGTAGTGCTACAGGGTGTTGTAGCAACAGGTGAATTCCAGGAGGTATTGTACATTCATGAGGTAGGCCATGCTTTTTGGTGGTCTGGCTGGGGCAGTGCAGTTGCACCTCAGCCCTAATGCAGAAGTCTGACTGAGGGTGTGGTTTGGCCCCTAGCCAAACTGCCTACATTTTCAGAAGTGACTAGTGCTTTTGGGTGCTCAACTTTCCAGCAGCCTGATTTTCTGAAACCCACTTTGTCACTTCTGAAAGTCAGACCCCTTTCAAGTGTCTCGAATCGGGCATTAGTAGCCACTTCTGAAAACTTAGGTCTAACTGTATGAACAGACCAGGCTTGATCCTGCAAGTTGAAAGAAGCAAGCACTACAGGGGAGTAGTTAAAATGCCATAGGATTGGATTTAACTTGAGGAGGTGCCTGTTTGTGACATACCTGCACATCTTGGGTGTGTTTCAACTTAGAGTAACGTAGATATTTTTCTATGACCTCACTTTACGGGAGGTGCCATGACATAATTTGGTAAACAGCTCTAACTGGCTGCACCAGAACTTTCTGATGCTGAATATGGATAAAGTTGCATTTCTGTTTTTATTAGGTTTTGGCAATTGGTCATGTGTCTCGGGATTGTTCTCGCAAGGTTAATTCTTCATGCATTATGTCTGTGTCAACGATAAGGAACAGGAGTCTTCTGTAATGCCTTGGCTTCTCAGTAGTGCGCTTGCCGGATGGTGTTCAATTGCCACATAAACAAATAAAACCTAATATTTCAAATCTTAAATCTGACTCTCTTGGGAGCTAAAACTCTGGGTCATGCTTTCATTTATGGTCTTGGCTGTTACAACTCAAAATAATCTCCACTGCTTATCTTTATCTCTTCTGGACAATGCTTCCAGTTCCTGAGTTCTCCTGCAACTTTAATTGACCACTGCTCCAGTCACTAGTTAAGCTTCTGTGCAGGAAACTGAATTCACTGCCGCTGAGACATAGTCCAAATTTAACCTTTGACAGTCACCTTTAAAGGGCCTTTAAACTCAATGTAATTTTAGCTACAAAATGTCATTCATATTTGTCTTTAAAATAACCAGTGCCCCAGTCTTCCCCCTCTTCTTAAACAGAGGCAATTACATGTTTGAAACTTCCTCCCATGGGACTCCTATACATTCAAAGCTCATCAAATCATTTCTAATTCTTTTAAAGAACTTTAAGTAACTTTTCAGGCTATTCAGTGGTACCTTTGGAAATGACACTATCACGTTAAGCTTCGAGTCATCTCAAGAAGAGTTAGGCTAGGCAGCTAGACAGCTGAGATGTTGCAGAAAGTAGTGTTGATGAGTTTGTAGGCAGCACTGTTTCCCTCTGAATCATTAATGGACTAGTGCCCCACTGTGGCATAGTGATACATGTGTTGTGATTTGGTGATGCTTACCTGACAGCTTGACTAGTAGCTTATTAAACGTTTCATTGCAGTTTCCACAAGGATAGCCGTACACATCTGGGGCCTGGCCCAAGTATTCTGCTTACATGAATTCTTGTCACTTCAATTGGAGTTTATTTTTTTCCTTAAGCAATGGGGATATGTGCACGTGTCCACTTTCACTCCAGTGGGGCCATAAGAGGCTTCTGATTTAGGATTTTGCAATTTTAGAATTTAGAAGCAGATTCAGTCAGATTCAGTATTTCACAGGAAGTCAGCTGCTTCAGCTACTGCTGACTTGGTGGGTAAACCATCTAAAATTTTTAAATTTTAGAGGGCTTAGAAGCCTGTAAATAATTCTTGTTCAGTTAAGATTGTAAGGGATAAAAATCTAGGGGTGAAAAATGTCTTAGTCCTCAATAGCACAATACATAGGAAATCACAAGCATTTAGTTTGTACCAGTTACCACCTTACCATTACCATGGAAAAAGCCACATAACAGTGCTGTGAAATAGGATTCCTTGCACAGATCGGAGGGGTGAGAAGAATCTGTTACACTTAAGGTGATCAGAGATGAGGCTTAGACATCTCAACAGTTCAAGCCAAGTAAACCCATTTATGGATTTAGCTGTGAAACCCTTAAAAAAAAAATCAAGGAAAAATACCTGCCTTTGACCTCAGCACATATTCTTAGAGTTGTGCAACACTTGGAAGCAGCAATATGAAATGGCAGAGCATACCATAATGGATTGTAGGGTTACTCTTTCTTCCACTGGAATCTTATACAGAACATGCCTTCATGTCATAGCCATCTTTCACTTAAATTGCACTCTAATTTATTTATGAGAAGAAGGATGGTTTTACAGATAGCACTGACCAGAAGTCAGAAAGTCTAGGCTCTGTTCCTGGCTGTGCCAGAGACATTGTAACCCTTGAAAAGCATTGTCACATTTCACTGTACCTCAGCATCCCCATCTGACAGGGATAACTCCACCCTTCAAGTCTAGGCAAACACCATGTTCCTACTTATACCTCTGCTCCTACTTCCCCCCCACCCCGCCCAATCTTGTTTTATTTACTCTGCATTTGGCTCCTTTCTAACTATTCTCTTTGCATTTTTTCTTATTCTAGTCTCCTCGGCTTCTTTGTTACCACTTCTTACGTTAGTTCCACCCTCTGATTCATGTCACACCTCATACCTGCAAAGCCTTTGCTCTACCAGTTAATTATATACCCTTACAAGAATGAGTTCTATCCTTGTGGAGATTAGTGACTGTTTCATTAAAATTGACTTGTTTGCTCCTTGGCCTTCTGCAGTCTGTACATTACTGTGTTCAGTTCTGCTACTAAAAATATTCTCAGAACAATTTTAAATCAGACTGAGAAGGAAAATAGCATCCATTTTGCTCAGTTCAGTAGCCTAAGAGTTCAGAGTACATACTAATACAGTGAGTAAACAAACATAGCTTCACTGTGGTAGGCATTGTGAAGTTAGTGTTGGAAATCTTGCAGAAAAATTATATTATGTATTACACCAGCAGTGCAACACCAATAAAAGAGATTTTAAATTGTTTCCCAATAAGCTTCTATAACATTAACAATACTAGAAATAAACTATCCACATTTTAAGGGTGAACTAGATAAATTTAAAACAGCTCCAATTTTCCACTGGATTCCTGAACCGTCCATGTCAGAGATGACATCCATTAGCAAGATGGCAGCTTTCAGCAATAGGCTCAAATACAAAATTTGTTTATGATGGCAAAAGTTTGATCTTGTCTATATTTGGATGGCCAGATAAATTAATTTCCCCACTATCACCACCACATGCATATAGGTTCCTTTGCTTTCTAAATAAATTGGAAACATTGTGGGCCTGCATAGTGACACCCTTAATGTTAGTGGGAGCTAAGTTAATACATCAAGAAGAGAACAAATAAGATGGTCTGTACATAGATTAGGTATATAGGGGATATTTTTAATTCAGAGCTCCTACCTTACCAGGCTTACTGCTCAAACAGAAATCAAGTTACCAGACTGCTCCAACAAAAAAGATAACGTCTCCTGGCACTCAATACTCTGAATAGCATCATAATCAAAGGAATCTTCCTAGATGGCTTACTGGTCTAGGCAAAATGTCCAAATATTAATAGCTGCTTTCCTGATCAATAGATTAAAGTGGTAGGACTATATTAAAGATAATTGATATTTAAAGTATTTTTACAGATACAGATATAGAAGACACTGATGTCATTGCACATAAGATTTGTTTAATTAAGGTTTCACTTGTTTGAGAGGGTGGTATAACTTGAGCTTTTAACCCAACGATTGATTGTGGTGAGTCAGATCCTGGCCACTGTGAATTTTGGTAACTTTTAAAAGTCAGTATAAGAAATTCAGATACTTTACCATCTGCAGCTCAGCTTCCTCCAGTTCCAAGTATCTCCTCACCCCGCATGCACACCCTACACCGCCAGTGCCCTACTTCACCAACCACAATCCTTCTGGGCTGCATTCATTGTTAGAAAGCAGTAAGTTTAGAAATACAGGAACACTACTCCAAGTGTTCAAACACGTGATCATGAGTAGGACCGGCCAGGAAACTCCATTCTGTGAATATTTTCAAGGTTTTGAAACTTGTTTTTGTTCCACTGCAGAAAAAAATAAGGCCTTTCAAAATTTTTCACGAAAAAATCAGACACTCCCCCCATCCCAGATAGCTGAGTATCCCAGTAGTTAGGGCACTGGCCTGTGATGTGGGAAATCCAGCTTCAAGTCCCTGCTTCAGAGCAGAGTTTTTCATTTCAGATCTCTCTGAATAAGGCACCAGGTTGCCCGTATCCCAAGCCAGGTTGTTTTGGATGAGCTCCAGTCATGAGGATGGTTCCTAGACCTCAGGGATTCAGTAACAAACCCCATAAAAAACACTAGAGATCAGCATTTCTGCAGCAGACACAATATTACATCTAACAGTGAGAGAGAAAGGGTGAAGAAAGTATGTGAAGAGAAGACACCCATTTGCTAGATTTTGAATCTTAACTTTGGAATCCATTGTCTCCTGAGAAATTTTTGAGAAGTGGTTACCTGAGATTCATGCCAGTAAACACCTCTTATTCTTGTTTTCCTAATTGAATGTCAGGTGATTTAGCCCTTCCCATGACTCCTGCTGTTTCTGTGACTACGTGTGCCCTTCAGTCAGCATCCCCACCTGATAAACAGCAGGACAGACTTTTCTCCATTTGCCTTCTGCCTCTACCTCAGTTGCTCATTCTTTTCCCATACCCTATTGGGAGTTTTCATCCCTTATTTGCTCTCCATTTTGTGCTCTAACTCTTTTCCTTTGCCTCTTTATTCCCTGACCTCATCACCTCACTTCCATTTACTCCCCAATCCCATCTCTCCCCAGAGATCACTACCTGTGGATCCCTCCAGCCTGCCCCCCTCAGTCTGTGCCTTCCTTCTATGGTTTTCTGCTCATAATTCTGTCATTGCCCATACTCTTCAAAAGTGAGTGTTCCAGCATCTTCAGTTTTATCCTCAATTTCTTCTATTTAGCACATAGTCCTGCACATACATTAGTTCTCTACTTTGTAATCAGCACTTGCTGCTTTGCCTGAACATATTGCCAGGCAGGGAAGCAGACACAGAAACAAAGGAGCACTTATGTTATAGCAGGTTTTTCAACCTGGCCCCACTCTCCCTCTGTCTATAGAACCCAGCGTTTACTACTCCTTGGCCAAGGAAGTTACTCATGTGGATGCTCCACTTTACGCAATTCTGGAGTTAACCACATTGCTGTCATATCACCACAGATCCTACTGGCCCACAGAGCAGAAGGTTGGAAATAGAAATTTAACCTAGATCTTCCACATGGCACTGGGGACTATTAGCACTAGGTTAGCTCTACAGTTTAATTATTAAACACTGCAAATTTCAGTCCCTATTGGGACCCAGGTTCTGATGCTATTTAACTTCTCTTAAAATGTTAGTCTGCTCATGGAAGTTTTGTACCTAATTCTATAGACTCTGCATGGGATAGCTAGCAAAACTCAAATTGATTTCAATAGAACTCCATGCTGTATTTTACTGTAGTTCATTTTCAGGTCTAGTCTGCACTAGAAAAGATTTGTGCTATAGCTATACCAGCAAACCCTTCTAAATATAGATGCAGCTTCCACTGATAAAGTGCTTTTGCTGGTGCAACTTATACCAAGTCCCTAAAGGAAGTAAGCCATACTGACGAAGACTTTTTTGCTCATATAACTACATCTAAACTAGGGGTTCTGCCACTATAAAAGTTACATTAAAATGATCCTAATAAACAGTTATAAAAGTTTATAGTGTACACTTCATCTTAGCATCAAGATCAAGGATTGTAAGAGGCTCCAAAGATACTCACCTTCCATATTTAATACTTTTAGAGCCTAGTATGGCTTTTAGCAACTGAAATAGTAGATCCTTTACTAATTAAGGTATTGAAGTCAATAGGAGTTAGGTGCCTAAATACCCATGAGGATCTGGGCCCTACCCTCACTGGGGCTTAGTCCCCAGTCTGTATCATCATGGGCATGATAGTACCCCCTTACCTCACAGGGGTGTTATGAAGATAAATTCATTAAAATACTGAAGCTCCAAGATGACCTGGGTCTAAATGACTTGCCCAAGTTCATAGACCAAGACTGTGATGAAGCAGGGAATTGAACCAGAGGCTCAAAGGCCAGGCTAGTGTCCTAACCATGAGATCAGCCTTCCTTTTATTAAATTTAATTCAAATTATTAGCACTAAGTTAGAGGAAATTACTTAACCCAGGTTTCGTAATTGGCAGCATACATAGCTCTACTAGGCAATTTGGGAAGCTGCCTTTGAATTTACAGATCTATTTTCCTCCTCCTTCACTGTGCTCAGTTTCTGGCAAGAGACAGCTCAATAGGATGTGGTCTCCTTCCCCAAATTAGCATTCAGCAACAGGCAATCTCTAAACAAAGTGAACAACTTTGGTAGCTCAGTTAAACTGTGCTGAATTTTGTAATTCAGCCACCAAAGAAGGCCAAACTATGAATGTTCAGCCACAGATGAAGACATGGGTCATCTATGCTGAATATCCTGTAAGAAATTAGGGTTATAGTCAAGAGAAGTATTTGATATCACTTTGTTAGCATTGTAGAAACCCAACAATAGCGATAGTGAAAGTTAGTTCAATAGCTCATTTAGCAGAGCTTCCTGTTATGAGGATTTCTTCTTTCTTTCAACTGACATTTCAAGTCATAGCTTTCTTTTAGGGGAAGGAGGGTACTAATTTTAGTGCTCTGATTCTAAAAATGCATATTGGAGTTCTGATTAACTTGTAATGGCCAATTTAGCATTTACAAAGAAATGATCAATGTCACTTTTGTTGAGAAGGGATACATATTTTTCTCCTAATGCCTAGTTTTATTTTAAAAAATTCTAAAAGGGCATAGAGTAAATTGACTGTTCTAATTCAGAAACAAAACTCATTTCTTCACATAAAGAAGGAACGATCAGAACTGTTGGCTCTCATAACAACCATTACTTGTGCAGATCCTGTTAATAAGTGCATAATCACCTATTCGCTCCCTTGAAAGCACACCAGTTGATAGTCAGAGTCTCTAGAAATGTGGCTGGAAGCTTGCCAGGTAGCTCAAGAACTCAGATTTCACAGCAGCTTTCATTGCAGAACTGTCAGGATCCCCTCACTTATTTAATAGAAGCATAAAGTTAAAGTCAAAATAAAGGGCTATGAATACCAAAGATAATTTAAGACCATTAAGGTGGTGACTAGATGTCCTGAAAAGACATAAGATGCTTTTTTTTTGGGGGGGGGGGGAAGAAAGAGGGTTAAACTAGATTAGAAAGCCACTGAAAATAACCATCTTGGTGAAGTGTCTCCTAAGCTAGCTCAGTGCAATGATTCAACAGTATTTACCAGTGTTTTTGCTCATATGACAGACTATAGAGAAATAAGAGCTTATTAATAAGGCTCCCTTTCACACTGTGCT
This sequence comes from Mesoclemmys tuberculata, assembly GCA_007922155.1. Taxonomy (NCBI): domain Eukaryota; kingdom Metazoa; phylum Chordata; order Testudines; family Chelidae; genus Mesoclemmys; species Mesoclemmys tuberculata. The sequence goes on from ML675601.1 coordinate 64,393,047, forward strand.
GAGGTTAACTATGGAGCACCACAAAGTGAACAGATGCATTAATTGATCAATATAGTATGACTCTTTAAAAGAATACACATACTCATAAAAAGTTAGTAGACAATCAAACCTACTAGATATAGCCATAGCCATATTTTAGTAGTAACCTGCTTGATTTTTGCAAAATAGTTAAGCCTTAAAACAAGTACTACTTTCTACATTACCAACAAGAGTACACAAAGTAAAAGTAAGTATAAACTATACATTTATTCACTACACCTCTCTCATTTCTAGGTAACTCAAATGCATAGCAAGCTCATAGAACTCTAAATAGCTGCTCAAAAATCTTTTTATAGCAGCTCCCAAATTCTGGGTGGGATGAGAGGGGCGGAGCTAGCCCTATAGTCAGGTTCATAAAAGGGGGTGACTTTCCAGGGAAATCTACAAGTCAGTAGTAACTTGAGTGTTTTGCACTGAGGTTGTCTTTACCCTGCTTTTGCCTTCTCTGCTCTTATGCGAAAACACTGTAAATCTTCCCCCAGTGGGGATGATTCTTTAAATAGTTCTCTCAATACATCATACAGCCAACAATGTAAGGTAAGTCATGGTGATTGCTTTACCACATCTCATTCCCTTTTTATATAAAACAATTTTGCTGCCCTTAGCTATGGAGCTAAATACAATCTGGCTTTCCTTCTAGAGTGTATTAAAGGATTTTTATTGTCTGCTAATTTTGAGTTTTGTTCTCCATAGCCCTTTCTTCTATAAAGCTAACTCGCGGGGGGGGGGGGGGAAACTTAGTTAACCCTGCCTCTTAACTTAATAAAATTACAAGTTTCTCCTTTCTACAGTCTGCTTGAATATGGAGGGCTAATTCATAACTTTCTGCTGTACCAGTCATAGGCGCCTCCAAAATCCCCCTGCCCCATTTCTGCTCCTTTAAAGAATACTTCTTTTAAATCCTTTAGCAATACATCTTATTTAATCCACTGTATTCCCTTTCTATGGTGTACCTGCCCTGGACATCCACCCCACACTTAAATAATTAGTTGCAACATCATGGCCCCATTTCATTTCTGCCTCAACTAAGCTCCCAACCTTCTGTGGAGAAGGGGGGGGGGAACCCCACTTCACCTTAGCTAACCTGGCAAGAAAGGAAAACATTCTTTCCTAGCTTCCCTTGTGGGCATTACACTGGTTACTCCTCTCATCAGACTGATAAACCTGGTATTTAACTCCTTCCATGCTCTCCCTGGGCCAAGTAAAAGGGTTTTTCCTGCACTAGCATGGACCTAATAGTCTCCCCTGTCTTGGGGTCACTTAGGAGGTATGGGGGTGGGATGGAAATGGGTCCTCTCCATGCTGACCTGATATAATGCTGCTGCGACAAGTTGCTCTTTAGCTCTTAAAGGGGAACAAACCTTTTCCAACAAGCCAGACAAAAGTCTCCACCACTTAATGTGCCGCAAGATCATTATCCACCTTACTGATACTGCATTTTTTTCACTTATGCCATCACCAAACTTGTAGTGTGTTTAACTTCAATTATGTGGCCACACTTGTCCCCTACCATCAATATTAATCTATGTAATGTATTCCGAGGGCTGATGCACAATGTTGTAATAATAAAATGTCAATAGCTGAGAAGATAGAGTATCAGTCTAATAGCATAACAATCCAGTGCAGATGCGATCTGTTGTCTTTGTTCTTATACAAGCTGTCTTGATACTCTTGGGCAATGCAGTTAGGTTGTTTGTGGGCATTTTTAATTGCATGGTATTTGATTTCAGTCAGTGCTTAGATGCCTTCCAGTACATGCTCTGTAAATTAATATAGGACTAAATTTTCAACAGCTACAAGATAATTTTGGGTGCCTCTGGTTTTTGGATGTTCTGCTTAATCTTTAGAGGATGGAGTTCTCAGCACTTTCTGAAAACCTGATCCCTTTTAAGCTTTCTGAAATTAGGTACTCCAGAATTGCTAACCGCTTTTGAAAATTTAGGCCTAAATAATACCCTAATTTGTAATATCTGCAATTAAAGAACTGATGTAGGAATTAAAATAAGTTATAAAATATATTTTTCCATTTTGACATCTGAGGAATGGTCACAAAAATAAAAATGTTTGTTTAATGCAGTTCAGAAAACCATTTACAGCTCCTTTAGGAGAGAATCTGGTTATGACCCTTGACTTTAGACTGTCCTGCTGCCAGTTTTACATGGTCGCTGCTAAGAGAAGACTTAAAAGCAAATCTCAAATTAAAATATGTAAAATTCTATTCAGGTTTATAATTCTACTTGATAAATTGTCCATGTGAATGAACTCCTGAGAATAATACATTTGTGAAGTCTAATAATACAAAGTCTAACCACAAAACCTTGTCTATCTTTTCAAAACCTTGAATGCCATTACTCCCTCCTGATTTATGGTTCATGTTTGGTGAATTTATACTATCTATCATCAATCATCTATCTATCAATCTATATACTTTTGAAAAATATATTTATATAATATGTACACAGTTTTAATGTTTGAATGATTCTTCTCTTTGGCTTTCCTATAGCTACGTTGGAGGCTTTTTAGCATCCTGCATGAGAACTATTCTGTTGGTTTGCTAAGTAATAAATGTGGGGGGGAAAAGCTCATGAAAATTGAGATTACAGTAATTTATATTGCATGTACACTATCAAAGATCAAGTATGAAATATGAAAGAATGACCCTCACTATAACAAATATGTTGGAATGCAAGCCATTTGTTCAGTATAGCTAGGGATTTATTATAGCTAAAGAACAATCAAAATAAATGATAAATTGCTGGAGTAAGCTAATTAAGTCACCTTGGATAAAGGTATTTAATTTAATTATAGGGTTAACATTTTGTCACTGATGCTTTTTAGCAAAAGCCATGGACAGATCACGGGCAATAAACAAAAATTCACAGAAGCCCATGATCTGGTAGGGGGTGGGACTGACAGTCCAAGCCCTACCACTGTCAAGGGCGGGGGCTGACAGCTCCTCTGCCCTATAGATGTGGCAAGGGCTGACAGCTCCTCCAGCCCCACAACTGCGGAGGGGCTCGCAGGGTCATCCATCCTCCACTCCTGCCCTTGGACAGATTGCAGACTTTTTGTATATTGCTTGTGACCTGTCCATGACTTTTACTAAAAATACTGGTGACAAGGTTAAGACTTTATGTATATGCAACATGTTTTTTTTTTTTTTTTTTTTGCAATACTGTGCAGTAGTTGGGATTTAGGGACTGGGTTCATTATTGCCATTTGTTATTATGAAGGGCATTATAGCGAGGGTGCTCTGTACTTTGCTGTCAGAATATCCAAGCAAGAAGAATTGGCCCTCGTGTTTTTGGGTGGGCTCTCAAGCCAGTTTTTCTCTGTCCTTCCCCTGGATTTGATTGTAGGAATCTTCTGTCCATCATGGTCACACTGCTATGTTCAAGGCCAATCTATAGTTTTTTTTAGAAAAGGATATTGAAAATTTCTGGGGATGGTCCCCAAACTTATGATTCATGTTTATGAAGTGTGTGTGAGTACTCCTCCCACCAAAGCCTAAAGCTGCAGGGAGCCCAACTGCTTTTGCTGGAGTTGATGCATGGTTGACAATGGTTAAAACAATTTTGAGGGACAATTGCCTGGATAAACTGGAGGACTGGAGTAGGCCGGGCCCTTTGTCATGTGAGGGCTTCATGTGCCTCCTGGTGAACTTTAGCATTGAAGTATTTTACAAACAGAAACTGATTGTCACAGCCACCCATGAGACAGCTATTATCCCTGTTTCTGAAGTAAGGAAATTGTGACAGTTGTTAAATGACTTGACTAAGCCCCTGCAGAAGCCCGTGTTGGAACTGAGTGTAGAACACAGGAGTATTGCGTTCCATTTCTATACTTAGTCCACTAGATCACACTACCTTTCGTGCTATATAGGTGCCTCTCCCTGTGGCCAAGGTCACTAACATTAACTTTGTAGCATAGGAGCTGGCTCAGATGCATGAAGCTTGTAGGGAGGGAGCTTGCATCAGCCCTAGTGCCTTGGGTGGAAGCCTTGGTGGTTTTCCCATCTCTCCCACTGGATGTAAGCTGATCTGCATTCCTCAAAGCAATCAAGAGACCTGTTGGCATCTGTTGCCGACTCTTAATATATTGTGATCTTCTGGAGGGGGAAGTAGTGATGAAATTCTAACCCTAGTGAAAGTTTTGAAAATTTAAAACAATCTTTCTAAGGAAGACAACTAGAAACTTAGCTCAAAATTTTCCAACTACAGCCCAGTCTAAATCCATATTTCCACTCCTAAATACAATAGCCTCATATTAAGTGCTGAGCTGACTTCAGTGGAAGCTGTAAGTGTGCAGAGCCTCTGAAAATGCAGCTGCTTAGTTGGGTGCTTAAATGTAGGCACCCAAGCTGAAAAATAATGGCTCTTTCTAAATGAAATCTAAGATCCTTTATATTTCTAGGTCCCAAAATCAGGGATACTTCACAGATCCTAAAGCCAGCTCTGGATTCAAGCTTGAGCAAAACTTACTTCATATCACTGAAGTCTCCTAAAATAACAGCTATTCCGTGTGCTTCAAACCAGCTGTGTATGAAACATACAGGGGTTCTAGAACTGTGTTACTATAACACCTGTGACACTTGCATGAGAAGGGGGCTTTTGCATTCCCCTGATCACATCATTGGATCAATCGTTATGTTGGAGAGGCTTTTACTTTATGTTGTGCTCTCATATCAGAGTCCTGGATATCTAACCAAAGATACTTAGGAGTATCCCTTGGGAGGGAAGGCAACAGAAAAGCTAAGGAGAGGTTCTTATTCTCCCTGGAGAAGAAATGTTTGAGACAGTAATAAGATTAATATGTCAGCCAATCTCCTCTGTCCCTTGTGTTACTGCAGACTGTCACTGGAATCAGGGTTTTTTAAAAACTTTAATTCTGGTGGTGATATCTATTTCCAATTTCTAACCACACAAATAAGCCAATATTCCCATCACAAGGCAGAAGTCTAAAGTTCAGCCTTGTAGCATCTTGTGGAGGTAGGAGTCAACACTGTTAAACAAGGCTATAAGAATATTCAGTACCACTGCAAATATCAATAAATAAAAATTGCTAAAAATGGATATGCCAGCCATCCAGGTCTCTTTTGAAATGGCGCTTAACCAGAGAGACCTATGAAGAGTATTTGTCAAATATTTTAAGGCCACATAAGTGAAAGATGTGTTGTGATTAGTATTATATGAACAACCTGCATATTTAGAATGATGTATCAACTCTTCATTGTGGTGCAGAGGCTACAAGTGACACATGAACATAGTCAGACAGAGAAATACTACAATGCGGTTCTCAATTGACAGGGAACTTATTATGTGGGTCATGGAATCGAGGATTTGCTGGACAACAAGAAATGTTGGTCTGACTGATAGCATTATCATTTGTCTTTATTTGAAAGGAACTAGTAGCTACTGGTACTGCTTTTTGTCATTCAAGACAATAAGTCACACAGAAGGGCTGGAAGGAAGGCTGATCTCTTACAGTATTCCCTATGAATGAGCTAGAAAAACTCTAACCACGTCCTTGTGTGTTTGCCTGTTGCATTGCAGATCATACTATGCTTCAGCCTATTCAATGAAGGGAAAAAAATGCAAAGATTCTTGACCTTATGATATAGCCTCAAGAAACAAATCTTCCCACATTAACTTGTCATCACCCTACCCTGGCTAGGAATTGAGAGTTTGGACAAGGGATTTTGTATTATATTATATTTTTATTACAATCAGACTGGGTCTGAATAGGGACTTGGAATGGTTATCTCATTACAAGTAATTGTCACTGTTCACACATTCTCACCTTCTAAACAATGGTTGTGAATAGGCCTCATCTACTCTAACTGAATGGACTTTGCTAATACCTACCCTCCCCATTGTTGTTCCTTACCCTTGGATGTATGTGTGTGTGTGTGTATATATATATATATATACACCCCCTATCTGATTGCTGTTCATTGCATCTGATGAAGTGGATTGCAGTTTATGCCTGCAGAAATTAAATTTGTTAGTCTTTAAAGTGCTACAGGACTCTCGTTTTTATTATAAGCGGTTTTCAACCTAAGTCTATTTGCAACTCCTGTTGCTTGTAGACTTGATATAACTTGTCATGCAAGCTGGCTTACATGAAAAACAGACTGACCAGAGTATTTCATGACTGTACTGGTCATTTGAAACTATGTTGCCTAGTGGGTTCTGATTTGGTTTGATTTAAGGGATTCTCTCAGGATATTTTAAACACCTTTTAGCTTGTAGCGAGATTGTGATATCCTTGCTCACAGTGATTAGGGCCTTACTGCTCATTTAGTACCATTGAAGTCAATGGAACTGTTTGAGGAGTAAGATCTTACTCCTTCTGACAGTGCGCATCAGAAAATGGCCCTTTATGTTTAATATCCCATTGAAGCTAGAATCTGTTTACAAACATTTCTGTTTGATCACAGCTCTCACGCTGACTGGTTTACATTGGGTGGCTCATGATCATGAATACCGGCTTGCAACCTTTTGTTTCAGAAAAGCAATTTTCTTGCAGTGGAAGTGGGATAGACTTGACCTCCTAATAGATCTAACTTTCAATATAATGGCTTATTTGAGGATTTTGGAAGAGAAGGGCATGAGAAATTACATGGACTGTACACACAACTAAGAGAGAATGAAATAATATACCTAGAAACCTTAACACCTTTCAAGTATCTCTGTAATCCCTTCTTTTTTACGGGTATGGTAGTACTACAGGTATAGTAGTACTTTTTTAATACCTTGTGACAGTATAATACAATTACAGGGAATCAGTGATGAGAAGGGCAGCTGGTAGATCTTAAAGGAGGTATGCAATAAGAAAAGTTTGGGAACCTCTGTTCTAGCGAGTCATGAAGATTCCAGCTGTCTGAACACAAATGTAAAGTCTTTTGGGCTTGGCCAGGTAACTTACAATTTCTGTCCGTAAGTGACTATTTCACCAAAACTGATCTTATCTAATTATAACTACAATATGCATTAATATTTAAGTTGCCTCTTCTAATGTTTTTGAACAGTGTTGAATTTCTTACAGCATCATATTCAGTAGTAAATTGGACAATATGGAAGCACATGAAAAACCTGTGTTTGTAATGGAGTGGTGGATTTTGTTGACCCACATTGTTCATAGGGTTGAACAAACACTGCCTGGGAGATGCTGACTGAATCCTCCTGACTCACTGTGGTGGGTGTGGCTCAATATTTCCAGCAGAGAGATGAGGGAGGGGAGAATGGCTCTTTGAGCAGAGTGAATTAGGGTCTAGGGTGGAGAGGTCTCTGCAGGGGAATCCTAAAAACAGCCAGTCTGGGGGAGAAAGCATAGGTTGAGGTTTACACTTTGAATTGAGTTAACAATAAAGCCAGAGCAGGGGGATATTTGGACTAAATGGTGTGCACATTAATTCTGTTCAGACTAGAGTGGAAACTCCACTTGCGTATGTCGATGTTATTGGGCCACTTCAATAAATGATTTGCACACTTAAGAATTGTGAATTCAGTTCTGAGCAGCAATACCTAGTAGAGGGACTTGCCGTTGCAAACTAACATGCTAAAAAGTTAGTTATGAGAGTAAATGTTTAAGAAGTAGGGGGTCTGATCCTGCTGCCCCTTATTTATGCTCATACAGATGCATGTTCAGTGAGTAAATGATTTGTACAATCACCACAGTTTTCTATAATTGCTAGGCTGAAAGGTGCTACTGGCTGCCATCAAGGGAATCTTGGTTCCAAAGACACTCACAGACCTCACTGAAGCCAAAAAGCATGGCACACACTTTCAAGTTCAGCTGGAGCAATCAAGATGTTTCACTTAATAAAAATAGATGGAGACTGGGGGGCAACTGCCTGAGGCACTAGGCTGCACAGTGGGTCAGCAGTATGAACTGAATGGTTTACCTGGTTGCAAACACAGGGGTTAGGTTGTCTGTTGTTGGCTGTGTCTGTCAGAGACAACGGGCCAGGAGACATTCTGAGTGTGACCCTAAGAGAAAGCAGGGGGGCAGGTCCTGAGGCACATAACCATAGGCGGCACATACCTCTTGAATTGGGGAGGCTGGTTCCACCACCCCCAGGTCCTGCCCCTGCTTGGCCCCTCCCGCAAGCCTGTGCTGCTCAGTCCTCTCAGTCCCCTATTTTGTGCCCTTTCTTCCCAGCTCCACCCTTGAGCCCACCCCCCACTTGCTCCTGCAGGGAGCGGGAGTGGAGGGAGGGAGCAGGGGTGAGAAGTGGAGCACAGGTGGGGCTCTGGGGGCAGAGGCCAAGCAGGAGCTTCCGGTGTTGGCAGCTGTTTGCGGGGAGGCGTAGCCAGCCTCCCCAAGCCTCTTATACCTGCCACCCATGCACATAACTCATTGGAGTGGCACACTGGCAAATTTTTGAGCAAGGGAACTGCCTACTACCATTGGTTTCTATTGTGTGCTGGGAAACAGGACTTTGTAAATAAACAAGATTACAGCATAAATAAACCTGACTCACATAATCAATTCCTCTTCCTAACAGTAACAACCCTGCGAGGCCCTGAGTTTTGGCTAATCATTTGGGCCAAAGGGACAATGTTGTTTTCTACTTATAAAAACTGGCACGTTTAGAAATTCAGTAAACTCTTAGGAGAAGCACATATGGGTGGTGGAAGGGCTACATTAGAAAGGCACAATGATGAAAGTTAGCCACCTTTCAGTTTTCTGGATTTTTCAGTTTTTGCTTTCTTGGCCCTATTTTGTTTTCATAAATCTTTCTGAATACTAAGAACTTTGTCTATAAATTAAAAGCTACTATGGCCTGCTGAGTATTGTATATAAAACCCCTTAACAATTGGTAAATCCTGTGCGTGCATTAACACTAGGTCAGAGTCCAAAGGAGCTATTCCAGCCTTTTAAGTGATGTTAGTGCTCTTACTTACAATCTGGCCAGCACACAGAAAACAATATGAACATATGGGAAAGGCAGAAGAGGGAATAACTGCTGCTGAACTCCTTATGTACAATGCAGCAATGAATTTTTAGAACAGATTTGAATGAGGAGATTGTGGTGGTTCAGCAAACCAGGACTGGGAGAGCTCTCCCTGGATAGGCAGGAATTGCCTAGCTGTTCTCTCTGATATCAGAACTCATGCAGGGATTTAAATTCAATCTGAAATGATAGAATCTTTTTGGTTTTCCCCTTTATTTTCTTTTCTACTGGATGAAAAAGAATTGTTGTTTTCAGTTAATACTCTGGCTATGCATGTTATGATATATCTGGACACATATGAGTTAAGGTAACCCAAGAATTGCTTAAACCAGAGATAGTCAATAGGCAGACTGCAGGCCAAAATCCGGACCACAAGATGATTTTGAATGGACCATTAAATTTTATTTACTTATTATTAATTAATTATTATCATGTGAAAAATGTTTCTCTGGAGTCTGGACCTTGACCAAGAAATTTGGACCTTGACAAAAAATAGACTGCCCCTGGCTTAGACTAAATACCTTAGTAGCTACCTTTATGTCTACCAAACTGATTTGCTTCAATAAGGCCAGTAGTTCTAAAGGTAGGAACATTTTAATCTATCAAAATAATTTTGAAAGTTGCATACTCAGTTTGCTGTGAATTAATTTACGATGCCTCGCGAAGAGTATAGCACATTTTAAAACAAAATTTTCCCATTGTGCAATATTCAGTAATTTATAATCCTTCAGAAATAGCTTTGGTAATTCAAAAACCAATGATTGCTAATTCTCATCTGTCTCTCTCCATGTTAAGTTTCTAACTGTAGTAGTCTTTGCAGTAGCAGTGACTTAAAGAAAAGTGTCAGAAGAATTTCTTTAAATGGGAAAAACAATGTTTTTTACCTCTGCCAAACTAAAAACCTAAAGAATTTTGCTTAAACTTTCTTATTTTTTTAAAAAATCCCTGCTTATGGCAGACATAAAGCTTGAGAAATTTCAGCCACAAAAATAAATGTGCTGTAACACAAAATATGCGCAAAGGGACATATAATGGAAATTTTATCCTTAGCTATAGCAGTTACTGCCAGCCATCCTCTAATAAGAAGTGTAGGTTATTTCCTGGTTGTTGATGTGCCTCATGCTCTTACCCCCACCTTGTCACTGATCCTCAAGTCCTGTTCTGTGCAATAGTCATGGTTACTTTTATAAACTGTAATACATCTAACAGTCTAACATGAAATGATTAAATCTAGTAATTTTGTTTTTGAGTTTAAAATATAGCTTTAGTCCAGTCTCAGAGAAGTAGTTCAGTACATTCCTGAACTGAAGACTTGGGTTCAGATCCCACTTTTCTTGCCTCCTTGTTACATGCATGGAGTACCAGCATAGTGTGATGACATGCACTTGGGTTCAGAAGTAATACCTGAAGTTGTTAAGCAGCACTAATGCATGACCCAGAACAGAAATTACTAGACCCAACTGTAAAAGACAGAGTATAGTCTACAGGTAAAAAAACAACAACAACAAAACACATGTTCCATTGGTATAACCTCTGTACAGGAGCACCAGACTAGCGAACTACTACAGGCAGATTCTTAACGTACTCATTCAGTGATTACACACAAGATGTGGAAGCCATCAGACACGTTAAAACTACAAGTAGGAAAGACTTTAATCAGTGTGACAGGAGACATTGAAATGTGGACATTTTCTATTTCTGTGTACCAAATAAGAAGAGACTTGTTTACATGGTCAAAAAGTAGGACTGCCTGCTAAAAAAGTGGTCAAGGGAAGAAACCTCTGGAAAGAAATAACAGTTGCATGAAGTGTGGCAGCCTGCAATCAAATTAGAAATTAACAATAATGCAAAATGGACACGCTTTATAAATCTTATCTACCCAGCTACTACTGTTAGGCCTGTCAGTTAGATACATAGTGTATTGGTTGGCAACACTTGTCATACTAATAGTAACAGAAGTTATATTAACTGCCTCTGAAGGGAGATCTGTGGCACGCTTCCAGCTGGAAGATAGTGCTGGTGTCTTGAAGCTTCTACAGAAAAAGGTAGGAAGCGTATAAAATGTAGGAGGGGAATTAGACCTTTATGAGAGTACAGGTGTGATCTTCATTCATAGTTGCCTAGGTCTTGGATCCATGTATTACATTTACATGCATCTCCATCTTAGAAGAGCTCAGCCTAAGAGAATTACATTCCAATGGATAGAGCTGGCTGGCTGCTCTGTGCGGAGGAAATACAATGCCTTAGAGAAAAGGGCTAGGATATCCTATCCACTTGTTTGTCCTTGTTCTATGTCTATTAGGTTGTTCAGTAGGACAAGACTGGATTTAAGAATGTAACACTTTTCTTTTTGATCACGCAGTAGATTTATTGGTGACTTTGTAAACAAGTAGAGGCAAATATTTAGCAGTCTATAGACTTTTTCATGCCGATGTGCAAGTTGAAATTAGGGCACTAGAAGGGAATCAAAACAATCAGATCAAAAATGTGTTTTAAATTACTAAGGCATAAAGAGGCATGGAAAAATCTGCCACATGTGAGTTGGTAATTGTCAGGTGTTTACTCTGTCAGTTTCTTTCCTAGGAATAGATTTGAGTCAAATGAGGATACCTTTGATTTTTGAAGTTGAAGGGAACACTGAATTCAGCTCTGTTCCTACAATTGCTGCTGCTATTCTACCTCCCATCATAATGGCAGTTTTTAGATAGTCCAGTTAATCTTCACCAGTTTATCTTTTATTCAGCAAAATGCTCTCCTACAGCTGTATGTTTGGTAGTTCACACTTTATGGTTATGACTGAGGGTATGTCCACATTCCAGTCAAACGTATGATTGCAGCGCACAAAGAAGTGCTCATGCCAGCTTTCCTCAAAGCTAATTTGAGCAACAATAGCAATGAAGCCATGCCAAGACAGGTGGTGGCTGCTCAGGTTTGTAACTAGGTTTTTTAACGTGTTATGAACAAAATTCTCCATCGTAATTTAATGTACATTTAAGAGAGAAGAAAATATAGTTTCTAACATAGGCACCATTTTACAGATGATACAATTTTGATGGGCATAATTATTACAGCAGCATTTGATACTCTTGCCTGGAAGTGGAGCCAATGTAACCACCCACGCTGCTGCAGCCTCACTGCTATTGTTACTTGAGCTAGCTAATTAGAACAAAACTAGCTTAGGTATGTTTACACATGGCACAATCTTTGCTGCCGTGAGACATATTCTGAATTTATCCATTTTTGCAACCTGTTGTGCCTAGGGTAGAGTCATTCATGGTGCAAACAGTTACTGCCAGGTGCTTTTGGTCCCTTTAAAATTCCCTTCCAGTTGCTAAAAATTGTTTTTATAACATGTTTTCTCTTTTCGAAAAAAGGTGAAGATATTCGAAGCCAGAGGAGGAAACTTCTTAGCATGCAGAGGCCCTGTCTTTTTTGCATTACAATATGTTGTAAGGATTGCATCATGTAGCATTAAATTCCCAGTGCTTGAAAAAATTCTGCTTAATAGGATGGGAAGCATCCAGTCCACTGAGACAAAGAACAACACAGGGATTGAAATTCGAAAGAAAATACCTATCCCTGAGTCATTAAGTTCTTAAAAATACACACCCAAATGTAAAGCCACCTGATTCAAACTGCATCAACAGTAGAGTTGGGGGGGTGGAAAATTTGGCGAATAGTCCCCTGTCCCCCCCCCCGAAAAATGCAGTTTTGGTTGACTTGAAATTATTCATGAATTCATTGCTATTCTTAGTCATTCATGATGACACTGAATAGTGATTGGGCCAGGAAAGAGTGAGAATGACACTGTAGCCTAGTGGTTAGACAGTTCACCTGGGAGAGCCAAGTTCGTCTCTGCTCCTATGACTCACCATTGATAAAGTGGAATTGCTTCAAAAGGAGAGAGAGAGAGAGGGGGGCACGTTCTCTGCCCCCTCTCTCCTGTTCTGTGAATCTAGGGCTTGTCTACATAAACAGTTAGTGTGTGGCAAGCGGCAGGGGTGTAAATTTACATTTCATTAATCTGATTCACACTAGCAATCTGTGTGGACCCTAACAGTTTCCTAGTGCATTTTGATCTTTGAAACGGGAATAGATCAAAGCACATTAGGAAATTTATAGTGCATGGCACCAGGGGCTACATGGACAGCGTACAGCAGGCAAGTTTGAGGTTTCATGCCCCAGCTTACCATGCAGTATTTTACATAGGCAAGCCCTAGTTCTCCTTGGCTTTTGTTAAAATGCCCAAAATTGAAACAAAAGTGAGTTATATTCAACAAAATATTCTTTTTGGCCCCTCTCAATAATTTCTAACTTTTCAGTTGGCTGAAAATTTTGAAAAATTAGTTTTGGTTCAACACAAAACTAAACATTTTTCATTTTTTTTGGAACTGCTCACACATCAAAAAATGTTTTATCTACCCAGCTTTAGTTAACAGCATTCTGCATAACCTCACCTCTTAGCCCCATTTGAACAGCTGTGGAATACAGCAATATAATGAAAGGTAGGCAAGGTACAAATGTTCTCTGCCGCTCTTCCACTTTGTTCTGTTTCCTTTTCTTGACTTTTCTCCTTTTTCTCTCTCCTTATCCCTTCTTTCTATTCCTTTTTTTCTTTGAAAAATTATTGGATTTTTTTTTCAAGAAGACTTTTAAAAAAATGTAATAAGTTCTTATAACAGCTCAGTATGTGTATGCTGTACTTTTCAAAACATTGAATAAGACACACTACCTGCCTCAGAGTTTATAACCTGACCATTTTTCTTACATGCTTGATTCATTGCATATGCTTTTCTGAAATTCTTTAACTAAATTAAACTTGAACTAGACAGAGAAGCATCCACTTCCTGTTGTGACCTCTCTCTCTCTCTCTCCCTTCCTCTTGATTATTTCCCTGCATCCTCGCCACTTTACTGCCATTTTGTTATTCTTCACACTCTTATCAGAGATGAAGGAGCTAATGTAGGTAGGTGCCTTAATAGGCAAATGATTTTCAAAACAGGTCCCTGCACTGGGCTACTTAATGGAAGTCTGGAGTCCTGAGAGCAGAAAGTTTGGAATTGTTGATTTATACAATTATTTAAAGAACCTGTATAGAATGCACTCTTTGTTTATAATGTTTAGCATGCTGGTGTGATTCAACAGCATATTCCATTAAACAGGCAATAATCATGCTCTTAGTTTATTAAAAGGAAACAAAATACCTTTTAAAAAAAAAGTTCTAGGAGTGCAACTTAGCCTTTCATGTAAGGCATTGACTACATGAAAAAAATTAGTCATAATAAAATTAGTCATACTGCTGCTCAGTTTCCATAGGTAATTAAATAATGTTATCTCAGTATACTATAGATATTGCCTTCTCTGTGTACAGGGAAGTACAGTATAGGAAACATTACATAAGCTAAGGTAGTGTTATGTAGCTGCATAAGGTAAAATAGGAAAGCATTTAAGGGCAGACACTGCACTATAACGTAGCATTAGCAAGAATATAGTTTTTTACCTGTCTGCATCAGACCCATTTCTCAATGGTAGATCTTTTTTTAAAGTGGGTCATTACCAGGAAAACCCCAGTTTGGTGGAATGCTCATAAATTCACTGTGATTACGTTCTTGTTCAGAAAAGGTTGGCAAAATCGAGGAGCAGAAATATGACCTGCAACTATGAATAAACTCTCAATGTGGCCCTATATAAGACCTCTTAGATTTACTACTATCTAGGAGGCACATATGATTGTTGTGCAGTTGTACCAGACACTGTGCTATTGTGTAAATTCAGCTGAATTAGGGTATTGTGAGGAAGTGTTTCTCCTCTTGTTTCATTTTTAGAACAGACATGGCTGTTTCATCACTGCAAATCCCATACAGACAAAGACCATTCATTATTTTTTTCCTATCTCCTTCCTAGGCTAATTGTTGTCATGTTTTCCTTCTAGTACCAAATTGCTGCAAGGAATACTTCATTCCGGCAACCAGGGCAAGTGCTTGGATGCACAAAGTAAGTCGTTTTTTCTCTTTCTGTGATGTGATAAAATGTACAATATATTGTGACTGATGTTAAAAAGTAATGAGGGATTGACTGAATTGACCTGTTCTTTCAAAACATGAACAAAATAAAGCAAAAGTTCGGTGTCATTCAGTATACCAATAGTTAGTGAGATTCTTTTGCAGTGAGACCTACCATGCAAGAATAAATAGGTACAAGTCAGAATAAGGTGGTGCCTCTAAGTGGTACTATCCATGCAATGCAAATTAATTGCAGTGATATTACAAATGTGTGGGGAATAAAGGAGGTGAGGGTTTCAGCAATAAAGAGAAGCCAAAGGTGAGTAAGCAATCTTTTCTCTCCTATCTTTCCTTTTCTTTCTTTCTTTCTTTTTCTCTCTCTTCTTCCTTGTTTCATCTTCTTGCCTGCTTCAGGAGCTTTGGTTGCAAACTATCATGCTCTCTCTCCAATGCTGATTTTATTTCATTGAGTTAGCAGCTCAGTTTAAAAAAATAATGCTGCCTTCCCAATTTTAAATGGAGAAAGAGAACTAGACTAAATGGTACTGCACATGGTTAATGATGCATATCCAATAAGGAGCAGCTCTTTGTAAATTTTCAATTAGTTGTGGATTGGACACTAGGTTAATCTATCCAGCAGCCTCCAATGTGTCATGTTTGTAATTTGCACAGTCATAATTTGACTCACCTGTAGGAACAGCTGAGAACAATGATACAATTAGAGGTAGCTCCACAAGATGGCAATGTTTCAAAAGTCTTGAAAAAGGATGTGCCCTGAATGCTTGAGCTGCTGTTGATAAAAGAAACATTGTCACCTTAATTTTCTTTAGTATTGTTGTTATCAAATGTCTGTCTTATTACATAGCCTGAATTCTAAACTTTCTCAAATGGAGTCTAGAATACACTATTATATAGGGTTTTTAATAAAACACCTTGTAGCATACAGTGTGGTACTGTCAAAGTATGTGCATACGTGTATTCTCTCTTGGAAAAGTACATAGAGTACAGTTCATTGTGTGGCATTATATCTTATATCACATATCTTAGGTAGCTAGTTCCAAATGTGCACATGGCACTTAACATATATATAAAATTACATGCCTGCTCAGAGAAACTTTTAGTTTAGAATTCATTGATAGTTTAACACTTGCCAATGCTTGAAAGTCTGTTAATGTTACTATTTAAAAGGTCTGACTTCGATGGGGGCATGAGGCATGTCTCACTTAGAATATTTTATTTATGTTGTATATTTAAGCAAAGATGAGCCATATTTTTCCTGTTCTCTGTAAATGATATTGAAGCTTGTTTCATAATGGGACTAGGGAGTTGGGTCAACTGTTGACTAAGAGTTTTGAATATCTTGAAACAGCTCAGACGTTTATAAATAGCTGTTACAAATGCACTGTTAGTTTTTTTAGCTCAAATCAACAGGAGGGGATATCTAAAAGGTAAAGTGGCCCCCAGAAATGTTTGCAGAGAATTGGAGTATGTTGATACAAGAACATGAGAATGGCCATACTTGCTCAGACCAATGGTCCATCTAGCTCACTAGCCTGACTTCCAGCAGTGGCCAATGCCGGGTGCTTCAGAGGGAATGAACAGAACAGGTAACCATAAAGTGATCCATCCTGTTGCCAATTCCCAGTTTCTGGCATAGGTTAGGGTTAGAACAGATCCTGGGAAATGAAGAATTGGAGCTGAATCTTGTTTAATGGGGAGAGGAGAAGGGGGAACAGTTGAAGAGGAGAAGACTGAAATGGGGGTAGAAAGAGCTGCAGACTTTAGAAGCTGAGAGAATTTCAGAGCAATCAGGAGATATATGCAGTGTATTTAAATGGGGAGTTTTCATACTAAGAACAGTGGACAATTGTTATAGCACAAAAGGAGCTGGAAGAGGCCTGGAATGAGTAAGATGAAGCAAAGGATCTGAGCCACATGAAGAAGCTGAGAAACTCAAAGCTGTGGGAATTCTAATGGATTCTCCCCTCTGCACCTTGGTTCCTTGTTGCTACTAGAGATAGGGCTGCAGCAGGGGGAGTGCCTAATGTAGACTGGCCATGGCATTTTAATCACCATATTTTCTAACCTTGCTCAGAAAATGTCTGGATGACTCTGTTAAAACACTTACAGCTGCAATCTACCTGGTTATACTACTATTCCCATAGGTGGTTGTGAAACAGTAGGAAATCTGAAGAAAGCTACTAGTGTAGAGACAGCACGGATACAGTCTACTTTACAAAAGTATGCTTGTGACTACACATTACCTAATAAAACTTATCTGGGATGCACAGATTTCCTGGAGTAAATAGTCCCACCCTCACACCAACAGGTGGCTTTCCAGAGTATTCCCTCTGGCTGTTGCCTGCTACATAGTCGCTCTTCCCAAAATCCCTGGAACTCCATAGCTGGGACTTAATTTTGATATTCACTATGCTATCAGCTTTTTAATATCAGAGGTTCATTACACTACTATAAAGGCAGCTGAGCTGTAAGTGTACATGGTCAAATCCAGGTTTTACATATCAAAATGCAATGGCATTTTGTTGCACTTTCATGTTTCCTTTGACAACTCTATGGTGATTTTTGTGTTGTAGGTTTTCTGTTTTTAGTTAAAGCTGTGGGGCTAGCCATATAGGGAAGGTAGTTCAAATGTCCAGGCAGTTTTACTACTTTCATTTAGAAAACTCCCCCAGGATATGTAGGAAAAAGCTTTCATTTGCAGTTAAATATACACTGTATTAAGCAGGGAATTTTAAAAGAACAGATTTAGAATGCATTCTAACATCACAGAACTATTCCTGTTACTATGGTGCTTTAGATTACAGGTTTATTTGCAGTTATTCAGTATTTTCTTGCTAGCAGTAGACAGCCAAAAGCATCTCAGCGTGGATTAGAAAACAATTTGTTCAGGAAAGGAACACAATAAAACAACTTCAATATCTTGGTAGATTTTCCTTGCTTCACTAAAGCGAAAACTTTCTAAATCTGTATCTGAAAAGAGGCTTTCATTATTTGCTTTGTTTCTTGCATGTAAAAAACTTATGCTTGGTTATGTGAAAGCAGGAAGAGCAGAGCAACACTCTTTCCTTGGAAGTGGGGCGGGAGAGGGGAGAAGGTTCCTCTGCTTCTCAGCATCTTCATTATTAGCCAGAGGGGGGTCACTTTAATCCTTTGGCTGAATGCATTCCTTTCACAGCATTTCCATCCTGTGGAAACTGACTTGGGGTCTCCCAAAAGTCAGTGCAGGGTAACACCTATGATAGTCACACCTACATAAAGAAACAATTATTTCATGATCAGTTTTGATTTAACATGAGAAGAGAGCTGTAGTTTGGATCTAAATTTTGTACCAAAAGGACAAAGTTATCTTAGCTAACCAGTACTCTTTCCCTGCTTTAGTTAGTAATTGAATAGCCTGAATATCCTTTTATGGTCTTGTCTGGAAATGTTCTGAACCATAGGGTGACATTTTTTTCCCCACTGTCCTAATACCAGGAATTATCCCACGGTAGTTCATCAGTGCAACTGACTCATCCAAAAAAACCCACAAACACCAGTATTTCTTTTAAAAATGCAACATATGTATGCTTCTATTCAAAGTTAATAATGACAATCCATTCTAATGGCCACGCTATCAATTTTAACTATGTCATAACTATTAAATTTATGGGTTTTTTGGTACTTGCATTTTATAAAATCACCACATAATTTTCTAACATCATGAGCAAAATATATTATTGTAATGTCATTGCTACATTTTTGTGTTTTTTAAAATTCTTAAAAGGCAGGCTTTTTATAGTAAAGCAACTTTAATTCATAGTAATAAGATCCATTTCAGCTTATTGAATTTTGTTTCTTAGTAGCTATTAAAAATATGCATAAAATAGATGGATAATAAAGTAAGGATGGTGTCATATGGGCTTTTGTCAAATTGATGTTAGATTCTGATATGTATATAGTGTATTTCATTTTGTCCATTTCAACAAAATATTAGTGTATTCAGAGTAGAGAATCCTCAATTGCTCTGCTGTTGTGATTCAGCGGTTTGCCAGAGTTGGCTCATTGGAAATGTTTGTGACTCAATATAGCATGCACAGATTCTGCAGGAACAAGTTTCCATTTTAGAAAAGGTTTCTATTCTTATCACTGTAAAGAGAACCTTTCTGGTGTGAGCATTGGTGCAAACCAGTGCAATGTTGTCTTCCTCGGTCTGCAGGCAGTTTGAAACAACCAGACAGGGGTATTAATTGCCCCCAAACTAGCCCCATTAATCTTACTGGAGTGTACAAGAATACTGGTGATGTTTTAAGTCATCATTTACTATTTAGTTGTTGATCATTTTAGCAGATGGAAGGAGGTGGGAGTAAAGTGATGGGTGATTATTGGGAATTGCTGCAAGGGAGGGTAGGCAGGAGGAAGAAAAGAAGGGATACAGGGAATAGGGAGAGAAATGAAATGAGCATGGGGAAGGAGAAACAGAGCTGAAATAGCAGTGTTCCTAAAGGTGAGCATATTTTCCCACTAAGTGCTAGTGAATGTGACAAAATACTAGACATGTTTAACTAAGAAATTAACTCCTGTATAAGGGCTGTCTTCTATTCCTCTCTTTTTGCAAAATCCTCGATGTCAGTGGGAGATTAGGTGTGGAATGAAGGAAGCACATAGTGTTAAATGTGTGCTCCTGCCGCAGGACCATATTAAAAATGGAATTCAGCTCTCTACAGAATGTTTGACAGCCTATTTTAGTTATAATCTGTTTCTTACATGAATTCTTTAAGAAATATAGGGGGAGCATCAGATGGAGGGTCTCTTAAAATACAGTAGTTGCCCTTAACATTTCCAATTTTGCCTTGCAAGTAGATGACATTACTGCAGTGTAACTGAAACTTGCTTATACTAAGAATGGGGAATGCCTAGGGAATAGCATGAATGCTGAGGGAGCGGTATTTAATTTCATCAGGCAACTGAATATCAAGACAGGGGTCAGGTAGCTGTGACAAATTTCTCACCTAAATGCTGCCTTCATGTATAAAAAGTAAATGCTAACGGCCTGCTTAGTCTATGTGGAGTTGTTCTATCATAACTAATAGTGTGACTAAACCACGACCACATGGGCTACAGTTTTGATTACAATAAAAGGTGGTATAAAGCAGTGTTTCTCAATGACCAGTCTGTGGACTGGCACCAGTCCCTGAGAACTTCCTGACATGGTATAGGAAGCTGATCTCTGGTATCAAATAGGTTGAGAAACACTGGTATAAAGCAAAAATTAAGGAGTAGATATTCAAAGTCTCTTTTGTGTTTCAACAGGGACCAGGTACTCAAGTACTTTTTGACTTTGAAAATCCCCCTCCAAAAGATGATATATCTTTGTCATGGCTGTGCTTTGATTTCTAAACTTCCCAAAAATATAAATATATAAATATAAATCACTTGTGTATCTCCTGTCGATTTTGCAGCATCTCCTCCACGCGCCGTCCACACTGCACTGCATCGAAGGGAACAGCGTTCCCTTTGACGCAACGCTACGCCACTTACCAGGGTGGTTTTCCTGCATCGCTTGCTGGATTGACTGAGCAAGTCTACACAGACCACTCAGTCAATCCAGAGCGGTCGATCTGACGGTGGCGAATTTGCCGCCGTCAGTATGGACCCAGCCTCAGTATGCTCCTGTCTACTCAAAATGGAGGCACTTGCATTTTGAATAGAGTTCTTTCTTTAAGAGAAGAGAGGTGAGCTTTTTATTGGATTTCTTCTGCTCTGTGTAATTTTCTTTGACTATAGTTCTTTAGCAGACATCACACTTGACCTCTATATTCTTGTTCCTGGGTGTGTGGAAGTGTTAATTGAATTCTGCTGTAGCCTTTTAAAACTTTTAATTTAGTCAAATTTTAATTCCATTTAATTCTATTTTAATTTATATTTACTTGTGCATTGCTAACATCTTTCTTTCTCCTTTATGCA
Source organism: Mesoclemmys tuberculata (assembly GCA_007922155.1). Classification (NCBI taxonomy): domain Eukaryota; kingdom Metazoa; phylum Chordata; order Testudines; family Chelidae; genus Mesoclemmys; species Mesoclemmys tuberculata. Next base: position 64,414,011 of record ML675601.1, read on the forward strand.
TCCTGCCCTTCATACTTGAGTATGACTTTCTCTTATCACAGACTTCTGAAAGTCCCTTATCCCTATCATTCAGGCCATCAGCCTCCATCATGACCCATGTTTTCCTCTGGCTCCTGCTAAGTTTAAATTTCAGGGCTGCAGAAAACTGTATAGCAGCTCTGCTAAGTATAGTTGTCTATGGCAGGTTAGTATATAAATGCATGTAAGCAACAACGGAGAGGAGAATGTACAGTTTTAGTAAATATACTACTTATTTCCAATAAGCTCTATTAAGGTGTTTATTAAATTGTGTGTTTAATACGACTCATAACTCTCAAATGCCTTTTAGTAAATGTCCTGCAGTTTGAATGCAAATTTCTTGACATCTTCTGCAAACCTCGCATTGTATTGGTTTTGTTACTGCAGTGTGCTAACATAAACTACAGAACTGAAGTTCTTCATCCATAATGTTTTCTGTTCATTTGAAACTTTTTTGTTAATAACACTTAGCATTTATTCCGAACTTTGTCATCTTAGTGTTGTTCAAACATTAATCTTCATCAGTCATGCGAAAAGGGAAAGTACTACCTTCATTTTCTATAGATGATAGGGAAACTAAGACATTGGTTGCATGACTTAACTGGTCAGTGGTAGAATTGTGGTTAGAACTCTTAATTTCTGGCTCCCAGACCAGTCTTCAGTGTGTTAAGCTATTCATTCTTTCTTTCTGTGCTATCTATTTTTGCAGCCGTCTCTAATCTTCCAAAAGGTGAACCTGTGTTTTAGAAACTCAGGTTTTTGAGGCTTAATTAACTAGCTTGTGAAGTATTTTGAGACTCTCTAGTGGAAGGCTTGTATAATGAAAGTGCTTGTGTACTCTGGGGCTTGCAAATATTAATCAGATAGCATTCAGAGCTCTAGCAGATTGGCAAACACTAAGCAGCAAGGTAGGAAATAGAGACTTTTTTAAACTAACTGATAGCAAAGAACTAGAAATGCAGCTCAGATTAGATATAAGCAATAAGAAGCCTGAAATGCATTTCTTAAAAGTACCCAACAGTAAGAGAACCCATGATAATTTCTGCAGTCTAGATATAGCATGGTGAAGTGATTCAACCAAGTAAATTAACAATGTCCCACAGTTCCCAATAATCTAGTATTTTGTTATATTAGCAGATTGAAGTGTATTATTGATGAATACTTCATATCCTTTTTTGGTTCATGTGGCTGTTACATGTTAGAAATGTTAGACTTGTGGCACAGAGCAGGGAATCAGGAGACCTGTGCCACAGCCAGTGGTACTTTGACTATAAGCAAGACCTTATGACCTGATTTTTCAGAGGCATAGGGCTTTAATGGGAGCTGCAGTTGCTCAGCACTTCTGAGAACCAGGTCATTAAAATCTCTTTGCCTCAGTTTTCACAGCTGTAAAATGAAAACTGCCAAAGGGGTATTGAGGTGAAGTTCATTCATCTTTGTAAAAGTAGGTTAAGTACCTCGGATGAAAGCACTAAAAAAACCAAAAAAACCCACAACATTGTTGTGTAATTTCTTGATAGTGTAATTTAGTGAGATATCCAGGGAGTAGAACACTAGCTATAAATTCCTTTTCTTTAGAGAGAATATGTAATACTGTGACAAAGTGGGTATTTTCTGTAATATTTTTATAAATCCTAACCATGCCTCAGTTTGCCTCTGTGCATTGCACAGCTACTCAGGAGATGCCAAAGGGTTAACACAGCACCTGGAACAGTGCAGGAGACAGGAGGTGGGAGGGGGTGTCACCTCCCTGTCTGGATGGAATGAATAGTCATTAAAGAACTGGCTCATACCAAGCCAAATCAACAGAGGGTCCAGCAAGACAGACGCCCAATGTCTGGACAATAAAAACCTAACAGCAGGAAACTCCAGCAGGTAGGACTTGTGAATTGAGCTGGAGAACAAGGTATCAGGTCACTGGAAGAAGGGCTGATCTTTTGGAGGGACTCGGGAACACAGCCATGAGGAGATGGGGGGTGAGGGGGACCCAGAGATGGAGTCCATCACAGCTTGGCTGGGTCGTCATGACACTGGCTAGATAAGAATGGACCGTGGCGTAAATTCACCTCTCTGTGCTAAAATAAGGACTTCCAGATTCTGTGTGCCAGGCGACTAATAAATGGTTAACTTTTTTGAAAAGACTGCCTATGTCACTGTGACTACTATCTTGAGAGCATTGCGTCCTGAAGGAGGACAGCAATAGCCTCCTGAGGAACTCTGGCTTGACTGGATTTGCTGCAGAGAGCCATGGAGAGACAGGGATTGCTGGTGCTGAAGACCCAATCTCCAAGTATTGGAGGTTATGGGTTTGACTCTGTGGAACTGTGTGGGTCCTTGGGGCCCAGCACACTAAAGGCTTCACTCCCAGGAGACTGCTTAAAGGCTGGGGTATAGACCAGACCTTGTGACTCTGACAAATACTCATTGTATTAACAACATAAGAGAACTGTTCATGGAATTCTTTGTTCACAGTAAGGAAGTAATCACGTCTTAAAGTGTGCCAGCCTTCTATCTTCATTTTTCTTAAGCACTGATGTTATAGCTTCTTGACAGGGGTTGGCAAATGTAATGCTTATCGTGTTAGGTTACAATTCCTATGCAACTCTAACTCATAAAAATCTTACCACTGATTCCAGACCTGTTAGCATTGTATGCAGGGTTAGCTTCTAATGATCGAATTTTACTCAGTGTGATGCTTTAAACAGTTTTATTGAACAGTTCCAAAGTTTTTATATTTCCTCTGCTCCATATGTAGACTTTGCACATATGCAACAGGTATTTGTGTGAGGGGTTAAATTTCTTTTACTGTATGCATAAATGAAATTGCCATTAACTGCAAAACATTTCAGTCAGAATCTTGCACTATATTATGAACAGAGAATTACCAATCCCAAGAGCCAGCATTCACTTTTTTGGAATCCATTGTGTAACATGAGGGCCAACTCATATTATTCAATTTGACAAGTGAGTTACAACATTAAAACGATTGCTTGTTGTATGTTGCCTGCCAACAGGGTAAGTGTCGTAGAGATGCCAGACTCACATTTTGGACAAGTACTCCTTTCTTTCATTTTTATATTCTATGGAATTGCCACAAAAGCTACTGACTAATTTTTTTTAAACAATTGCCTGGATGAAAGTGCCATTTGGCTGAAAAGGCTCTCAGAGAATGTATTATAATTATCTTGCAATGAAGAACACAAGACATGTCTTCTTCATGCAGCCTCTTAAATCACTTGTTACAGGTTCTGGCTTTTTTTTTCCTTTTGCACTTTTCCAGCTCCAACTTAGGTCACTTCCAGTAAAATTGAGGGTTTGGGAAGTGGAGAGAGCCCTAAAATTCCCTAACAGTTTAAAATCCATGAAGAGTCCTTCTGTTATACTTGACCCTCTCCCTCACTCAGATAGTCTCTGCTGTTCCCCCAGGCTTCCAGCCTGATACCACATTTATTTTATAGATTAATTTTGTTTCACGTATAGTGTGGATTTCTGTAGATCTGGGCACAATGTTAAAATGAATAAAATCTGTACAACGTAAAATTTAGACCAAAGCTCAAAACAAAAACCCCTCTCTAGAACATCCTCTCTGCTTGCACCCAATCAAGCTCTTCTCATTCCCAGAACAAGCCTGGGAATCTAGATTACCTGAGTTGTCCTACTACCCCTAAAGATGGTCTTCAGGTATGTCTACACTGCAATAAAACACCTTTGACTGGCCTGGCTCAGTTGGCTTAGCCTGTATGCTGTAAAATTGCAACATAGATGTTAGGGATCCAGCTGGAGCCAGGGCTCTGAGACCTCATGGGCTGGGGAGAGAGAAAGGGTCCCAGCGTCTGGGCTCCAGCCTGATCCTGAAGGTCTAGGCTGCAATTTTACAGCCCCACAGCCTGAGCCCTGTGAGTCTGAGCCAGCCAGCCCGAGCCAACCATGGGTGTCTTGTTGCAGTGTAGACACATCCTTCATGTTCAGTCCCATCCTCACATTTTGGATACTGGCAAACCAAAGTGAGGAAGCTAGTTCCTTTGTTGAGGACTCCTCCCTGCATACACACTGGGCTGGACTCCACACTTTATTATGCTAGAATAAAAGTGGAGCAACTCTGAATTTTGCACTGAAATAAAACTAGTGTAAATGACATGGGAATCAGGGCTCCTATCTCCAGCCCTTTTCCATTTACAAGGAGGGAAAGGTACTAAAGCACCTCCGTTGATCTCAGCCCATTTATGGCTTTATAGGTCAAAATCAGCACTTTTAAAATTGCACCTAGAACTCCATTGAAATCTAATGCATATCATTGAACACAGATGTAATGTGCCCCCATAAGAATTCCGTTCATTGTTGCTTTGTCTGGAGGTAAAGCAAGCAAGAGAATCTTTTCAGTTTCTCAGACTGAACTTTCCTTCATTGTATCTTTTCTGCTGTGCTGTAGTGCTTTGAGTGGATGGCTTTGTAATGTTCCTAAGTAGCTGGTGAAGGGTTTAGTCAAAAGAACATGCTGGATATTTGGTGTACTCTTCTTATAACTGGGAAATATGGAGAAGGTTTAGTGTACACTAAAGGTTCTTTCTTTTTAGATAGTGTCTAAGGATGGATTTTAGCTAATGGACTTTTTGGCTTTAAGGCCCAATGGTGCTCAGGGAATGTCTAATTGGAACATAATCTTTTCCATAAATTTTCTTCAACTGTGTGAATGGAGATACTTTGTGTCCATTGTATGGCGATGCTGCAGCAGCAAATAAATGCTAATCAAGTAATATCTCTAGTTCAGTGGGAGTATCCCCAGAATGTAATTTTGTTTAAAACCACTGCTAATGTTAACCGTTTTCTGTAAGTGTCTGTGACCAAAATTTTGGGATATGTGAGTGAACCACTGATTATTATGGTAATTAAAGGGTGGATGATGCTAAAAAAGCATATGTTCTCACAGGTTAGGGGGAAGAGCATTAGCATGTGTATGAATTCCATACTATGGTTAATGGTAGATCTTCAGCTGAGTATTCTTGGAAAGCCAGCTGTAAGTGGCAAGCAGCAGTCCTTCCTGTTACTTTTCCTTACAGACATAGAACACATTTTAAAAAGATGACACCTGACCTCTGGAATTTCAATATGCCTCATCTTTTTTTAAAAAAAGACATGGATTCTCTCGTGGTAATGTGATTCATGCACGTGGTGTCATTAGGACAGTTTGCTTTCTGCAAAGCAAGCAAATAATCAAGGTCTATCCTGATGTGGCAATATTATACACCCCATCCCTGGGGAGGTTCATTCCTTATCCACAAGATAGCTGGGGGGTTAAGGAACTGTTTACTAAATCTCATGCTATGCTTTTCTCTGCATCATGCCAGAAATAGCATTTACCATATTGGTAATATGACATAAATATTAAAGAACAGAGCAAGTACCCAAGGGATTTTATCAGGTACTATGCAAACCAATAAAGTTAATAAAAGGTCTTGGATCTAAATTTTCATTCCAAGCATCTTAAAATCACCATTGGATCATCCCTTTGGGTTAATCAGAGGGATGGTGGTCACATTATGGAAAAATGAGAGCTGAGTTCTTCTGTCTGCATAACCTAGTTTAGCATGAATTTAAGCCACACAGCATATCACATCTGATTTAGTGTGCCCAATGTGTTGCTAACACTACTGTCAGCTGCTATTCATGCCTTTAAAATAAGCATTTATGTAACACTTGCATTTATGTGTAATGTATGTCATTATTATAGATTAGAATACTGTAGTGACTTAATCTGGCACAATCACATTTGTCTGTTTCACACTTCAGTTAGATGACCTCTTACTGTGAGCTCCCTAATACAATAATAATTTTAACTATTTAGAAAACAGAAAACATGAACAGAAATTTACATTCCAGGGGTGATGTTGTTTAAAAAAATATATATATATATATATATATATATATATATACACACACACACTGATTGTCTACCTTTTAAGTACATTAATTGTTCTACTGAGTTTATTGGAACTACTTGTGCTTAAAATGCGATACATGCCTGACTAATTTATAAGGGCCTAGCTGCACAGTAAGATGTGTCCATGTCACGATTTTATTCAATCACGATTTTATTATTGTAACCTTGTCCTAACCTTTTCTCCCTTTCTCATTACTCCACCCCCCCATATATTTAGACTTCTCTCTATAGGTTTGAGAAATACCCAACACATTTTAGGGTGCTAAAAGATCATTTTAAAAATAATTATTTTCTGAACTATCACTTTGATTTAAAATGTCTGTTGGTTTTTCTTCGGATAATTGTTCATTCCCTTGTAGTGAATTCAAGGTCAACAAGGAATAATGACTGTTGAATGAACTAAGTAAATTGCATTGATCACAAGTTTAGTGCATTGTTGCTTTACAAATGACTGAGATGTTACCATCTAACACTTCCTATGAAATGAGTTTGATCTCACTCCACTTCTCAGTGGACAATTGTCCACATCACAAAAATGGTCATAAAAACTAGCACTAATTGGCACCTTTTGCCTTAGCCTTGGCAGAGAGGCCAAAGATTGAGTGGGTATGGAGATAGTCGCTCATCTCTAGTGGTGAGTTCTGCTGGTTGGCGTTCAGGCACATGACGAGGAAGGTACAGAGTATTTTATATTCTGTCTCTAACAATCTGTAGATAAACAGAGGACATCAGGCCAGGTCTACTCTACAAAAGTTTTGTTGGTATAGGTAAACTAGCAAACCCTCCTAGTGCAGATGCCACTAATGCTGGTGCAAAAGGGCTGATGCCGGCATAATTAATGCTAGTTCCTCACTTGAGCTATATCAGCAAGAGTACTTTTTTGCCAGTATAAGTGGATCTCACCAGGGCTTATCCAGTATAGAAATGATGCAAAAATCACTCTCTAACAAACATTGCTACACTGGCAAAAGTTTCTTTTGTAGATCTGGCCTAAGTCTTCAGGGGTTGTCCATCTGGCACCTTTTACCAGCACTAAATATTCATAAAAAAGATGGTCTAAAGTCTTTATTAGAGTATGTTTGAGGTATTTCTAAAGCCAAAAGTGAGGGTTTTTTAACACATCCACACTGTGGGCTTTTTATAGTAGTAATGAGACACAGAGCACTAACTACAGTGGAGGAGAAAGCTCTGAGGAGAAAGCAAATGGTGTTTTGAAAAATATTAAGTCTTAGTTGTGGTGCTCTTTGCTGCCAGGCAGGAGAGCTGGGTTTCAGATACCAGTCACACACTGTATCCCCATGCTGGTAAGAGTGTAGAATGCTGCCAAGAGACTTTTATTGGCTTTAGTGACTTGCTGGCTGTTTAAAATATAGTATGACTGGATACACATCCCAGTCTCTGATCACAAGTAATGTGGTCCCTTATGGGTGGAGTTAAGTGGGACAGGGTAGGAAATCCCCAAGGATGTAATACATGGGGGTAGTGGTAGAAGGAAGAGCTTGAGCATTAATCAGGCTTTCCAAGTTCTTTTTGCTTTTCTTAATTAGTGACAATAGCAGCAGTGTTGGCATTTTAATGAAAAGTGCCTTCTAATCGTCCATTTGTGGTGCTAAAAAGAATGAATTTCTGACTTGACCTACATTCTTAACTGTGTGTGTGTGTGTGTGTGTGTGTGTGTGTGTGTGTGTGTGTGTGTTTACATTTACTGAATGTGAAAGCTATAAAATAGCAAGGATATACAGCCATTTCATAATTGCTATGGCTTACTGGCTTTGTTCCATGTCACTGTCTTAGATCTAGGGAATTATTCGCAGGGAACTATGAATGTGGGAGGAGGAAACCAACAGGATGATTTACTGTACTTGTAGTAGTTTGCTGTATCTACACAGTGAGTTATATTTGTAGCACATGCAGTGTTTCCAAAGGGAGATTCTGCCAGCCAGGCAGAAAGACATGCATCTAGGACTCAAATCGCATCCCCCTCCCCAATAATAATTCCCCGATTGCATTAGAGAAGATGTAAAAACACTGTGTTCTGTAAACAAAGGGAAACTAGAATTCTCTAGCCCATTGAGTTGAACTAGAATCCTAATGTGAACACACTTGAGATTGAAATAATGTTGTCTTCATCTGTTCTTCCCCATGCTGTAGCTTTGCCAGTGCATGTTTTAAGCTATTTTGGTGACCTCAGTAAAGCAACCTGCTTCTCTGTTCTTTGCTGTTGGTGAAGAAATAAAAATGCTTTTACAAGTTAGAGGTGGCTGAATGTTTTATTGCATACTGGGTTGACGGATCAGATAGGAATGTCTGGCAGCCAAAGACCTGCTACAGATTATTTTTATATTGTCTATTATTATATAGCAGCATTTGCATCTGCATTATCTCATGTATTTATAGGGCACCTGTGAGACTGTGTAGCAGCACTTATTTGTAAAATGGCTTAGAAAAATGTTAAAATGCTAACTATTAATTTATCTTTCCCATGTTATTTCAAGAGCATTACCAATTTAATAATAGGGTATTCCCCAACCCACTGTGGGGACATAAGATAATTGGATATATCCTGGGATTGGTAATTGAAAAGTCTTCCACCTTTAGGTTTCCAGCTCAAATCCAATGTGGATCAATAGTAAAAGAAAGTTCCCATCTGTCTGTTCTGTGGTCTACAAGGAGTTGGTGGTCTCAGTTGACTTCCTCAGAGATAGATGCCCACATTACAAAATTCACCACCGTGATTTAGGTTTGAGGAGGCTTCTCTGCAGTACAATAGGTGGTTTTGTTCTGTGGCTGATTTGCTGCCAAATGAGTTATACTTGAACTTGATGTTTTTAAAAATCCAGAGACTATACAATAGGTGCAACTCTATAAGCTAAATTAACTTTTTCCTAAACATTAAGTCAGTCTGAAAGGTCACAAAATGACTATTTTAATTAGTGAGTGAATTTTAGAGGGGAGGGGAAGTTGCTAACCCTGTCAAAATATAAATCTGGTCAGTGTGTTATGATAGCTGAGAAAGCCGTGAGGTTTTTATTAAATCTTCTGTTATTGAGATCTAGTCACTTTATATAAACTTGATTTCTACTTGATCAAACACTTGATTTTTTAAAAGGGTGAATTTTAAGTATTTTTTTTTTTATTTTGAGGCCAGAAATAGCATGGGACATCTGCCCAATTACTCATACTCTTTTCCAGCTCCTAGCTTTGAGTTCCCATACACCTAATTAAAAGAGACTGTCCTCCCACACAGTTGAATGCACAGTTTTGCTTATGTGTGGGTTTTAGAATAGATTCAGAGAGACTCATTTGAAATGGCTTGATTTTGATAAACAGATATCTTTGAACCAAGGTGCGTTAACATCTCATAATGGTGGGTGCCACAATTAAGTTTTGAATCCACTTGTATAGAAACGATTAACATTACTTTCTTGTTAAAAATCAACTTTAAATAATTTGTAAGATTTTTCCTTGCTTCCTTAGTTAAAACTTTCCTGCATATTTTGCCACTTGCATCTGTGGATATGCAGAGTGGTTTTAAGGATAAAAGAGCCTGGGGGATAGGGAACTGTTTCTAAACTCTGGGATGGGGGTGGGGGAAAGGAAGAGGAACTTAACATGGCAATTTGCATAACTGCTAATTCTATTAGCAATGCTAGTTGTTCAGTAGTCTCTCACCATATATTGGCAGCATTTCCCCTTTTTACATCTATAGTAACAAGATTTTGAAAGGGGGAAGCTATCAAATGGCTTCAGTATGTATGCTGAAATTTGGAAACTTAAAAATCAAGCTAAAAATGTTCATTTAAACATAGTAGCAGATGAAGCTAGAGCGCACAAAACAGTGGATTAGAGTCGTTTAGGGGGAAACCCAATCTGAGTAGTAGACAGAGGAAAAGGAAAGCAACTTCAGACATGGGTTCGGGGCAGGCATTAAACTTAGACCTTTATAATACATTACAGAACGGGGCTCAATTCTGACGTCTGATATGCCGTTACATAATATTGTACATTAAAATTCAACCACTTTCCAATAGGGGTCAGATTTACCGTTTTAAAAAAAGAAAGGGAAAAAAACAAACCTCAAAAGCTGCAGCATTTTAAATAAGGAGAAGGAAGAGGAAATATTTGCATGAGTGGGGATGAAATTATAAAATGCACATTAAAACGGCAAGAAACACTGGGGCCAAACCAGCTGTATGCGCTGTCTTCGTGTTTGGATTAGATCACTGCCACCTGGGCATTGTATGTGAACATGGGTGTGGATGCTTCCAGGCGACTGCCACAAGCCTGCGACCAAAAGTAATTTGGTATGGGGGGGATGCTATTTCAGAGATACTGGGTGTCCGTCCCCCCATAAAGGTAGGAAGAAACCACCTAGGACTCCGCTAGCCACACGAGGCAGGCGGAAAGGACATGTTGCATCGCGGCGTCTCCTAACCGCTCTGCGCCGGGAAAGTAGCTTTTTGCCAAGGCCATGCACCCCCCCACACACACTTGAAAATCATTTTCCTTTTCCAGGGGCCCAGCTAAAGCTCGTGCAGAAAAGATCTTGGCCCGCGCCCGGTCCCCCTGGCTGCTGCCCGCGGTGCGTTTGCAAGACGAGGGCTGGGTGCAGCCTCGTTGTACAATCTCCACTGACCAGCTCCAAAGCCAGAGCGTCTCCTCCCCCCACTTCCTCTACCCCCCGTGGCCGCGGGTCCGTCCCGCTCCGGAGAACCAGCCGAAACGACACAGGCCGGGGGGGGGTGCAAGGGCCGCCCACCGCGCGCGCCGGGCTCTTTGTGTCCGCAGCTGCGCGCCGCCGCGCGGGGGCCGAAAGGAAACGGTCAGAGGAAGCGCGAGGGGCTCGCGCGGGCCGCCTTGGGGCTGAGGCGGGCGGACGGAGGCGGTGGCTCGGGCCGGGCCGGGCCGAGCCCCTTGGGCGGCCGTGGCGGGGCCAGGCCGCGGGGCGCACCGAGGCGAGCCTCGGATGAGTTAGCTGGTTGCTATGGTGAGAGAAGAGGGTGGGGGGGAGGAGAAGGGGCGGGTCACATGACCAGGGTGCTGCTGCTCCCGGCGGTTTGACGTCAGCAGGCGGGGAGGGGGGGAGCGAGCGAGCCGCGCCGCCGCTGAGGCAAAGCAGCAGAGCCGCCCGGCGCAGCCCCTCCGCCGCCGAGCTTCCGCGCGCGAGCAAGGCAGCCGCAGCCAGCCCGTGTGGGGGTGGGAGCGCGCGCGCCAATGCCGGGACCTACCCAAGCGCTGTCCCCCAATGGCGAGAACAACAACGACATCCTGCAGGATAACGGCACCATCATCCCCTTCAGGAAGCACACGGTGCGCGGGGAGCGCTCCTACAGGTAACGCGGCCCGGCGGGCGTGGGGGGGCTGCGGGCACTGCAGCAGACCGAGTCCGGGGCAGGCGGGCAGCGTCGCACGGCAAACCACCGTGTTCCCTCGGCGGCGCGTTAAAAATAAGCCGGGACCTATGAGCCTGGGTCCCGCCAAGCCCGCGCGGAACGAGCGGCGGCATTGTCCAGATGGAAAACATTTTGTGAGGAGACTTGCTGCCTGCAGGGGCTCGCCCCCTCTCCCCGCCTTCCCTGCGTATCGGTACAAACCGAAAGCGGCAGAGGGGTCTGCGGGGTTGCCCAGGGGGAGCCGGGCTGCAGCGCCGGGTTCCGTGTGGTGGCGGGGCCGATGGGCAGCTGCGCGTGAAAGCAGGGCGAAGGGATGGAAGCAAAACGGCTTGTGCCTGCCCCGGTGCGTCTGTGTGAGCGTGTGCAGGAAAAATGGAATCCTCTAGATTAAGCTGCAGTCTGCGGGGATGATGTTAAAGCGCCAGATTGATGGAGCTTTGTAACAATTCTGCTCCCTGATTGGTGGAAGGCTTGACAGCAGAGGTCACGGTGTCACCCAGCCACTAAAATTTCCTCCTCCAAACCAAGGTTTGTTAGAGACAAGGTGGACTGCAGCCCTTTCGAGAAGACATGGCGTATCCCTGGGCATTTGCTTTGATTCGGGGTTTGTTACAGGCAAGCAAACCATCTTTCCAGTCGGGAGGCAGTTGCATTATTACATTTTTGCCTGGGTGGTTTCAGGATGGTGGCAATGTTCTTTGTCGCAATTGTAAGCATTCTTGATTAATGGTTTGGCATGGATTTGTTGGCACCATTTTTACATTAACATATCTGACAATATGGTCCAGTAGATAAGCTAATTAAAATTGTTTGCATTTTTTGATAAGGATAACAATGTAGCCTTGAATGCAACTAGTTTTATATGCTCTGAGCTGTAGACTTGAAGGGTGATAATATGCTCAGTCCTTTAAAATTAATATGTAGTTATTTTAAGTGCTGCCTTGATGACAGCAAGCTGTGGCTTTTCAGAGTACAAACATCTTTCAAAGCTCATATACTCAAACCAGCAACAGGAAATGATACTGTCCTTAAAAAGTTAGCTAAATATTTAGCTAATGTATACTATCTGATTACACATAGAACTGGATGAAAATAAACCTGAGTGTTTTGCTCAGTTAGCCACAGAAAATCAGAGTATTTCACTTTATTTTTGATAAGGAATAAACTGCCCGCAGTAATTGAGTTATGCCAGTATTAACCTTGTAAGTGAATCTTGGCTGAATCCGTACAGTCCCCCAAAATCTCATGGCTTATCACTTAAATTAAGGTGGAGAGGTGACATGCTTGTGGAATCCAAGTGCTTACTCTACCCTGAATGACACACAAAAATGTAGCTTGCACTTCCTTAGAATCTTACTGCTTACCAGAGGCCTTCATGTCTGTACAGGCATTTCATTTATCCTGAAAGCGTTCATTGGGCTTAGTTTTAAAGCAGCATTATTACGCTACCAATAGGTTTTTCACCTTTTGTAAATAATCATTCCTACTGGCACAAAGATTGAAGCTCTCATTTCCTAGATTTAAATTCCTGCCATGTAGCATAGTTCTGTTGAGAGAGAGAGAGGCTGGATTTTTACTTCGTGGCTAAATGGAAGCATTCTGCTGCATCTTTGCAGTTGGGCTGAACTCTGGTAACAAGTAAAATCTTTTGATAGAAATAAGTTTAATTTTAGTCACTCCTATTTGACTTAGTGCTATCTTTAATGTTTTGATTAAACCCTTTGTTCAGTAAGATCCTCCTATTGTACTGTTACAGCAGAGACAAATCACTGTATCCATTTAGTACTTCTACATCTACCAACAAAATAATCAGTTCTATTAATGGACAGTCATGTTGGAATGATACACAACAAGACTATCTCCAAAAATTGAGTTTTTGAAAAATTGATATTATAAGACTATTTGGCAAATTATGGTGAAAACAGATGTATCCGTTGAACAATACTTTAATAAATATTCCTCACACTTAGCCTTTTACTCAGACTAGCCATTCCTCAGGATGTTTTAAAGCCTCTTTATCAGTTCACCCTGTGAGAATGGAATATGGCACACTACCTGTTAACACTAACCCTGCATATCACTTTAGGACAGTAATTGAATATTCCAATTAAATGTAAGCTAGAAAGACACCTTTGTTTAGTGAATAAGCACTGGACTGGGATTCAGGAGAGCTGGATTCTCTTCTTGCCTCTGTTACCAACTTGCTGTGTGATCTGGGACAAGTAATTTTACTTGTCTGTGCCAGTCTCCCTATCAAATGGGGGAAATGATACTTTCATAAAGCGTTCTGAGATCTACAGATGAAAAGTGCTACATAAGTAAAAACTAATTAATTAACTGAAACTTACAGGAAATATTTAATTAAATAACCAAGTTGGGATTTCATCATGATATGAGATCACGTCCTTTATTTTGTTGAAGCTGCCATGAAAGCTTTAAAGACTCTGTTTAGCCTGCTGAAGTAACCTGAGTTATAGTACAGTGGAAGTCCTTCTACACAAGCAAATTTTCACTTGAAAGGCAGCACCATACCAACTAAGATCATGCTGGACTATTAGTTCTGTACTGAATTTGAAGGGGGAAAATTGCCATTTGTATACAATTGTCTGTACAATTCTTGTAGCATTCTGCTTTTTCTTTGTAGTTTTCATATTCAGATACTGACCAGAACAAACATCTCATAAAATCACACCCCAAGGTTGCATGACTCTGATCGCTAGTTGGTTCCATCTATATCTAGAAATACGGATTAATTATATTGTTTAAAAAAGTCTAAAATATGGTGTAGAAGTCAATGGTTGTGCATATCTTGTAAAAAATATACTTTCTGCTTGCAATGTAGTTTGTCTAGAACACCAAATTACACTGTGCCCACTATGCTTTCATGAAGGGCAAATACTATATCTCTCTCCTGCACCATCTTAGACACCTTTATATATACATATTTTATTTTAAACAAAGAAAATGGTTGTTGATCATAATAAACAGAAGTATATTTGCTAGTCTAGTGAAAAATTAGTGCTTATACAACATTTAATATTATCCAATAATGCCTAACTCTTGTACAGTGCTTTTCATGTGTAGATCTCAGTGTTTTTTTCAAAGGAAGTAAGTATCAATATCTCCATTTTTCAGATGAAGAAACTGAGACAAAGTGAGTTGGCCAAGGCCATCCAGCATTCCGTGAGCAGAGCAAGGACTAGGACCCAGGTCTCCCGAGTCCCAATCTAGTGCGAGATCCATTAGGCCATGTAACAGTTTTCAACATCTTTGTTAGGTAGATAGTATCCCCATTTTATAGATGGGGGGGGAATATATGTACAGACTGGCTTGCTCTAGGTTACCTAGAGAGTCATTAACAGAGCTACTATTCAAACTCTGAAGCAGTTCCTGGTGTCCTGCTCTGTGCTCAGTCCATAAATTCATGTTGCATCTTACAGTAAATAATTATAAACATTAAATTTATATTACTCTTATTAAAATGCTATTTCTGGGATGGAAAGGAAGGACAAGAGGGTGTTAGTTTGATACATCTCATTCAGGAGGTTTGGCTGTAACTTTGGGTTGGAACCAAGGTGTAATAAATTTTGACGGCCAAGAATAGATTTTAGCTCCCTTTAGAGAATAGCCCCATATTTGCTCATAATCATAATTCTCTGCCCTGGGGAAATGTAAGTAATTCAGTAAAGCAGCAAATCAGGACTGACAGAGTTGGGTGAGGACATTTTTAAACAAGCATCTGCCCACAGCACCCTATGTCACAATCTAGGCAATTCAATCCGTTCAGCAGCCACACACCTTTTTTGAAAGCTAAACATACAAATATTTAAAATGCTTGTTAAATTTCATATTACAAATCTGAAGTGAAATCTTTAATTCACAGAGATAGTTGAATCTTACACCCTCTTTCAAGGGATACTGCTCCTTATTTGTTTTATCTACATGCATTGGGGAAATCGGATTTATTAATTGGCCTTTAGCCACTAGCCATATCACTTACTCCCCTAGCCAAAGCTCTTAAGAATGATTGTATGAAGTTTTCAGGCTTTTTGTTTGTACATACATATAAAATCTGTACTTAAGGGGTGTGTGTGTGTGTGTGTGTGTGTGTGTGTGTGTGTGTGTGTGTGTTCTGACACAATATCTTTGCTTAGTTATGAATATTTGCCTACTGTAAGTATCATTATCTTAAAGAGAAACTGGTATTTACACTTGATGTGTAGTTTTTCTGTGCATAATAATGAAGGTCAAACAGAAGTGATGGTGTCCTCATCCACTGATTAAAAAATGATAATTTTTGACAGGATATTTCAGGGTTTCAGTTGGTGTCAAGGTATAGGGATTCAGATGGTAATTTCGTTGGCCTATAGAAGTATAATGGTAGAATGTTAAACTAGTTTGATTCACTGATATTTTGCTCTTGGAATAAGTCTATTCCTTGAGTATGTC
Organism: Mesoclemmys tuberculata; assembly: GCA_007922155.1. Classification (NCBI taxonomy): domain Eukaryota; kingdom Metazoa; phylum Chordata; order Testudines; family Chelidae; genus Mesoclemmys; species Mesoclemmys tuberculata. The sequence continues at coordinate 64,429,809 of ML675601.1, forward strand.
TAGGGCAGTGGAATTTACCTTTTGGTACGAAATAACTGTGTTCTTTACTTTAGTATTTAAGGAGGATTTATTGCATTATCATAGTTTGGTTAGACAGAGCACAAACTCCTGATTGCCACACTCTAGCGCACTCTATAGTTCATTTGACTTTAAATAAGACTACAGACATGGATGAAATAGGTAGGATAGGTCTCAAAGTCTTGTTTCAAGGAATGACGGGAGAAGATACTAAATAAATTAAACAAATACTCTCATTTTATGGGATTGGATAAGTGAGGCTGACAGACTGCAGTGCAGTACCACATCTTTCAGTCTCTGACAATTTAAATGCTAGCTATGGCAAATGCTACGAGAAATATATATATATTATAAATTAGATATAAAGATTAGATCAACACTGAGCACTTTTGAAAGTCTATCTGCTCCCTTTGCAATTGATGGGAGTCTTACCTTTGACTAAAGTGGGAACAGGTTTAGACCATTACTGAGTGCTTTTGAAAATCATCTCTTATATATTTGGCTCCAGTCCTTCTAAATATGGACTCTTTTTGATGACCACTTACCTTCAAGCATCTGAATAAAATACTACCACTATGCTAAGGTAATATCCACAGGACATTACTGTGCACATTAAATGATGACTTAAAAGAAGCAGTTAGTATCCAATGTAACTTGTATAAGTGATGCAAGAATTTTTCCTTACCTCTTGTCTACTGCCTGTCTGTTGGTTAACAGGTTCTTCTGTGTTTCTCTTTATTCTCTTACTGGATGGTTTTCCATTTCATCCCAGTTCCCTTTTTTCTTTTAAAGGCTATTTTCTCCTTAAAAGTTGGAGAGTTCTGGTTCTGGATGAAATTGGGGAAACTGCTTCAATGGGTATAGCCCATTTGAGAGTCTTGCTTACAAAAATTAGCTAGAGTGGCACACCATGGAGCTCTACTTAAAGAGAACTCATTTCAGCAAAATAAATGTTCTGAGTATATTCAAACACCACAGCAGATCTGTAGGGCAAGGGGCTGATCAAGTTTGTTCAGTAGCATTGTACTGACATTTCAAAGTATAAATACTCCTCAGCCTGAAATTGTTGTAGATTCTATTCTGATTATAACTTAAAGAGGTTCTCTTCAGCAAGAATCTATGACATGCAAGTGAATCAAGCATTAGGTCATGTAAAGAAGTGAAACTAAAACTCTTCTCAGCCTGCAGTCTTCTCAACCTCAGCTCTGTCTGACTAAAATGCTCTGAGTGGAATTGAGGTACATGCTGCATTTGTGGGTTTATGAAGCATCCTAGGGCGAGGTGGTTTTTATTTTAAAGGTACAGCTCGTTAATATTGTCACCACCAGAGTATTGTGTGGGTGCTAGCAAAAGTAGAGTAGACCTAGGATATTGAAGAATTTAACCTGATGTATCCTTAAGGAATAAGCATTTTGGCTTTGCCCCAGCTTTGTCCCCTTGTGGGGAGACATTGTTTCTAGGTACATTTCTGCTGGTGAAGTTAGTTTTTCATGCTGCCACTGCAGCTGGCAATAAAAAATGCCTTAACAGAACAGGGTTGGGTAGTTTGAGGGACATAGGAGTGGGGACCTGTATGGTTTTTGCCCACAAGAAGAAAGGTAATAAGTAAATTTAGATAGGAGAAAGGTAGAAACCTTAACTGGGCCTTCAGCCTTTGCTGTGTGGGTGGTTAGTGAGAGAATGAGGTCCAACTGCCTTGTCATGGTGGGCTAGACTCTAAGAATAGAACCCTCTGTGCTGACCTAGGTTCTGTGAGGTGGGAAGGACCTATTGAGGCACCAGGGAAGAGTGGGTGTGAGCCTGGCCATTGCTAACCCTTCCTCCCCTAACGTAAGGAGACGAGCCACCAGGCCTCAGCTAACTCTGGAGAACAGCAAATGAAAAAACAAGAGCCAGGAGTGAAGGTCAGGGATTCAGAGGGGGACACCAAGCAGAGAACCCCGGACAGCACTCACTGCTCCTCGGAGGCATCCAGGGAGGCAGTGGACATCTCCCAGAAGAACTCTGCCTAGATATGTGACTTAGGGAGGGACCGGAAGTCAGCACCAGGAGGAGGTTGACGAGGAGGTCTTGCAACTTTGTGGGCCCACATACAGGGTGTGCGTGAATCAGGAGGTGTGGGGAAGTGCAGCAAGAGCCTGGGGAGGAGGTTCTGGCTCCTGTCTTGCACACCCTGCATAAATGCTCGCCAAGGTCTCCCTCTTGCTGGAGAAAGGGCAGGTGTTGAGGGAGGTTGTGAACCTCTCCAGGTACACACCTGTGTTCATGGTGAGATGTGAGGAGTAAATGAAGATAGATCAGCCAGGAGCATTTCCTATGTATAGGATGGGTTGGAGGATAGGAAATGAAAACTAACACAGTGTAGAGCTCTATTTGAAACACTTATTCCCTCCAAAATCTGAGTGAATTTTTGAAACAATTGTTTGTGTAACAAACATTTGTGTAACAATTGTTGGAGAAAAATTCCTGCACTCATCCTCACTTCTTCCTCCCACTCTAAGGCAGACATAGCTCAGGCTTGGTGAAGAAGCAGATTAGCATGTGTCAGCTTTTTATGCCTGCATACTTTTGTACCAACCCTTTCCGTGGTTTTGTAATAGAAAATGAGTGGTCTCATCACATATTGTCAGTCGTATTAACTTGTGTAATGAATACAACATAGTTCAAAATGAAGGTCTAATATTTGCACATAATATTCTGGCTGTGAAGCCCTTTATCTTATCTGGCTTTGCTGAGGATTGTTTTGTGGAATAACACATAGTGCACACCAAACCACAGAGAAGGCTAGGACCGTTTGGTGAAATCATATATGTATTTTAAAGGTCTGGCTTGATCAATTTGATTTCATTTTCCTTTCACGTATGGCTGTAAACAAACTAACTGAATACAGTTAAATCTCTTTCTCTGTCATGCTATCCAAAAAGGATTGGTTCATCAAGAGGAAATGTAAACATTAATCAGTGCGGGAAGGCGCAAGGATGTAGCTTTCATAGGAAATCCTACAACTGTGCCAAACTGTGCTGCTTGGAGAGGAATGTCCCATGCAGACTATGGGCCAGATCCTGCTCTTGTTTATGCTAGTTTTACACCGGTAAACTCATTTGAAATCAGTGGGGCCAGTTCTCACCTGCTGCCTTGTCAGAAAAGAATCTCAGGTTATGAATCAGTTCCAGTGGGGTAGCCATGTTAGTCTGTATACAGCAAAAACAACGAGAGTCCTGTAGCACTTTAAAGTGCTCCCTAGGTTATGAATTTGGGTCATATATGGATAGCGAGGGAAAGGTCATTAGAATGATCTTGTGTAAACTTAGAGGTTTTAAGAGTGTATTTGAATAATATTTTAAAAAGCAGTGGAATGACCAAGAAACTGTTTCTCAAATGAAAAAAACTAACCAAGGTTTTGTCTGCATATCCAAGCTCCTGCACCAATAGTACTGCAGTGTGCAGCTTAGGGAAGGAATAGCTCATCATCATGTTGCTTCACTGAGATGTAGAAAATCAATTAAGAATTTGTATGTGCTCCTCTGGTTTTTCTTATAGTGGTGTGGGTGTTCTGTGAGTGTAATGTCAGCTACTTTGTAAATATTCATTTTTCAGTATTACATTTCTTGGAAAAGCTCTAGGAAATGATCAGGCAAAAGGGCTGTGGACAAGGGACATTTCAGAGAAGATATATTATTAGAAATATGTAAAATGAAGATTCCTCATACAGCAGGATTTCTCTTAGTGCTGTGCAAATCTGTAATCTAAAAAGCTGCCTTTAGTCAGAGATGCACTTGAATGCAAATTTTTGTTTGTCACTCTGGAATGCAGAGTGCAGATTCTCAGAAGGGCTGTTAGTACTGTGTTCTAAATAATAATACAATTTTAAATAAATATAATTTATTTATTTATTTATTTATTTATTTATTATTTTTTAAATAAAAATAATAAAAATTTGCCTCAAGTAGATTAATACATTATTATGAAGAGCAAAACCTTTTAAGGTTAATCCCTGTGGAATTGATGCAATAGCCTCCTGATTGAGATGCATTAAAACTATATATATCCCATTAAAATATTGCAGTTAGGGTATTCAATCACTTATAAAGGGTAGCTTATCATTAAAACCATTATAGAAATCCTGAGTAATCGCTTGCTATGTGGAGATGGAGTATATATCTCCAGTGAGTGAGAAGCCCCTTGGGGAGTTTCATTTACAGAAAGAATGCCATTTGTGAGAGTCTTGGAAACATGGATGCAATGAAATTAAAATTGGTTAAATAAAAGAGATGTGTCATACTGAAACTATAGCATTAACAGAACTCTATTGAAATCTTGTTGTACACAGAGAGGGTTATGAGCTTAACTCACTAATTTCATTAAATTTTAATGATTTGTGTTTGGCCCTGTTGTAACACTTTTTCCCCCAGTTGTCAACATTAAAAATTGTGAATGTCCTACAAATATTACACAAGATGCAAGCAGATTCTGGTTCAGAATCTGAAAACAGATTGTTCTCAGTTGTTACATTCCTTCATCCCAGAAATAAAAATGGAGCAGCCATTAGACATCTTTGTGTATTACTGCCTGGCATTGTTAACTATTCAGCACAAATCCTTAAATAAAGGCCCAAACTCTCCTTTCAAATTAGTGTAGTTTCTTGATGTGCTCTTTCTATTGTCTTTAGATCACATACCATGAATTAGTACCAGTTTTAGCCAGTACTCCTTTCTGTTGGGTAGGGTCTGTCTTTCCAGTACTACTTGCACCATTCCCTGCCAAAGAATTACTAAATGTTAGAATATGACACAAATGAATTGGATTCAGAACAAGGCATATAAGGGCTAGTCTACACTACAAAGGCTTTGCTGGTATAGCTATAACTCCACCCCTAGTGGAGGTGCAGATTTGCCAGTACAGCTAAACCACCTTCCTGAATGAAATTAGCTATATTAGCAAAAGCACTCTTTTGCCAGTATAAGCTGCATCTGCATGGGTTGGAGGTTTACCAGAATATCTAAGTCTGTTAGGGGTGCGATTTTTTTTTTCTTCACACTCCTAATAAACATAGCTAAGACAGCAAAACTTTGTTGTGTAGACAAGACCTAAGGTTCATGAAATGAGAAAAACATTAAAAAAGTTAGTCACAAATAATTCATTATTGTTACCAAAGTGAAAGCCATCCCTTCTTCTTATTCAAGATAATTAATTTGTACCTATAGCTACATCTAATTTCTATCTCTTTCTGCTAGGAAAAAAATTGACCCGGAGGAGGATGGACTAGAGGATGTTATTAGAAATAATTTCTTGCAAATGTGCAACAAGGTTTTGGTTTTTTGACATTTTGTGCTCTGCCAGAGTGGTGTTTCTGTTCCTGAAATGTGTTGTCCCCTAATTTCATCCAGCAGGATGGCAGTGTGCAAGTTATAGGGAGCTATTTTTTTTTGCAGTATCGCCATAGAAAAAATGACCAAACGTTCATAGAGCAATGGAAGGGGGAGGGGAGTACCGAATTTCAGCATCATAATTAAATAGTAGATTTTGATGCCAACAGATGATCTGATGACATCAAACTTTGATGCTTTTCTTAATGGAAAACAAAATATAAAACTGGCTTTAAGTTAACTGAAAGTTTAAACTCTTACCCTTAAGGAAATTCAGTAAAGATCATAGCCACATCTGTTAAATTTAAGTCATGTGACCCATGTTTTCTTGCACACAGGTTAATGTTGGGGAGGGGGAGGGCCGACTAGCTAACAGGCCTATAGAGTGAATGTTTTGTCACATGATGCTGTAAGCAGATTGTTTGACTGTCCATAGGTTTAATAAATACATATTTACAGTATGCAACTTAATTTACGTATCAGAGTGCACCCATAGGTGGTTATGCGTGTGTAACTGCATGCTGAGGTATTTGTTGCAAGATGCAGTTATCTTCAACTAAATTGCTTGTTTGTTGTTTACAATGTTTATGGTGGGGATTGAATTCACCAACGTCACCATGCGTCCGCTGGAAGAGTACTTTAGGAATTGACCATAAGATATTCCATGAAAGGAGGCCAAATCCTATTAATCAGTACCTCCACCCTTCTCTTATTTTAAGGTGAACTAGGATGCAGCTCTGCTACCCAGTCCAGATACAAGGACTATATCTTAACTGCCACTGGTAATTCTGTTAAGTATTCAGTTGCATCCAGGCACCAAGCACAATCTAAAAGGGGGATCCTCCGACAAAACTACAGCTGGTTCTTCTTTGTTTGTGTGTTCCCTTACATGGTCTAATAATTTTAAAACTGCAGGAGCTCCAGAGACCAATGCGGTTGGAGGAAATGAGATTTGATGAAAAATATCTGAGTATATTGATAGTTCCAACCGGGGTGGACTGATTTAAATCAAGGCAATGTAAATCATTATTTAAATCACCAAGAGGAAAGCCGTGATTTATATAGTTGATTTTAATCAACTTTTCCATTTCTACTTTAGTTACTTTCTAAAGAAAGTTGCATTCTAATTGTTTTGATACAACCATTAAAACGTTGTTTTACAATTAAACAGTCTTTATACTAGATTTGGTACCTCTTTTGCAACATTGGAGGGCACACTGTAATTATATATATTTATTTAAGCAATTGTATAGTTTATATTTTCAGATTCTTACTAATTATACATTATTATGTTAGAAAATGGTGAATGACATTGCTTATTTACTAGATAGTTATTGCTCATGATTTGTATCTAACTGCACTAGGATGGTCACTGGAATTTAAACATACAAAACAGCATATAAAATTTATTTTTATTAAACAAAACAAATCTTAGATGTTTTGGATACATAAACTTTTCATATCAAAACATGTTTCACATTTATCAACTAAATTTGATTTATTAACTAAACAGAGGGATTAGTTGTAGTCAGTGAATTAAACTGATTATTTCAGGTCAGCCTGGAAAAATTTTCAAATATGCCCAACTGAAAGTGACTGGAGCGTAAGCTTCTATTTGCCTAAATCTCTTGAAAATGAGACAGCAGTCTCTGAAGTTACTTAAGTTGTCCTTCAAACTTTTAAAACTAGTTGATCTCATCCTCTCCCTTCTCATTTTTATTCATAGATTGGGAGAGAAAAGTTTTCCTGCTTTTTCAACTCCCAGTCAATTTCTCAGCTTTGAATGAATTGTCCAAATGAAGAAAATATTTTTTTTGTGCCTGTAGAAAAGGTTACTGCTGTCAAAAGCTGATTTAGCACTTCAACAAATTCTAGTTCCAGGTGCTTAGCTAGTGACTTCCACCAGTTCAGTGGTTTGACGTCATCAGCAAACATGTACTGCTTGAATGGTTCACTTCCAGTCCTGAACTTTATTATGGTTGGCATGATTGGTAGGTGATTATTAGAGGCACATGTCATAGTAGCATCTTCAGAAGTTAGACATCTGTCCTGATATTTTGGGCTGAAAATATTGGCAAGAAAATGAGTAAGTGCTTGATCCTTTCGCTCTTTACTGCCTGGAATTTAACTTTGCTTGATATTTCTTCAATGTCTCTTGAAGTTCTTTCCAAATTCAACAGCCTCAGCAATACAGCAGCAAATTTTCTGCAGTTTGTCCAATGCTATGGAAATAAGTTTCAATATATTGAAACCTATCTTCTATGTTTCTCTTCCGTCAAATCTTGACTACTTTGATAGTTCCATCTGTTTTGTCATGTTTTTCTTCGCGAATTGTCATCAGAATACGTCAGTTCTTAAATAGCTCAAAACAGTCAAGTGAATTGCCTTGTACATCTTGTGAGACAATTAGTTTCCTGTTCTTTTCAATCAATCTGAAGCAAAGCAGTTGTTTCAGAGGTATTTTGCAACATTTCAACATCATTTTCCTTTATTCCTGGAGTTGTACTTAAGTCTTTGGCTAAAAGATGCATCAAGTGAGCACTACACCCCTATGTTGTAAGTTTTAGGTTCCCTTAATTATCTTCAGATTTCTTGTAATCTTTGCTACTTTTTCAGCATTATCTGTAACAAAGCTATGCACTTAATATGTTAGTATTTGTTTGGAGTTTGTTATACTGTAGCTTTTACTGCTACTTCTCTTAAGCATTCTGTTGTATGAGCACTTCTTGATGTATCAATTGTTTCTGTAAGACAGAAACCTGATCTTCTGTTGTGACACAAGCACATATTACTGGATCAATGTGTATATGCTCCACCCATCAACATGCAGATTGATGGAAAATTCGTTAATGTTTTTTTCACAGTGTTCAAATTTCCTTCTCATGCACTGCATCTAGCAACCTTCCAGCAATATCTGCTCTGCCTGGAGGAGTGTAGGCTGGTTATAATGATTGAAACATATAAATGAAATGTTTGTTCTGAATTAGATGAAAGAGAGAATTTGGTGCATAAATGAACCAAGCAATCTTTTCATCTATGGAGTCTTGATGGAATTTGTTGTTCCTGATTATGAAATCATCCGTGTTTTACTAGATGATGAAGAAAGTTTTTGTTTTTGTTTTTTTGAAATAGGTAATATATTATCTGATGTATGTTTAGTTGCAGCACTGTTGGTGGTACCAGCAGGAGTCTCTAATGTTGTAGACATTGCAGATGATGGACAATTGTAACCCCCTGATGTCTATTCTAATATGGACCCTGGAAAAAAAAAAAAGGTGAAAAAAGTCATTGTCACTCACTGAATATCACTCAGGGCACTGCTTTAAAAAAAATGAGATTGTAAATGAAAGATTCCTTCTACTGCAGCTGCTTGTTGCCACTGTTTCAATGATATACTTTATTCTAAACTTAGTTTTATAGGGAAAATAATTAATAAATCATAAGGATTATCTAATTTCTAGCAACATACCAAAGAGCTTGAAAAAGGAACACTTTTTAAATGTTAAAATTCATTAATGCCTAATAAAACTTTACTTTTAAACTGGAAACTTCACCTACCAGGTTTCATTATATTTAACAAAGAAATCACTTCAGAAGTCCATCGGTAACAGTAAAAAAAAATCGATATATTCCTACAAGCTAACATACACATTATGTTTGAACATATGAATTTTGCAATTCATAAGTAATCCACTGAAAACACAAATTTATTTATCTAAGCTAACATTTATTAGCATGGTAGGCAGTCCATACAAATGATGCAAAAATAAACTTACTAATTAGTTGATCTAGGTTGTTCAGACTTGTCTACATCATCATCAAAGTCATTGCCTTCTGAGGAGCATTTTTCATAATGTTGTTTCATTCTGACAGCCAGCTCTTGCCAAATGTAAACAGTGCAACAAGGAGATGCATGTGTTCCTTTTTCACTCAGAGGTACAGGAACTTCTGGAAAATACTCCCAAATACAGTCTCTTTTACAGCTTCCAGCCGTGGCAGGTTTTTTTTCTGCCATGTTCCTTGATGTTGAAATGAACACTAGAGGCTGCACTCTGAAGAATGTCCTGCCTTGACACCCAAAGTTGCTCCTTTTCTGTTGCACACGCTGCTCCCTCTCCCTTCTCTCTTAACTCTCCCACTCTTACCCTTAACATTAGAAAAACAAAGTAACAACAGTTCAAGACTTCTGCTTATGTAACCCATGTGCCATTTGCACTGCAGTATTTTGTTTGTTTAGGGATGGGGGGCAGTTGAGAAATTTTTCTGTTTGTTTGTCTGTGCGTATGTGCAAGGAGACTGAGCAAGGCTATTTACTTGAAGCGCCCTCCAGAAGCAAGGGCTGGTAGTTACTGGGCAGATCAGTGTTTTTCCATGAGCTGGAAACTTAAGTTTCCATGGTGGGTGGAGTCATAAATATTCATAGTTTGAGAACCGAGTTGATCAGAGCTCAGGCAGGGAGAAGCTTTAAAATAGGAGTATGAGACCACCCAGGTGGGTTCAGTGGATGACTCTGAGTTTCATGAAACTGGAGTCAGAGGCCAGGACCCAATGCCCGTGATGACTTTGCCAGTCTCTTGCATCTGGTAGCACAGCCCTTGGGTCCCCACAGAATCAAGCCCTTAATATATGACCTGTTGTGCCATATTTATAAAGCTTAACCTCAGAAATTAGATGTTTTTCGCCCTGATTCTTCCTTTGTATAGACAAGCATCCTTTGACTCAGAGTTTTTGATAGAGGCTCATGGATTCAGCCTATTTATTTTTTATTTAAATGTTTTAAGATATGTTAAGGTCTAAACCCATTACAATATTTTGTGTTAAATTCAGATTTAATTTTAAGCATATTTATTTTTAAAAAGAAAAACTTACTATAATTTAAATAACAAAATTGAGACAATCCAATTTTAAATTAAAAAAACCAAAGGATTAAATTTTTTTATTTTTGTTTTTATCCAGCCTGGTCCCAATATTTAAATTGGTTCATTGTGCAGCAGCAATAAAGTAGACTAATAAAATATTGGCCTGTATCAAGAAGATGTTGAGCAAACACTTTCTATAAAAGGCAATTTATTCCACAAGTGAGTGTAAAGTCCAGTTTTAGCCATTCTATATGAAGTTAATTTGGAAGTTATACAGTATGTACACTTGAAATGACGAATACAGTTAGAACCAGTAATATCTCCAGATTAAGAATGAATTTTTAAGTATAGAGAATTTACTAATAATATTTCTATAACCAGAATCAGCTTTCTGAGTGCACCTACTATAGCTGGAGAGAATATAGCACAGGCGAGCAACAAAAATGTGCAGAGTGACAACAGTGATTTAGTCTCACAAGAAAATAACTAACAGTCACATGACTGAAGTATTAAAGCCAGATAAGTCTTTTATTAACACTGATCTGTTTGAGATTATACAAACCAAAAGTAGGAGTTATCAGGGCTAGATTAAGACCTCTGCTCCAACAATCACATTATGTTAGAATCCAGGCTTTCATTTAATCATAATTTCTAGCTCTTATGGATGCATGTGGGAGGGAAAGCTTGAAAACATAAACCTAATGGAAGACACATGGTGTGGGCTTGGTGCTGCCATCCCATTATAGTTCTGCTGAGCTCATGTTGGCAGGATGGAGATTCCACACAGTCCTCCCTTTCCTTGTTCGCAGGTGGGCAGTGGGCTGGAAGCCTGCCCAGCAAATAGTTGTTCTGTGGGTAGTCCCTGCCAATAGCACCCCAAGTGTCAGGGCTATGGTGCAGGGGTAAAACATTCAGGTGGGGACTCTGGATTGCTTTAATCTGGCCCTGAATGACATAACTATAATTTGAGAGTTTAGTCATGTGGGAAGAATTTAGAGCAGTGGTACTCAGATTGAAGATTGTGAGCCGCAAGTGGCTTTGTAATGTGTCTCCTGTGGCTCTTTGCAGCACATGATATTAAAACACTGTGAAATTTAATTATTAATCAGTTAGGATGCTTTTACTATATTAACCAGTTGTAGATGATAAAATAATACTTGGTCAGTCGTGTGTGTGTGTGTGTAAAAAAACAAACTAGATGTTTTCCCTGTCATGCTGTTTAAATATGAATATATAGTATTATAGTAAATAAAACCATGAATTCACCATACTGTGGTTCTTTCGGGTAATTGCTAATTGTGATTGCTAATTTGGCTCCTGAACCACTGAGGTCTGAGTATCACTGATTTAGAGAGATATTAGATAATGGTGACTAGGTGGAATCAAACAGCATTAAAGTATCTAAACAAATATATTGGAAGACCATATGAAATTACAGTTAGATGTTAATTAAAGGTTAGTTAACTAAAATTAGATTTGTCTTTGCTGTTCATGCTCCTTCATCCTCTATAACCCCAGAGTGGCTGTAAAATGCTTTGTATTGGAGCATTCTTGGTCCTCTTCAGGCACAAAACATATTTAAAGTTTAAAATAAGAATTTTAATCCTAGAAATATTTTTATTTTGAAATATGTAGGCTAGGAGCTTCAAACAGTCCTAGACATGAAGGATTGATTCTTGACCATCTCCTGGTTCTATATAACTAGAATCATAGAAGTTGAGAATAGAAAATATTTACTGGGCCCACCTCTCTGCCAATGCAATATTGTTCCTTATGGGACACTTTCTAAAGCTCATCTTGCTTTCAGATTTCTCAAGCAGTGGGACTTTTTCACAATTTCCCTGGGAAGACTATTCCATAGTCTGATAGATCGCACTGTCAGGAAGTTTTTCCTAACATTTAGCCTCCGTTTTTGTGAATTTCATCCTGTTCCTGCTAGTCTTTCCTTTGTACCACTTAATTTCCGTTCCTCCTTGATTTCTGCACCCTCACTGAATCTTCATAAATTGTTCTGTTCCTCACTCCTGCTTTGTTAATGCTTGAATGAGCTGTACATAGCTGTTGCAAGTATGTGAGGAGTTTGGAAACTGCTTAGGCCCACAGTGAAGATGAGTATATAGTGTTACAATATCTTATTTTGAAGCCCATATACATTAAGAATAAATGGTTCAGTAGGTCAGTGCTCTGAATATACATCTGAAAATCCTGTACAGGTCAAAAATGAAATTAATTTAGTGATTTCATTCTGCTAACTAGCTGAGTCTTGTCCATCTGAAAACTATCGTGCAGTTAAACACTATTGGCAGTCTCTGAACTGGAATAGCAGAGGTGAGGATTAAAGTTAGAACTGTGGGAAAGGCTGCACAGTCCCAGCCCTTTTAGAGTTGCTGACTGCTCACAACACCAGTTAAAGCTCAGCATCTCTGAAAATGTGGCTCAACGTATCTCAACCTTTGCTTGCGGCACTCATAATTAAAGGCCAATTTTGAAATTAAAGGCCTGTTTTCCCATCTATTAAATGGGAATAAAATCTTTATCTCCCTTTGTTAAAGCTCTTTGAGATCTCCCGTACTGGTGAAAAGCATGATGTGTAACTGCTGATTATCCTCTGTTCAGAACAAAAGATAGCAGATCAATCCTTGAATAAATTATCTGCTGCATCCAACCCAAGAGTTTACAATGTATTTATACCATGATACCTTTACCCTTTTATAAATTGCTCCATAGATACAGTTGTATTGTCTTCATAAGTGTGTCTAGCAAGCCTTTACTTTCAGTAGGAATTGAACAACTATCAAGAGAATCTAAAATCCAAAGTCTGTCTTACGTGAGTTCAGGCTTTGTTTCACTGGGGACCAATCACAGGTTTATTAATCTTCTCTTTCAAAGCTTTGCAGATGATCAGAACTCATCCTCTGTGACCTTATCTACATTTTATGTAGATTTTTTAAAATCTTTCAGCTCAGATTTAATATAGGGAATGAATAAAGTACAGATGTACCATGTAGAAAGTGCAGAAACAAGGGAATTAAGGGCCATTGCCAGTGCCTAACTCATTGAAAATTTCATAGATTTAATTTACTCTTCCTGGAAGAAAGTATCAGAGGAGCAATCCTGGCAAAATTCTTTAGAGCAGAAGGCCTCAGTGGTAATATTTTAAATAAAGGCTGGCCAGTTTTGAAAGAATTACCTCATTGACACTTTAAGTTTTGCCACATTAAGTTCCTACCTTAAGAATAGTCCAGAAAGTGTTCTTGTGTATTGATCCAACCTTCACTGTAAGACACCATTTCGCATTGTATATCATAAATTATTGGCTCCAAACTGCTGAGATGTAGAAAAAGATATACATCTCATTGCTATCTTAGGCTTCCCCGTCCCCATCTTAATGATGATGAGTCTGTTTGGTCACTGCTGCTGCCTCCCCATAAGTTGTGTAAGCTCTAGTATATGGAGCTTGGGTGCTTCAGAAACCCAATCATGTTTGTGAGCACAAGAGCCACTGCGGGTTACATAACACAACTAGTCAGCATATGGACGCTATTTGGGTGGGGATGAACTATTATAAAGCTGATGCTTGTCTCTAAAGATTAGGACCCACATCTATTCAGGGCAAACTGGTGATAACTGTCTTCCAGTACCGTTACCCAAGCCATGATTGATTGAGTGAAACTTAACTAAAACTTCGCAAGTGAAGGCTGATGTGGAAGGTTGTCTACATTGAACACATCTGCATTTGATCTATCCATGTTAGTTTCAAAGACATGACCACATATTCATAGATTTCAAGGTCAGAAAGGACAACTGTGATCATTTCGTTTGACCTCCTGTATAACACAGGCCATAGAACTCTCCCAAAATAATTTCTTGTGAACTAGAGCACACATTTAAATAAATAAATCCAACCTTGATTTAAAAATTGCCAATCATGGAGAATCCAGCACGATCCTTTGGTAAATTGTTTCAGGGGTTAATTATCCTTAGTGTTAAAAACTTACACATTATTTCCAGTCTTTGTCTAGCTTCAACTTCCAGCTATTGGATCTTTATACAGTTATCTGCTAACTACTTAACTACAAATAGTGCATATGTAAATACATAACTGTGTGTTGTTTCTTAGTGTTTGTAGTTATACATAAGCTGGGTCTGATATAGATTTGTCACTACAGTTTTGAAGGCCTAACAAATTTTGTATTTATTGAATCACAACAAAATACTGTAGCGGCAAAAAGAGGGAGGAAAAGATATGAAGACGGGAGCCAAAAATAATCAGTTGAGTCAGTTACGTATGCAGAAGCCAGACTGGCATCTCAACATATATAAAATCTAAACAGCCAGTTGGTCATGGCCTGTATTCTTTGGGGTGCCCTAAAATGTTTTTAAGAACTACATCACTTGCATGAAATTTGTAACTCAGTGCTTTGCATTCTTACATATTAACTATATTTTCACAATTGACTCAGCGAATAAATGCAAAACAAAATAATCTTGTAAGCAGTAGCAAAGTAATATAATTAGGTCCTATTTATTGGGCTATTCTAGAGGTTTGGGTTCCTAACCCCCATTGGTATGTACTGTCTGAACAATTTTTGGTCATGCTTTTGGGACCTAGAAAACTTGTCTGAATAAACCGGTATGGCATTTTTCTATCTAGCAAACAGTTTGCTATTGTTGTATAACTACTCAGACCACAGTACACTACACTTTGTATAGTGCTTACTTAAATTTGGTCCCAAACCAGTCACTGAGATCCAAACACCTTAACTTCTTTCTGGGTCAGGACATCATAGCTCTGATACAAAAATTAACATGCTATTTCAGATCTGTTGGTAACACATGAGTACAATGTATAGAGGTTGATCTTCACCATTTCTAAAGGTTTGATGTATTGGCTAAGATATTGAAAGAAACATACCAAATAAGAAGGTGTTTTTTAATCTTTGCAGCTTTTATGGGTGATCTATTCATTTTAAATGGATTTCCCACATGAATCTGGGCAGTCTCACTCAGCTACATCTTGGCCTATTTGTTCCTATCTTTTGCCTCCATAGCTTTCCTTTTATTCAAAATGTCTATCTTGGGTACTGTCAGGAGAGAACTTCTGCAAGGATTTCCCCTGGCATTATCAGAACTAGATTTTCCCATCTTTTTATCCATTTGTCCCTATATTTCTACTAATTCTAGCATATATGAAGAAAGTCTTGTGTTTTTGAAAAATGGTCATTTCATATACATTGTGTAAAATGGGAGGTAAACAAATTTGAAAGTATTCTTTATTTTAATCCTTTATCTGGCCACTATTACTGCTTTTGGCAGAAATAACTTTTGCTACTAACAGTGGCCTACTTTTAGAAAAAAAAATGTCTCAGTAAATGTTTCACATTCAAAAAATTCTTCCCAAATATAACTGAATGATGATTTATTTTACCAGCATAATTATCTGTAAGCATTTCTGGAGTACAGTTGTCATACCCTGTAGTGTGTGTTATACCACACACAAATGTCTAATGTTGCTTTGGATCAGAGTATAAACAGTATTATCATTGGATATGCTAAATTAGTGAGACTCTGATCCATCAGGTTATTGTAAGCATGTGCATAACTTCAAGTACCTGATTAATCCTGGTACATGTACTCTGGAATAAAAGTTCTGTGGCACAGCTGTGGCTAGTTTGGGTCAGCTGACTTGGGCTTAGGCTGTGGGGCTAAAAATTGCAGTGTAGACATTCGGGTTTGGACTGGAGCCTGGGCTCTGGGACTCTCTCACTTGTGTGGACCCAGAGCTTGGGCTCCAGATTAAGCCCAAACATTTGCACAGCAATTTTCTAGCCCCGCAGCCCAAGTTAGCTGACCTGGGCTAGTCTCAGGTGTTTAATTGCTGTGTAGATGTACCCAAAGAGGTCAATAAGACTCTCAGGTGCTTAGTTACTTATGTGCATAAGTGTCTAGCTGAAACAGGGCCTGAATTAATATAACATGTAAACATCAATTAACAATTATATGGATTTCAATTTAAGGGTTTCATAACTGAAATTGGTGACTTTTTTTACAAATAGGAAAATTTCTAATTCCTCACTGTCAGAGGTCTAAGCCACAAATTTCTGCTCTGAACTTCTATGAAATATGCAGTTTGTAAGTTCCAGATATCTCTAGGTGTTGCTGAACATTGGTATTGTGGTTTTGCCTACAGACTACAGTTAGGCTGGGTACCATTGTGGTAGGCACTGTGCAAACACATAATGAATGATGGTCTCTGTCCCAAAGAGCATACATCCATAACAGGCTGAAAAAGCAAACAAGTGGGCATGGGTAGGGTTGGTGAGCCAGGGTAACAAACAAGATCTGCAAGTCCTTAGTTGCTTGGTCAGTAGTTGTGATCACAGCTTTCTGCCTGCTAAGCCATTATGTTGCACTTTACTGAATGTATTTTAAATGTCGGTTAGACTTTCAAAAGAGTTTAGCATGTTGGATACTGTGCTCTTCAGAAAATTTGGCTCGTGTTACTTATAGTGGATTATTTTTTCCTGCATAGTTGTTGATCACTGCTAGTGATATAGCCAGTGTGGCTATATTCAACAGGATATGAGCATCTGAGCACCAATTTAGAACAAATTTACTTTAAATGTGAACTTAAAACTAAGCTTTTCCTTTGTTTATTTAAAAAGCAAAAAAATCTTCTCCATTGGACTAAAACTCCAGGGTGGGGCACAATGAATTGTGAGGTATGTTGTAACATTTCAAATGAAAGAAAGATGGGAGGATTCAGGAATGCCATATAAACCATTGCAGATAAAGGGCTTTATCATTGTGTTGATTGAGTGGAAGTCCCCCTATAGACTTCTTGGAAAATGTCCATTTTAAAATGGGTCATATTTAAAAACTGGCACGATATGGCCAAAAATATATACTACATTTGTAAATATAAAATTATCTCTTTAGCATGAATTTTAAGAAATTGGTTTGACCCAGATTGTAATAAAATATTTTCTTACTATTTATTATACCAACACTATGCAAATAGGGATATTACAGAGCTGCTTCATGGTATCCATTTAAACTTCTGGTGGTTCACTTCCTTCCACATTTTTCCTTATGTGTAGTTCTGTTTTCTGTGTAGTATAGCATGTAGCTCACAATGCCACTGTCACTGACAATAAGCTTTGTGGGTGTTACTCTCCCCTCTCTCCCCCCAGTATTCTCTTTTGGAAGAGTTGTATGATTGATTTATTACTTTTTTCCTTATTGACAGATGTAGATTTGTCGAAATGCTTTTCTCATAGGTTATATTTGCTGGCCTCAAACTGCTTGTAGTTGATTATGCAAGGTCTATCTACCATAAGAAGCATATTAAAACTTGGAAAAACAAATTACTTTATTTTTTAAAAAAAAGAGTAGATCAATTTGATATGTTGTTCAAAATTTCTTTGACTTTTTTTTTTTTTTTGGAGCCAACAGGTCAACTATATTATTTAATAGTAAAGCTACAGTGGTGAAAATCTATTGATATTTCTTAAGCTCAAAAAGGAGAAAAGAAATTCCCATGTCTGAGGGTTGGTAAACATTAAGTTCAAATTTCAGATAAGGTTCAGTAACAGACAGAAATTAATATCTATCCAACCTCTCATCAGTTCTGGCCTGGGGAGCTAAGTTTTTCTAACAGGCCGTAATAATGGGCCTTTAAAAGTAAAAAAGGCACTCCTTGTTGCTAAATCCTTGTCAGTGCTCCTCAATTCAGTCCAGATGTTGAAAAATTTGTTTCTGCTTTGAAGTTTGCCAAGTGAATAACCATTCAGTACCAGATGCAATCAACACAACAATGGCACTATACAGGTTTCACTGATGGCATAATTTGGCTAATAGAATCCTGAGAGAGAGTACCCAGCTTTACTCTCAGATCCATGGCTGAGTTGCAGGGCTGACAGTTAAACTAGCAAATTGAGCATTTTCTATAAGGAATCACTGAGGCATAAACAGTGGTTCCCCCGCAAACCATGTTATTACTTCTAAGACTAAAATTACACTTTTGCTGAAGATTTAGTGCAGTTTTGCAGATTAAGTACAACTTCCAGTGCTGAAAATTCTGCAGGTTCCCAGTAGCCTGTCAATTACTATTGCCAGTTCTTTCAGAAACATACAGATGATTGAAATGTACTTTGTAAAATTTCAGTTTAATCTCCCATTTTAAAAAACTGTTACCAATGTGATTTTGAGGTGGTTCATTCTCTGTTTGTAAGGGGTAATTTCCAGGGGTGGCCGCCTAAGCCTTACATTGAGCAAGGATTCCTAGAACCACTCATTAGGGTTAATAATATGAGAAACCATCTTAGTCAGTAAACATCTTTAAGTATATTGAATATTAGACTTCAAATATAAGTACTTCCCAGTGTACAAGATCCTTGTGACTTGTCACTTAAATCAGCATCCCTCTAACACAGAATCCCTGTTATCTTTCTCAAACAGCATTTCCATTGGCACAATCAATCTTCTCAAGATATCTATCCAAGTTGCCCTGACCATCTCTCCTTATCCCCAGGAGCTCTCAAACATTATACATTAGCTCCAATCTGGTCCACCTTCTGTTTCATGGGCAACTCTGGCCTGGTCACACTCTTCCCCTACACATTTGTAGATCATGGCTCAACTCATTACTGCTGTGGCTACCTTTGTAGCATTTTAGGCAAATCACACCAACATCAGACCACTTACCTTGGGTTTTTCACTAACTGTTGCTATGTTGGATACTCCTGGGACCATTAAAATAAATTCACTCATTAAAAAACCAGTTAACCCATGAATAATTTTTTAGGGAAGATGTGGAGCACTGCATAATTACAAATATGGGGAAATCTTTAGTAGAGATCCAGTGTGTATGGATAGGTAGCAAGCGTTTCCAATCCTTTTGTGGTCTTTGATGAAGCCTATGCACCGCATTTACAGATGGCTCCTCCGTTTGGATATCCATGGAAATGTTTATACTTTACTACAATGTTACATGGATTTTCACTGATGGCAAGTTACTGCTGCTTAGAGATTTTTTTACCTTACGGTCAGTTTTCTATTGCAAATTATTTTGATTTTTTGCAGGGTAACATACCATACATTGTATTTAGGCAAGGCTATGACTCCTCCCATATTACTCCTGACACACTCTTTTTTAGCAAATACTTTGTGTGACTATAGTGTAGGCATGTCAGCAGTATATCAAAAGTAGAATTTGGAGTCAAACTTTATAGTGAGCTGATATGCTTTCCAGTACAAAAGCAGTGGTAAAAACATTGTAGGAAAGCGTTCCTTTTTCAGTAAAGGAAGCAGGTAGAGCTCCAAATATGCTTGAGGAGGATATACATAGAGTAAAAAGGTGCTAATTTTAGTCACCTTTACAACAAAACCTCACTTTAACTGACAGCTTTTCTTTCTTTTCATGTTTTTTCAATTTTATTCTTTTCCATTACATTCCAGAATATTCAAACTGTAAGTTTATTTTACAATAATTTGTTCTGATCTGATGTCATGCTCATAATGATTATGAACTAGATAGTTGATTATATTCATTAATACTTAGCACTCGTAGAACATTTTATATCTTCAAAGTGCTATATGAATATTATCTAATTAGAGCACCTAGGTAAAGAAACTTGTAGCTAGGGAAACTGATACAGAGATATTAAGTGATTGCAGAATCACACAGCATTAAGTGACAAACAGAACTGGAACTTGGGAGTCCTAGATCCCCTGTCCTTTTCAAATTCCTTTAGGCCATGCTTTGTTTGAATTACCCTTTAGTTTTGCTCCTAATTGAAGCACACTAAAATGAATTGTCGTCATCCTTATTGAATACTACAAACTTTTGCATAATATTCCCTTCTCTAAAGTTTTCCCTTTAGCTTTCTGCTATAGCTGGCATGGAGAGGACCTTTGGGAAATGACCCCTTGCCAAAGTGTGTTATAAAATTTAAGCGGAGTTAGCCTCCTTTCTCTAGAAAAGAGAAAAGGTTGTGTGTTTAATACAGTCTTTTTCTTATAGGCCATTGAATTTGTTTCCTTCATGAGCCCTTATTGAAATTACATTAAGAAAGAGAAAGTTTCATGTATTTTACAAACTCATTCAAATGCCAAAGCAGATTTATTTATTTAACTTTTATTTTCTAGTTGGGGAATGGCGGTCAACGTGTATTCTACCTCTATAACCCAAGAGACTATGAGCAGACATGACATCATTGCATGGGTTAATGACATAGTAGCTTTAAACTACACAAAAGTCGAACAACTATGTTCAGGTAAGATATTATTTTGAAATACTGTATATTCATAAAAAATTAAACATTTGTTGAATCTAAAAATTTGATTTGATGAAGATTTATACCTCTAATGCCTTCTGTGTCAGAGGATAGCTCCTTTGAGGGAAGTCAGCGTGGAGAATGAGAGCGAGAGCGAGAGAGTGTGTGTACATACAACCATGTGTTTATGTAGTCAAGTTAAAAATATGTTATGGAAGGATAAGGTTGTTAGAGAATGCAAATTGAATGCAGAACATAAAGAGTGTAGAGATAGCAGCAGATAAAATCAAGTAATAAAAATGATGATTAAGCAGCAAAGAAAAGGAATACAATAGAGAGTTTATATATTAAAAGTACAGTATAGTTGGTGAAGAACGTATCTTTAAAACATTGGTATGAGACCAGGAGTTAAATTAGCCGAGAAACAATCTTAGTGAAAGTAACATTATACACAAATGGAATGGTAGGTACCCAGATGAAGAAAATACTCCAAGAGTTATTCACCAGTGGTAAGTGTCCTAAAATCCTTGTTGGAGGACAAAGAAAAATATCATAAAAATATGATGTGAAATGAAATGGGACATAGTGGGTTCAAAGGAATCATCATTTAACTGCTGCAAGGTATTCCTAAAGTCTACCAGGCACATCTGTTATTTCCTCTGCAATATGACAGGCCCTTGCTGCAAACAAGTGAGATGCAGAAATACAGGAGATGTTTTGAGGAACTCTGTGATTTAATAAAAGTGGAAGTTGCAAGCTGTATGTAAAACATCAGGTTCTTTAACTAAGTGGCAGCTCAGAACATGGAAGTTATGGGTAGTGAGTGTTGTGGCTGTTTGTGAGAACATGTGCCTCTAAAGAAGAATTGCATCCTGGCTTCTGTTTGTCGTTTTTCAAAATGAAAAGTTTTTCTGTGAAGGAGCTCTAATAAGATCTGTTGTTCCAAGCTCTTTACCTGGCATGCTGTGAGTTCATATCTGCCAAGACAGTTCTTGGGGGTACAGGACAACTGAATCCATGTCACCACTTCATCAAAAATTAGATCCATTGACCAAGTTGAAATTTTATTGCAAGGATGATGATTCATTGTAGATATCCGATGTTTACCTATCACTTCTTATGTAGATGTCCATCTCAGTCAGACTTTCATGAAAGATAAAATCAATACTAACCTCTGAAAAGCTAGCTTACTGGGTACTAGAACAAATTATTAAAAAATCAGTTTGTAAGCACGTAGAGGATAATAGGGTTATAAGGAATAACTAGTAGGGATTTGTCAAGAACAAATCATACCAAACCAACCTAATTTCCTCCTCTGACAGAGTTACTGGCCTAGTGGATGGGGGGAAGCTCTAGGCATGATATATCTCGATTTTAGTAAGGCTTTGACACAGTCCCACATGACAGTGTCATAGGCAAACTAGGAAAATGTGGTGTAGATGAAATTTCTATAAGATATTGCATAATTGGGTGAAAGACCATACTCAAAGAGTAATTATCAAGGGTTCACTATCAGACTTGAGGGAGATGTTATCTAGTGGAGTCCCTCAGAGCTCCATCTTGGGTCATGAACTAGTTAATATTTTTATTAATGATGTGGATGATGGAGTGAGAGTATAGTTATAAAACTTGCACTAGAGTAACTAATATAGCTGCTAAACATGAATAGTTAAAAATAATGCATAATAGGGTGTTACTTTTGCTGAACACATATCTTCTTGACTTCTTTAATGAGTGTTTAGTTGAAGCAGAAACGCTACACCTAGCTGGTTTTTAATTAGGTTCCATAAATTAGTCTGAATATTTGTTTTGGCAAATTGTTTCATAGTATTGGCTTCTAAATCTATAATATGACACAATAAGGTACATGAGGATCTACACTTTCTCCCAAAATTTCCAGAATTTATCACTGTTTAAGACAGGAAGCATAATGGACAGGATGCGCTATTGATTTGTTCCTGTATGACCTTTCAAGTGCTTCTGAAATGCCTGAAGTTAAGCTTTGAAGCTAATACCCCATCACCTTGAATATCTGCAGACTTAAAAAAAAAAAAGGCTTTCGCCATATAATTCCAAACCAAAGAGGGAAAAAATAGTTTATAAGAAAACTTAAATTTGAAGAATGCAGTGAAAGTTAGAGATCTTAAACTTCTAAATCTGGATTGTCCATAGTTGGGGGAAGGAGGGAAATGCCATGAATTGGGTTGTCTTGTTTCATTACACATAGCTTCTCATAGGAACTCTTTCTGTGTCTTCCAGCAAGGATTTTAGAATGTACCACAGGGGAAGAACTGGAACAATGCGGCTTCATCAGAGTTCTCAACCGCACCTTTTCTGTACTTAGTATTAAATGAAATCTTGGATTGTATTAATTTTCAGATTCCGTCTTTGTATACTTTCTATTCTCCCATGTTTTTTTTACATTCAAACATTGATAGACCAAATTGCTTTACGTTTATTTATTTATTCAGTTTGAGATTTTAGCTTTTTTTTCCCTCCTCATGCATTCTTATTCTGCTGCCTAAATGCTCATGTTAGAATCTAAGCATGGACTCAGTCTTGCATTTTTTGGTGTGAGCAAGTGTCCTTTCCACAGTCCAAAAAGATCTCAATGTCTGAAATATTGACTCTAATTCAGGTTCTCGCAAACAATTTTCATAAATGTAAACCACAACAGTCTCATACCATTTCCCTTACCATTTGTGATTGAACAGATCATCTCCCTTCCACCTTCTCTGCCTGTGCTAGTAAAGAAAATTTCTGTGGCAGCTATAGTGATTATGTGGCAAAGTAATATTAAGGAAGCACTACTTATTGTAGTTTTTAGTTGTCCTTTAATTCAATTTAGCAGAAGAAAACAAGGAGGCAAGCGAGCACCATGTGACAAGCCAGCTGTCTGTGGACCACCAGCAAGGGCTGAATGAACTGCAGTTTGAGAACTGCTGATCTAATTCATTCATTCTAGCATTCTTTTGACCATCGTTCCTTAACGCATTTGCAGCCTTCGTGCAGCTTAATATTAATTGCTGTAAAATATGAGCATTTCTAGAAGACTTCAAAGGGGAAAAAGGAGTGGGAAGCTTTGTAACACTTGGAAGCATTTCACAGTATTATAGTGACTTACAGAGTGACTAAGATAACTGGATTTTATCGCCTAATATAAAACTGTAAGGGCGTTTGCTTTTTTTAAAAAAAAGCATTAAGATTTGTAATGCAGTCTTATGCATATTCAATTTATGTTCATTTTTGGCAATAAGAAGCAATCCAAGTGCCAGATAAAGCTAACTACAGGGCCAATAAAAAAGGAAAAATCATCTACTATTTGAGTGCAAAACACTAAGGTCCTGTTTTGTAGAATGATGAACATCCTTGGCTCCCACTAATGCCAGCGAAAATACTGGCACTCACCTCCTGCATGCACTGGTATAAGGCATATACTCAAGAGACAGTTTTAAACATTTTGATTATAAAGAAAAAGCAATAGGATGTGACACTGTGCCTTTAGGTAAGCTTTTGAGTTCTAAATAAAATAAATAAATATTGCAGTGAAAAGCTTAAGGTGGTTACTTTTTTAATGGAAGGAAGACGAGCTAACACCACTGGATTATTTCTTAGTTTTTCATTGTTGTCAAGTAGTGGCTTTAATAGTATATGTATTATAAAGAGACCAGCTTGTTTTCCAGTAGCTGGTTAGATGAATGGAGGTAGGATGAGAAGCAGTAAGGGAAGAGGATGCTTTTACAGTTACACAGTATTTGTATTCATCTTGTGTCTTGGATGTGTTTTTGTCCTTGCTAAGTAGGTCGAGTGCAGCATAGTGTCCCCTGTGTTTTCAGAATGCCTGCTTTAAGTGTGATGTGCCAGAAGGACTGGGTTATCGATGAATTCAGCCCTGGAGAATCTAAATTTAGTCTGCAGCTCTGATAATTTAGCTTTGACAACATAAACAGGGAATACTCTCCAAACATATAAATGCCTTGGAATTCTCTTAACTTTTGGTGTGGGTGGTTTATCATTCTTGGTCTCCAGTCAAAAAGGTTGAATTGGTTTTACATTTGATTGCTAAGCTGAATTTGAAGATGCGTATCTTCAACTACATGTGTCATTACAGCATGTCAATCTACTGTCATAATGTTCTCCTAAGGATCTAGGGCATGATAGACTGTCATTCCTCTATACCGAACAAAAAAGCTAACCGGTGTTAATGAATTGGGATCTCTAGATGTAGCAGCCTTTTTTGTAAAGGCTAGTCTACACTTAAAACTTACAGAGGCACAATTGTATCAGTACAGCTGTGCCACTGTAAGAGCGCTTGTGTAACCGCGTTATGTCAGAGGGAGAGAGCTCACCCACCAACATAATAATACCACCTAAACCAAAGGAGGTAGCTAAGTTAGCGGGAGAGTGTCTCTCACCGACATACCACTGTCCACACAAGCACTTATGCCAGCAAAACTTATTTCACTTGGAGATGGGTTTTTTCACATCCTTGAGTGACAACATTTTGCTGACATAAGTGCTAGTGTAGACAAGGTCTAAGTTACATTGGTTCAAATTAAAGGCATACTTCATTGTCATACTTTTCACAAGGGTCAAGTTATTTTTTTAATGAGTAAAAATAGATTTTAAATAAGACTTATAACTAATCTTTCATTAGTAAAATTGTTTTTCCTCTATTGTGTATGCACAGTTGATTGCTTATTTTTGTTAAGTGGTCGCTTGTGAATGTATGTATGTGAATGTTCGTGTTGGAATGTTTGTTTTAAATGAATCCTGCAATAGAAGCTATATGGAAATAGAGGACTTGTATATTGATTGTGTGTGTGCCTGACTGGAAAAAAAAAATTCTTCCTGGTCTTTAATGAATGCCAGTCTGCATTGTAAAATCAACACACAATGTGACATTTTGAATTTTTATACCGTGGCACTTGTCTTCACCATGATATCTGCGAAGTCTTGATCAACAAACTTATTTCAAGCGATGAATAGCCTGGTTAATCTGCATTTTCTTTGATTGCTTGATTGTTGATACAAGTCCCTTCCACTCTGAGGATACTTCTGGTCACATTGCAGATAAAATTGCTCGTACTCGAACTGTTTTCTTTGGTCAGAGGCAGAGTAACATCTGACTAGGACAAAAACTAGGTCATTTCAGCCAGCCTCACTTCTGAAGGTTTTGGTTATATAGGGAGAGTTTCATGCTGCAGTCTATGCTTTGGATCCTTGTCTGTCATGACTGGTGGAGTCAGTGGGGAATTACCAGATCCTTTGCTGGTGGATATTGTCACCTCCTCCTTTGAGGAAGGCAGAATGCCAGTTGCTTTAAAGGACACACACATTGGTCCTCTTTTCAAAGAAAATCTCTTGCCACTGACAATCCATCCAAGTATTCCCGAGTGTTTTCAGCATAACAACTCTTGGCTTTATATTTCTCATGCAGACCAGGAGGTGCAATTGAATGTTGTTCTCCCTGTGTCTGGAACCAACTTACTTGATACTGCTTTTCCCCCAGAGGTTATACTGCCACAGTGGAAATCATTGGAGCCAGGTGGTTGAGCTAAAACTCCTTCAGTATTAACATAAAGGGAAGTGTCAGCAGGGCTCCTCTGTGGGGAAATCTCAACTTTAGAATCTACTCCCCTAATACTTCCTTCGGTCTGATGTACACAAATGTGTTTGCCTTCAGAGCATGTGGTAAAGACCATCTTTTTGAGCAAGGCAGGGGGGCTGGGGGTGAAGTTTACTTGGGGATTCCACAGGTGGGAAGAAGTGTTTTTTGCAGTCTTGTGATTTGTATACAAGAGAGGAGGGATTTGCTTGTTTTGCTTTAACATTTTTTCAATGTATTTTAATTGATGGAAAAGGATACATAAGTACTTGGGTATATGTTGCTTAATGTGTTTATTTTAATCCAAATAAATAAGATCCCTTATGTGCATGCTACGCTGGGGGACCCCTGTTAGACCAGTGGCTCCCAAACAGTTTGGTATGCCAGTGCAGGCAGACCTGAAATGTATTTCAACAATTGCTCTTTAGCCACACTGCAGTCCTGCAAAGTCAAGGCTCTAGTGTGACTTGGACACATGATTAAAACATAGTTAGATCCTGTCTGCACTGTGAAACTGAATTACATTTTCAGGCACTACCATGATGTATTGAGGTCCAGCTACACAGCAGAGTCCCAGTGTAGGTGACTCCTTAATGTCTTCCATATGGATGTTTAGCATTAAAGGAACACAGTGGATGTTGATAATCAGGTTTTAAGACCATATGCAGAACTTCAGGTGGAAGCTTGCAAAGCAGCTATTCACTAAACTCTAAACAGGTACCAGTTATTTTCTTTTATGGACTTTAATAGTAATTCAGCAAAAACTCAAAAGGAGTAACATTTTAAAAATCGGCAACCTGGCGTATTGCTGTTAAAATTTTCTTTCTTCTCTCAAACTGTCACTTTTAAAGATAAATTGCCTTTTATCCATGTGAAGCTTTTTCATTACTTGTCCTTTATTTTTTGAGAATAAGTATTTCTCTTTATGTTAGCTTAAAATTATGTAATGGAACCCATTATGTCTAGAGCAAAATGCTTAAAATGAGTTTTTTAGACAGGAGAAGAGTTAGGAAAAACAAATTAATATAATCAATTCAGAGTAAGTATTCCTGATACTGAAATACTGAATAAGCTCAGCAGGATATATTTTTTTTTATTATTTGTACTGAAAGCCTGAGGCTAACATACACTATTTAAGGAAAGAAGAGTTTGAGTTTTTACACTCCAGAATGCATTCTTTCATTCAAATGTTTCGTGGATACCTGGATTGCATATCGCAAACCCTTAGACATATGGGGGGGAAGTTTCAAAAGCACGAGTTTCATTAACTTTCATGGGACTTGTACTCTATAGTCAATTAGGTGCTTCTGATGTGCATTCAGTAACTTCTGTTACTCCATGGGGAAGGTGTACATTTATTAATAAATTCCTAAACATATGGATACTTTTTAATATGACCTTTCCATGCTACTATGTGCCAAAGATGTTTTAAAGTGCATTGTAAGGACAGCATGAATGTGCATGGGAACAGAAGAAACATTCTGTTAGGCCTCTTCAGAACAAAACTAAACAAAACCCACTTTTTTCCCTCAAATTTCTCTTAGTTAACCAAATCTGATATAGACACTAAAAGCTAATGCCTACTCTACTCTGTAGCCATTGAAAATAGGGAAGCAATTCTAGGAAATCTAAAAATATGAAACTTAAGCCTCAAGTGCTGTTTAGCTCTAAAACAGTCATTTCTGTACTCTGCAATTTTTTTATTCTCACTGAAACTATTATGTCATGCATGCTCATTACAAGATGCATCTTTTTGACCCATCAGTGAACAAACTGGGTGTATCCCTTCCCATCAGTGTTAACACCCTTAATTTTTATGCACTGAGGTTTACTGACTAACATATAGGGAATTAGTGCTGGGCTTTCATTGTTAATGTATTATGTTGTGTGTTTAGTGCCCATTTTCTTCCCACAATAAAGCATGAGGATTATCAGTCTTAAATTTTCTATTTTACATGATCAAATTGTCACAATTTCATTGTTGTTGTAACTTGAAGGGGTTTGCATTTAATTTTTTTTTTAATTTTAAGAGTAGCTGAAAAATCTTTAAAGAAAATAACCTCTTAAGTTTCTTAATTTATTAGTAGAATATGTGGAGACACTTAGGCCCAGATTTTTAAAGCCAGTTAGGCATTGCTATGCTCAGTGTTGCACACCTAAGTGCAGACACCTAAGTCTTTTTAGCAAGAAGCAGGGTAAGTAGAGGAACTCCATCATAACTTTTAGTTGAGTGCTTAGGATACTCACCTGGGATATGGGAGTCTCTTGATCCAAGTCCCCTCTGTTTGAGGTGGAGAAGGGATTTGAACTAGGATCTGCCACTTAGGTCCGTGCTCTAATCCAGGAGTTCTCAGCCTTTTTCTTTCTGAGGCCCTCCTCCAACAAAAAACTCCAGGATCCTATGGGAGGGGTGCTTCAGGGCTTCAGCTGCCAGGTGGGTGGGGGCTCAGGGCTTTAGTCTTGCAGGGCACTGGTGGGGGGATGGGACTTCTGCCCCGTGGGGCTCTGCGGCTCACAGACCCCCAGGTTGAAAACTGCTACTCTAACCAGTGGCTATAGGAAATTCTGATGTGGGCATCCCTCAGCCTCTCCTGTTGAGGCTGAGAGACACCCACTGTGGATAAAGAATGACTGGAGCAGAGGGACTGGATCCTAGGTCTACCAACTCCCAGGTGAATGCTGTAATCACTAGGCTACAGAGCCATTTGCATGTTTGCTTGTGCACCTGTGCTTGCCTTAACTCTCCTCCTCCTACTCCCCCTTCCCCCACCCCTGATTCTTTCATTATTAGTTTAATGTGAAACAGGCTCAACAGGAGAGATTGAGGAAGGCCCACATGAGAATATCTCATAGCCCAGTGGTTAGGGCACTCCCCTCAGATGTGACAAATCCTTGTTCAGATCTCTTCTTGATATCAGGTAGAGAGGGGGACTTGAACCTGACGTCTCCCAAATCCCTGGTGAATACCCTCAAAGCAGAGCTAAAGTTATGAGGGAGCTCCTCTTACTTCTTTCTCCCCCAGCTGGTTGGTGTAAGCTTGCCTTTAGGGGCCCAATCCGGTAGGTAAGACCAGAGCGTGCTTACTTGTTTGAGCCTACGGGTGAGTTAGGTGGAAGAATGCCCATCTATCCCTGATTCGTGATTTACTCTAGAGCTTAGGTGTCTGGATGCCTGACTTGGGGCTGTGGTGTGCATGCTCAGAGGCAGAAACATAGGCACTTTGGGAACTTTTATTGAAAAAATGTAGGTACTTAACGAGTATAGGTACCTACAGGTTTTGAAGGCAAATGAGTGGAGGTTTTATGAATTTCAGTGTGGTCTGATTCTGGGAGTTAGGTGTCTAAAGTGGCAGTTAGGTTTCTATGTTCTCTTGTGAATCTAGCCCTTAGAAGCCTATCTCTCACTATAAGTCAATGGGACTTAGATGCTGAAGTCACTTAAACAAATGAGTTCTTTCTGAATTTGCCTAATGACTAGTTCAGGATCGAGCTTCTGTTGCCATAGTTCTGACATCAATTAATAACTTTTTTTGCATTCCCCTGCAATGCTGTTCTAGTCTGAGAAGTGACACTGTAAAAAGGGGTGCTGTGTTATCCTCAGTATATAAGTTAAAAGGTGTTTTCTCTGCCAAACCTGCACCCGAGAATGGGATCTGAAAGCAAAGCAGGGTTCTTCTATGTTGTACATCATCCATAATAAAGATCATATCCTCAGTGACATCTGTGCACACCTATTGTCTTCAGTAGGTTTGCTTTGGAGTGACTAATATTTTTAACTTGGTGTGAAGGAGTTAATATATGAAAAGAGTTACAAAACTGTTTTGTTTGCATTAACAAGTGATTTCATCAGCTCTTCCTTGCATCCCTGCCCAAACTTGCCTCCTAAGACTATCCAGCAAGCCCCACTACCTTCAAGCCCATCACCAGCTATCTGACCCTATCATTTAAAATGTCTGGGTTCATTAAGAATAAATTTCTTCATGTGCACAATCTAATTAATAAAACCAATATATTTTGCTTAATTTATCAAAACACTCTCAAATTTAGACTTAGTTCTATCTTCCATTATCTTCTCGGGCATACTTTGTCTTTGAAATATCCTTTGCCTTTATCATAAGCATAATCGTTATAATCACATATAATTTCTGATTTTAGGACACTTGCAGATAATCAGACATTTCATGCCCAGGGGTATCCCAATCCCAAGGGTTTAGTGAAAAGCTATCAATAATGGTCAGGAAGAAGAGGAATTTGGGGCTGTCGTGACAGAACTCTGGCAGCACAGTCCCAGGCCCTGTTTAAACACTAAGCAGCACAGGCTGGGAACTAGAAGAGGGAGGTGCAACAGTATTGGGAAGACAGAACCACTGGGTTAGCCAAGAACTGTCAGGGGTTCCATGCATGGAGGTGAGCTAGTATTGTAAGAATATTGGACCATTAAGAGGAGGGCAGAACCTGTGAATATGTAACACAGAGTATGGGGAATCTCAGTGGGGAGAAAAGTTGACTTGGCTCCTGCTGCAGGGGATGAAAAATGACAGACAGGAAGTGTTTAGCTTATATTAAGGACATTGCGTATAAAAAAATAATTAGGTTGTATTTTTATCAATAAAATTATTGCCTCCGAGGCAAACATAATTAAAAAAATATTATCTGTATACTTGTCCAAGAGTCAGATGACTGATTTCCACTTCCAACTGGAATTATTTAGGGAAGCTAACAGAGCTGCATACATTTTTGAACAATAAAGTTGCAGGGTGCCATTTAATTTAGGAAACTAATGACCAACTCTGTAAATTCCTTCCCGGGTATGGTTCTCATTTTCAACCATTTCTCCACTGTTCTTGCACCTTTAGCAATCAGTCTCTCAATGTTTCCATTGTGAACTTTGGATTTAAATATTGACTATTTAAAATAATAATTGCACCCAGGCTCCCATTCAGTGCTTAGATACCATGGTGATAACTGCATTAGAGAGGGAAGCACTAAACTGTATGTGAATCATACTAAGCAACAGCAGCTCACATCCAGTTGTGTTAGTGGAAGTGATTGATATATTCGTTGTCCCTTTGAAATACCACAAATCCCAGAACACAAGATTCTGGGCCATATTAAACATCAGAAGGCTCCAGCCTCCAGGTGTTGACCAGAAAGAGTGCAGATTGTTTCTCAAGGGAAAAAAAGAAGGGGGGGAGGGGCTTGTGACTTGTATGCACTGTGCTGAAGACAGAGAAGTTGAGTTAGATATCAAGACAATATTTTTTTTAATGTTGGGAATGGGGCGGGGGAGGGGAAGGAGGAAAAATGTAAAACCAAGCTACTGGGAAGCAGAACAAGTTATAAAACTGTGGACAAAGTGGAAGGGATACTAGTTATAAAGAGGGAAAGGAGAACCTAGGAGCAGAAGATGAAATGAGTTCAGTGTAAAACTAAATGGGAGTATTGAAGGAATGTATGCAACTGAAACATTACTAAAACTTATCACTTAAATATATTAACTGTAGATTTGATTTTAAAGAAATGTACAATCAGCAGCAAATGTCAGCCTTAACATTGCATATGCTGAAACATTTTAATTAAAACTTTAATCATTTGACGCTTTTACGGTCAGCAGTTTCTTCTTCCATGCCTTTATTCTGCTGCAGAATCCAGTTCCTTCCCCTACTACAGTTGTTGTCATTCTGGTTAGCATTGTGGGTGTATTCTCATCATTTACATTTGAGGCATGCTATGTAGTCCTCTCTGTGTAGGAAACTGAGAAAAAGCCATCAGCGTAAAGGGCGGGCTGGCAGAGCGACTCAGCACACACTTCCACACACAAGTTCTGAAGACATAGTGATGTTGGGCTTTTAGATCTTAATCATAATGGAATTTTCTCTCTGCTAGGGAAGGAAAAAATTATTCATAAGTGTCCCATGGGTCAGAAGCAGTAATAGTTTGGCTTGTTAGCCTGATTCACGACTACAGAAACAATCAACTGTAACTTCACTGTATGGGGAGCTAGTTATTTTCTTCTAAATATAAATACTTGAAACAAATCCAGCTTGTGTCTTTCTGCCAGCTGTATACAACAACATAAGCAGGCAGTGCTGCTATGTATAAAAAGCAGTTTGTTGCTATGCCACTTAATTTTAAAATGGGTTTTGAATTTCTACATACTAATTGGGTCAAAAGTAGCGACCGCTCATGTGTAATCAACACAACCACATTGGCAAATATTCTTTGTAACCTAGCCTCAGAATATTTAAGAAGTCAGTGATCCCAGATTAATGTGCCAGAACAACTATAATAAGATTTACATAGAAATTCTGAATTGATTTTAATAATTGTTTAAAACCCTTTTTTATTTTGTCCCAGTGTTGGTGCATCTACAAAATTCAATAACTCTCTATTGCTGTGCTGCTGACATGTGCTCCAGGTTTGTATGATTTTTGGTGGTGCCCAGAAGGGGTCCAAATCCTGCCCCCACCCCACACCACATGTGCTTTGTATGCCTGGGGGGGGGCCGCCAGCCAGGCCCATGTGGGAGAGGGGTGGAGCTGAGATTGGGGGCAGCTGCTGGGCTGCTTGGGGGTGGGACCAGCACCAGAGTGGCTCCTGGCCAGCCTCTGCGAGTGTGTCAGGGGGAGGGAGCAGAACGGCTGGGCCGTCCTGAGGGCCACTGCACTCTGCCCCTGCACAGCTGGGCACCACTGAAGGCTCCATGGCTGTGTCTCTTCCTCCTCCTCCTCCTCTTCCCTCCCCCCCCCCAGCAGCACAGAGATATTG
This sequence comes from Mesoclemmys tuberculata, assembly GCA_007922155.1. Classification (NCBI taxonomy): domain Eukaryota; kingdom Metazoa; phylum Chordata; order Testudines; family Chelidae; genus Mesoclemmys; species Mesoclemmys tuberculata. Next base: position 64,462,704 of record ML675601.1, read on the forward strand.
GTGGAGCTGGGCTCGTGTTCCTGGAGCATAGGCGTGATCACGTAACTTGCTGCCTTTAAAAATAAGTTTAAAAAAAATAAGTGGAGTCCCTGGTAATAGTTTCAAAAAATAAGGTGTGGAGGGGAATATAGGGGGAATGGGGGCAGATTAACCATGAGTGACAATCGTTCTGATGTGGCTGGACTGAGACAGACAAACCATGAGAGGCAGTTCTGTGTGATTGTGCCTGTGCTGTTTTCAGCATCCATTGCTCCACTTTACAAAATGTGAAAGAGTAAGTAAAGAACGTTTAGTGTTTTAAAATAAAGCATAATAAGTGATAAATCAGCTATAGACACTTTGTTCATGTAAATTATGCAAGAGGTATCTATAGAGCTAGAGCATTAGTAAAATAGCTATAATAGTCTTTTTAAAACACAGTGTCATGATTAGGACTTTCAGCTGCATTAAAGGGACACAGCTTAAACTAGTTAATTTGAGAATTAATACTTGACTACTTTTATCTGCTCCTGTGTCCCTTGCCTCTTTTTGTGATTTTTTTCTCTCTCTCTCCTGTCTGTGCAAAAACTCTCAAACGTTGGGGGAAAGTGACTAACCTGACTTAGGCGCAAAGAACCAAAAAATAATCTGTGGTACAACCCTGTTCAGGGAAGTAAAGGAACGTAGGACACATCCTTACTTCCTGTACTATCTGGCAGGACACCAACATCCATAGTGTTCTGGATACAGGCCATAGCTATGTATGAGACCTCTTCTGGACACTTGTCTTGACATACATTTGAGCTCTGACATCACTCTCCTTTCTAGAGTTCCTAATGTATGTCAGCTGATGATTGTGACTTGATGTGAGTTAGTCTTTGACATCAAATTTGGCCCATCTCACTCCACTTTGATATTTGTTACAGTAATGCAACTTACTGTAGGGAGTGGTCTGGCAGCAGACTGCTGTTACCGGAGACCACAGTTCAGGTCAGTGCTGTATTGTGCTGTACATGTGGGTGTACTGAGGGTTTCTGGCATTTGGATATTGCACAGAATCAGAGCCTTCTATTGCCTGACATGAAATACAAGAAAAACAACTACCAAAATGTGCGGGAGAAGAGAACACAGGGAAGCTTATTCACAAGGGTTTCAAACCTGGTAAGCCACTGCCTAGGCTGGATGCAAAGGAATTTGTGTACCAGCAGAAACAATAAAAGATGACTTTGCAAACACATGTATACTTACCAAATGACAGGTGTAGATAAAATGGTGAGAACCCCTCAGCAATGTGAGTATCTTGAACACAAGAGGTGGTGGTGCAGTGAGTGTCCAAGGACTCCTGACTTGTATTTAGGGGTTGTGGAGAGGGTTGAGCAAACACCCTTTATACCATGAATCAGTTGCACAGTTGACCCCTTAGATTGAACAAAGCAATCGCTCTATATGTGTGACCCATCAGTCCTCAACTTCAAAGGAAACCTGCACTGCACTTTCAAAAGGCAAGCTGGGAAGCTTAAATTCTTAACTTTGCTAGACACTGAAAATCTTTATTGAGACCATGGTTTTTAATGTCTAGCAAAGTTATGAATTTAAGTTTCCTCTCTCACCAGTAGAAGTTGATCCAATAAAAAAATATTATCTCACCCACCTTGTCTCTCTAATATCCCAGGACTGACATGGCTAGAACAATAAATATTAAATAACTCCACATAGTAATAAATAATATACTGTAATCAAGTCAAGGCAGCCATACAATACCGTCTCTCTCTACTTGTCTTCCTTTTCAGCAGTAATATTTCACATACTTGCTATATTGATGGGCATTTATTTACTAGTTTCCATGCAATGTAAATGTAAGCTCTGTGCAATTAGTCTTCTTTATACAGCTTTCTGTATGATGATGCAACTGCATTAGCTGAAGTTTTTAACTTGCCGCAAGTTCCTACAGGAATCTTTATTTTATATCTCAAGCATACCATAGCTATTGCAAGCAGCTAAGTAAAAGGTGTCTTTGGAAATTCAACTCCACCCACAAAACCAACAAGTGCAAAATATCTCTTAAGAAGTGCTGGGCAAAAAGGATATTAAAAATGGCAGCAATTTTGAGCATGGAGTCTTGGCTGTTGTTACAGCCTTGACAATAAGTCACATGAAAGCTTTATTCATATCTTATCATTTTCCTCTTTCTCTATGTTTTTCTTCTTTGTTGGAAGGACACAGCCCTCTGCCTCTCTTCATATGATGGTTGACTGAGTATAGAGAATAATGGGCTCTCCAGAACATGTTTGAAGCATTTTGATAGAGTAGTGTAGTGGAATTTCAACTATTGCTATCTGTGCTGTATCTCTCCTGTGGACAAATAGAGGACAATGTAGGATCCAATACATCTGTCACCTTGCCAGACTACTAACAATTATTAAAACCTTGATTAACAAAGAATGTGCGGGACACAGTTAAGTTGTCAAATGTAGGCACCCAAGTTGTGCTTGCCAGAACTGCCCCATACATCGGTTGATTGCACAAAACACCCCTTTTGATAACTCAAAACTTATTGTGCAAATAGTAAATAATGTACAATTACCTGACTTTCAGGCACGGTATAGGTGGTTGAGGATATGCACATTTGAAAGTTGACTATTTAAATATGCCAGTAGGGTGGAATATTCTCCCAGGATCGAGGACATTATTGCTCCACAAATAATCTGAGTTGGAAAGTTTTCTCTTCATACTCCACCCTACCCTAATTTCCCCTCCTCACATTTCTAACACTTGCCACCATAATTTAATGACATTTTCATGTCTTAATAGTAAAGATATTCCCTCTCCTCCCAAATGATGGTGCTCCTTTTGACATAAAGACCTTTTAAGGGAAATATCACTAGTGTTACCTACATATTCCTAGTTAGTGCACCCTTTTTAAAATGTCCCTGCACATTTGTGTAGCTGCACATTTTTATCCCCTGTGGCTGGCATCTAAATTTACCGAACCCTCATGCTAAATTTAGTAACCCTGTTGTGAAAGAATTAAAGCTGGCAGCACTAAGAGGAGCCCAATATCTGAAGGCGAGGGCAGTGAGCTGACTCTGCCATTGTGTCCTTGCCCAAATACTTCCTTTTTGAGCTTTAGAGATGAAAAACTGCAGGATTTTGTTTTGGGAAGGGTGAGGGGAAAGAGAAATGGCCTTAGATGCTATAATTCTGGAACTCTGATTTCCAGCCTGTATCACGTCACTCTGGGTTTTTGCTCTTTCTCATTTTAAGCCACTATTTGATTGGATTGGCTGAGAACTGAACAAGCTACCCTATATGTCAATGCCATAGACTTCTTTGGTTCCAAGAAACAAAAATCTTATCACGTGGTCCAACTTGGGTAGCTGTGGGGATCTGAGGACAGCTTAGGTGGCTTCCATTTAAACTCACAGCTAGGGACTTTATTACTTGCTGTTCAGACAACCCTACTGTGTATAGAGGCTCTACTTCAATACAACACCAGTTATGAATGGAAGAATGATTTACTTTGCATCAGTCATCCTTTTGATGTTACACAACAATGCTCGGGGCATTCAGAATGAATGCAAATATAGATATTAACAGGCCACTTATGCTATTCTATATGTAGTAGACAGGTAGGCATTGGGTACATGGCACTAGAAATGAACTACAGGTGTAGTTTATTAAGCATGGTTCTTTCTTTTCTAACTATATTGCCTCTTAGTTACAGCTGAGTGCATCAAGATTAATGTCAATGCATTTTCTTGTTATAGGAGCAGCTTACTGCCAGTTCATGGACATGTTGTTCCCAGGATGCATTAGCTTGAAGAAAGTAAAATTTCAAGCAAAGCTGGAGCATGAGTACATTCACAATTTCAAACTTCTGCAAGCATCATTTAAAAGAATGAATGTGGATAAGGTATGGTTTTTTTATATTTAAATAATTGTTAATGTTTTACAAAACAATTTTCTATATTGGATAGTGTACAATAAACACTGGGAACCAAAATAAAATATATCCAGACCCAACTTTTCAAACTTAAGAGCCTGAGTTGGAGTTCCCAGTTCTGTGTTGGTATGCCCTCACTGGCATTTTGACATCTAAAATGGATATTTGGGTACAAAGGGAAAAAATGTGGAAACAGGCACCCTTAGTATTCAAGGTGAAAAACTGGGCCCATAGTACTTAGTTGTCAAGGAATCACAAAATACCACTCATTAGGTCCCCAAATTCTCTAGAGGGCCTCATGATAAAATGCTGTCCATTGGAAGGTCTTTAAAATGAATATATACTGAGATCTTCATGAGGTGAAGGGAAAACTCAAGGGTGTCAGTGGTGACCCCCAGAATTCCCAAAATAGGTAAACAAGCATTCTGTATCTATGGTACTGAATACTACGTACTAAAGGTACGATATGAAGAGTTGAACACTTTTAACCATTGGAACAACTGTCTAAATGTTGCTTGGTAAGTCATTAAATCAAGATAGGATGTCTTTCTTTAAATAAATAAATAAACAAACAAAACCTAGCTCAATCATAAGATATGGGCTTGATGCAGGAATAATTAAGTGAATTTCTGTGTTCTATTATGTGGAAATTCAGAGTAGATAATCATAATTGTCCCTTCTGGCCTTAAAACATATGCAGCCATGCAATCTATCCAGAATTTACCCCTGAAAATTACCCGTGAACAAATCAAACCATGTTCTTCATGTCTTAAATGTAGAAAACTTACAAAATATGTAATCAGCATTTTGTCCAGGCAGGTAGACTTTCATAGGAAAATACACATTGACATATGAAGCTTCTTAATCTTTGTGCTTTGTTTAGTCTCTCACCTGTTCTGCATTATTTTGTTCTGTAATACAGCTAAATAAGTCTCTGCTTTTCTCTCCCTGACTTTAGTCAACCATGTTGACCCATCCCCTGCATTCCCCAAGCTACTTTCCCTGGACACAATCAGTATCCTATTTGCACAAAGAATATACACCTATCACACATTTCACTCAGACTAAATTTGAAGTGGTACAAAATTTACTGTTTCTCAAAACATGAATTTGCCCAGTTTTTGCAAGCAGTAGCAAAATGAGAAACTAAACTGAATAAAAGTGACTAAGTTCAAAATGCTGTCATGCTTTCAGTTCTGCATGAATGAAATATCTATGTTTGTAAAGATCTGTCTGGAAAAAGATTCTATTCCTGCTTTTAACCTCTTTATTCTGAATTGTGAACTGTTTTTAAAAAAGTACTTTATTATGAATGAATGTTATAGGTCTTTTTGATACTCAAGATTCATTACTATCACAATGCTGCAGGGGCTTCTATTTAAAATGGATTCTTTTGGCAAAGCCTTGAAAAGCCTAATAAAGTTGACATTTCTTTTTCTACAGGGAATAAACTAATTGTTTGCCAGTGCAGCATTAAAAATACAAGCACTACAAACTGAGGGGATATTGTACAAAATGTTACATGCTCTGTGGTGTACAGGCTAGCTCTTAATTTTTAAAAACAACTATGCTGTTGATGTAGCCTTGTAATTTCTGTTCCCCTTAAGACTCTGGGTACTCCTTTTCAAGTTGAAGATTAGAGTCTCTTCTGATCCACTCAACTTTCAGCAGTGTGAAGCAAGCCAAGGTGGCACTCCCAGCATTCCTACAGTACTCCTTATCTGCTTACTGAGACTGGGAATGGCAACTGAATCCTGGTCTTCTACAGAGCAGTGTAGAATCCTGTCATTATGCTGCAATATTGGCACCCAATCATTTTCAATTCACAAGATACTGATACAAAAGAGACTTTCTCTCAGTCTCTACTATAGCTCATGAAAACTTCATGGGCAATTTCCCAAATTCTTGCATATAAACAAACCATTCTATGTACAGCATATGTAGAAGGGGGGGAATTGATGAGGTCAGTCTCTCAGAGTTTGAATGAATGTGTATTTCAAAAACATAGATGAGTTTGAATTCCATTATGGCTTTTAAAGCTTTTAAAGTAAAGAGGTAGGGTGGAGGATGCCAGTGTATAACGGTGTTGCTTGGTGACATTCTTCTTGCACAGGATACAGGTAGGCAGAGGATTTTGTAGGAATGCACCAAGGTGCAACTCCTTTACCTTTAGAAGACATACCATGTCATGGGCACCCCACTTTAAGAAAGATGTGGACAAATTGGAGAGAGTCCAGAGGGGAGCACCAAAAAAAAAAAAAGTTCAGAAAGTATTATCTATGAGGAAAGATTGAAAAAATTAGGCATGTGTAGTTCAGAGAAGAGAGGCCGTAGAAACGGGACATGAGTCTTCAAATATGAAAAAGGTTATTAAAAAAGAATAGTGAGCAATGTCAAGTTGTTGTTTTCAGATCTGACTAAACCCAAACCTGACACTCCTTTTCCACTTCCTCCTCAACCTGTGTCAGTACTGCCACCACCCCATCCTTAGGGCTTGGCCTGGTGGGGACTTCCCACGCCCAATGCCCATGATCCATCTCCATCCACCACCTGCTCGTGGGGTTGTCACAATGGTGTCTGCATGTCCCAGTGCAGCTGGCTGCCCCCACTTCACTGCACTGTGTGTGCTACAGCATGACAGGAATCACAATTCCTCAGCACGCTCACTCCACAGCACAGCAAGACGATGGCCAACTGGAGCAAGACACTCAGCAGCCTCCACCACCTCACTGACACCATGGGCAGGAGGAGGTGAGGAGAGACTACCCAGGTCAAGCCCAAATGTGTTGGGTTGTTCTCAGATCCAAGCTGAACCCGACACTTGTAGATGGATCCCGTGGGGTTTGGGTCAGGTTACAAGGCTCTGTGTTATGGCATCATAGTACTGGTACTAACTTTTGAAAGAACATGCACCATTGATAGGTTAGCTTAATGTTGCTCATGGGGGGGGGGGAAGGTAGAAAATGAGTATTTAACATCAGGCTGAGAAAACCGTAACCATATAACTCTAAATCCAGAATGATGCAGGAGACACCATATTGGTAGTTAAATTCTCCTTACTTTTGATAAACTGAGAAATATGTGCATACTGGCAATCTAATGTACTGGAATTTTTTCTCATTGTATCTTACAGGTGATTCCAGTGGAGAAATTGGTGAAAGGGCGCTTCCAAGACAATTTAGATTTTATCCAATGGTTTAAGAAGTTCTTTGATGCCAATTATGATGGTAAAGAGTATGATCCTGTGGAGGCTCGACAAGGCCAAGATGCTCTTCCCCCACCAGATCCCGGTGAACAGATCTTTAACTTACCAAAAAAGTCCCATCATGCAAATTCCCCCACTGCAGGTATTGTAAATCTTGGAGATTTCCACTCCCTTTTTACGAAGTATGGCATAGCAATGTCTTGATCTACTGTCAACAGCTTATATAAATATGGGGTCAAATTAGAAATGGTGTTTCAACATGCAGCAGCCACCCTCTTTGCATTTGCACTTTGTGCTATCTGGGGCCTGCCATTCTAGATTACATAAATGAACTTTTTCTGAGCATTCATTTTGTTGGACTGTTTTGACCTGCCACATAATTACTGAGGATTTTAGTCTGGGAGATAAATCTCATGGATTCCAGTGGTACCTAATGGTGGAGACAAAGCCAATCAACTGTCTTCCTGTTGAACATGGGTGATATAAACTACTCAGGAATGTAACAAATAGTTTCCCCACACACATGCTCGTGTTCATAGGAAATTGCTAACGTAGTCTGGTTTTATGGTGACTGGAACACTTCCAGATCCTAAGTGGTGGCCTAAAAGCAGAAAAATGATTGATTTGTATTTTTAAATGTGCTCATCATTCAGACACAATAATCTTCTAAGTAGGTCACATACAGTAATTTCCTATATCTTCAAAGGTATTGATTTTTTTAAATTTTTATTATTATTACTCAGCATGTATCTGAAATGGGAATAAGCACCAAAGATTCATTTCACAGTTGTCCCTACATTATCCACAAATAGTGTAGTCACAAAATAGATGCTTTTTTAAATCACTTTGACTAAACCAGGGACTAAGAGGGCAGCAAAAATCACTTAAAATAACTCCAAACATGTAGTGCAACCTGTTGCTTTAATCTGTTTTTCATAGTTTTGGGGTGGGACCAAGTCCTTTCCTTTTGCTCTCAAACAAAATCCCCAGGTTCTGTATAGTCAAATACTCACCCTTTCCTGGAGTTTGCCTTTAACATGGAAATTAACAATAACATAAAGTTTAGCTCAAAACTTCACCCCAGGCTTAGCTGCTCCTAAAGTTCCTTCCTCAATTCAGACCAAGGCCTAAATCCAAGAGATGGAACACTGAACATGCTGCTCCTTCCTCTCCATTCTATCTGTGTGGGATTGTACCACCTACCTCCATGAATTAGCAACACCCACTTAACCCTTTCCCAGCAAGGTCAACACCTGCTAGCAAATTGGGGGTTTCAGGCAAACACTGCCAGCCTCATGTGCCAGGTTGGTAACATATTTTGATACATTTTGTTTTTTTACCTCCTCTATATTTAACCTTTCATTCTGAATTTCTGAGGATCTAGCGCCTTTTGTGTACTTAGGAAGGGCCATAGGTATGTTGTTGTCACATAATGTGGAAAATGTTTTTGCTTCCTGAACAGCTAAGCAAAAAAACCCCCCTGATTTGGTGCACCACCCCCACCCTGTCCTGAATGATGGTTTGGCACTCAGGTCAATAGCTCTGATCACCAGCTTTGTGTGTACTTCCCTGCGTGGTAGTTCTCTGCCCCCTTTGAAAAAGGAAAATGAAGAATTGTTCTATTGTTAATTTCAAAGTGAACAGTTTAAAAATACTTCTTATTAATAAAATGTAAACTCAATGTGGATGGCAAAACAGACCATCAGCAGAGAGAATTAGTGAATGTTGCTAATACCTGAAAGATCCTGAGGAAATGGAATAGCTTTCAGTATTTGAACTGGGCAGGAGAGGTGTTAAGGGTAATGTCATATCCTCATGTCTTCATGCTGCTGTTAGTTTGGAAAAAAAAATACAGTAAAAGCAAGACTGGAGGAAAAAACGGAGACACACAAGACATTTCCCAACTTCAAGCATTGGGTGAGACAAATAAGAGGTCTTGTGACAATTTATAGGCAGGATTTAAGGACTCTGGAAGTACATTGATGTCCTTTTCCTTAATTTAAATATAGTCCAGAATTAGTGTTTATCTGCAAAGCTATTTTGATTTTTTTTTCTTTTTTTTACAAGATGCTAAATGGAGAATTTTTGTATACTTCAACATCCATTGTCCATTATATTTAGAACTAGATTCTGTGTTTAGTCAAAAGTGTTAGTAGTTCATTGGAGAATGGCTTTTAACCCATTGAGTAAAATATATTTTAGTTTCATCAGTATGCCATTCCTTAAGTCACGAGGGGCATGTAAACTGCATTGTCTAGAGGAATAAGGTCTCTTATTGAATGAGAATACTTAACACAGAGTCCCAAGAGGAATATATCTTGTAGGTATATATGCGTTATGTGACTGATCTTTTGACCTATTATCTCAGTAAATAAGGAGGATTAGGAAGCAAGTTAGATTGGTATGAACAATGACTCTTCACAACTGAAGATAGCTGTCATAAGAGATCAGGTATATGTATACCTATGAACAGTGTGTATTTCTATACACACCTACTATATTAGTGTACTATGATTAATCTTAGATGCAGTGAAAATCAAGAAATCCAAAGTTATAGTTCCTTTAGCAACTGTAAATTGGCAATACTACACACCCAGGGCTAAATCCTACCTGTATTACTCATGCAAGTACTATACCCTGTTGACTGAAATGGGACTGCTCATGTGAGTAAGATTAGTAGGATTTAGCTTATTATATTAAGTAACGTTATCTACATGCTCAGTATATGTGGCAAAGTAACAGTTGCTATTAAAAACAAGTTTGAATATCCTAATAATTGGTGCACTCTAAGTTCTTATAGTACTTTTATCACTGAGGTTTTTAAGGTGTGGCTTGACAAAAACGTGGCTGGGATGATTTAGTTGGGTTGGTCCTGCTTTGAGCAGGGTTTGGACTAGATGACCTCCTTCCAACTCTAATTGTTTGATTCTATGATTATTTGAATGCTAAAATATGAACTCTTTAAAAATCTCAAAAATAATGTCATATTAACATAGGCTTATATTTACTTTCTTTAAACAAACATAAAAGAATAAATGGAAAGTCAAATCAAGGTGCCAGCACGTGTTTGAACGTTTGATCATTAGATTGCTTGTTCATCTCAAATTTTGCATGCTTTAAGGTTATGAAAGGTAGGCTGAGAAACTTAAAATTGCAGATATTAGGGCCTAGCAAAGAAGTTACACGAGCTTCTTGGTCCCATTCTGATGCTCTCTTGATGTAGGCAGGCAGTGCATTGATGACTTGGATCATGCCAGTGCAGGGACTACCCTGAGGATTTAATTGTGTGAATGGATAGTGATTGCATGTGCCTATAAAGATAGTTGCATTCTGTCCACTGCAATCAAATCATTTTGTGGGATTTTCAAATGCAGGCAGCATTGGTCTAACTTCGTTACCATTAGTCAGTGATAAAACTCCCATTTACTTCAGTGGGAGCAAAGCTAGATCAATGCTGAGCACTTTTGAAAATTCTATTATTAATACTCTCTGCATGCATGGTGCATTGTATTCATTTTTTGAGAACTCTTTCTTAACTTATAAGCTGCTTTTAAAAGCATTTTAGAAATAAAACAGATGACTTTTGGATTGTTAACATCAGTTTGCTAGCAAATGGTAAATTATACAATGAGTATTCTCCTCCTGTTCTTCTACAGGACTAAAATTGCTCCAAATGTGTGTGTGAACTTCATTAGTCAGATTTTCAAAAATGCTCTCAAATTGTTCTGTAATAGCTGCATCTGCAAAAACTGCACTTGTATAATTGTTTGCAAATGAAGTTAACCACTATACATACAAAAAAAATTTAATTTTATAGTATCTTTTTTTGGCATTTCACAAAAATGAAGGTGACATCTGGTGCAAAAATGCTAATTAAACTCTATGTGGTGTGAGTGTGCAGGTAAACACACAAAAAACCTTTTGTGGATAGAGTACAGAAGGGTCCCTTCTGGAAATTTGGATTATGTTGGATCAGGGAGGATTCCTAAGGATGCAGATCTGTGCATGAATGCTGTTATATGTAGTGCTTGGAATGTCAAAAACAGGATAGATATGTGGATGGTAAATTTATTTCTTAAAATTGAAAAAGTATATTTCCTTTTAATTCTGGCTCCTATCCTTTATAAATTAGTCAAATAATTCCAAGAAATCTGTAATATATTTAGCCATCAATAAAGATATAGATAGATACAGAGAGATTGAACTATTATCTATTCTATCCAGTTGGCAGAGATACTAATATTGATCTGCTCCACAAAATAACATTTTCTATTTAATCAGACACTCGTCATTTAAATCTTTTAATTATTATTCCTAACTAGTTAATAATGTTCTTTCTAATATTTTGTTCTGTTTTTTCAGAAGTACAAAAAGATTTATCTGTGAATCTCCCACTAACAAAATTAAATAGCTACATCCCTAAAGGCTGCTTTGAAAGTTTACCCCTAAAGTAGCTGTAACAAGCTAGAATTATTTTCAGTGTGCCTTAATCTGATGCCAGACCCTCAGAGCCAGATGGAGTTTGGCATCCATTTACCATTTCTGTAAATGGATGTTTATCCATATCTGTGCAAATGCTAGGTTTGGTCCTCAACTTGCATTTAGCAGCCTGAATTTGTTTTGTTTGTAAAAATTAAGAAGTAGGAGGAATGTGAAAAGAAATATTAACGTTGTTTCAAAAATAGTGTCCCAGGAGCTTTCTCTGACACCTTTAAAGACCAGTCGCTCTTAAAAGTCAGGGCAGGTCAAGGATAATGCAGCTTGGAATTTGCAGCATAAATAGTTCCCTACAACTAATCTTCTGTGCCACCCTCATTTGCTTTCTCTTCCTCGGGGAGGCAGAACCAATTTGTCAAGAGCTGACAGGTAGTATGAACTATGGATGGAACTGATAATTGTACCTTTCAGACTACATTGAGTGGCAGTACTCTGGAATAAGGAGACCCCCTTCACCACATATATACTCCACTGTATGAGGGGAATAGACATACGTGTTTTTTATAAGGATTGGTACCAACAGTATGTATTCCATTACAGGCTTCCCGCCAACACTACAGCTTCCTTATATATAGTGCCATCTGTCAGCTCAATATTGCTCAGATCCTTTAACTATTCTCTTATAACCTGTTTTTCCCTAATGCTTTAGTAAATAGTCAACAGATGCAGGCTCAAAATTGTTGCGAGGGATTAAAATACAATTTTTTTTTGTTGTTTGTGCCAATTTTAATTCTGCCTGTAGAAAATAACCTGAAAGCTTCTTCATCTGATCATACTGGAGACTGATCAGTTTGTTGGGATTTCAGCATCTTATGCAAGCATTCCCAAATGTAAATCAAACCTGAATAGGCCACTGTATTTTCAGGGTGGGACGTGTCAGAAACGTGTGGACAAAAGGCAACTTGGTATGTAAATAATTGTATTAAGTTAAAATTGTGGAATATTCTTCACTCTGAAGAATGATTTGCCTTTTACTATGAAGTATCCTGTGAGAATAGGATGGCTAACGTACTGCCTGGAAAATGCTTGGAGGGTCACATGATGGCTAAAAATAAGCACATCTGTGATAGGGAAAATAACCAGGGCAGAATTAACTGTTTGTCCATGAGCATTTACACAGAATGAAAAGCCATCTGAGACCTTCTGTGTACGGAGAACTGGTGTTCTTTATAATGTTTTTCTTGAAAGAGAAATATGGCATCATACAATGCTAGGTGTATTATAAATTTAATTTTTGGATACAATATTTTTTCTTTATTCTTAGTGTAATAAAACAAATGTAGCTGTTAGTAAGACGTTGATAAGCATGGAGACTTGAGTTAGCAGGAATTACTCAAAAAATTCACTTCTGCCATCTCTTCTCTCTCCTCTTTCCTTTCCCACCAAAACTGTCTTGGCATCCTCCCAGTACATCAAACACAGCTGGTAATCACTGTACAGTCACATCTGTTTTATTAGGTAATTCTTCAACCCTGTCTGGTATTGTTGAAGAAGATGTTGAGTGCTATGGAGGCATAGTCTGTACAGGAGAGACGTATTCAAAAATTTCAAGTTTGGTGTTCAGGGAAGGAGTTGGAATACCATTGGAGACTGAAGTGGTCTTTCCACAGAATAGGTACAGCACTGATAGTGCAGGCTTTCCTGTTCCATCCTGACATATAGTAATCCCCTGTAAGAGTGAGAAGGTAGTTCAGTTTCCATGCCCATTAAAAGTAGTGGCCTCTCTGCTAAGAGGGCCAGCAAGGTTGCTAAGATGACATGGACTGCTATTCTAGAAACTGGACTGAAAGTGCCCTTAAAAAAAAAAAAAAAAAAAAAAAAAAAGCTTATCAAGATGCTATAAATTATAAACTGTATGTTTAATATTGGTCTTGTTGGATCTCTTATTTTTTCCCCATCTCTGGTATGGCAGTATAGTTCTAACTGAGGAAATTTGTTAATAAACTATCCCTCTCTGCAGTTTTTCTTTCAGACCTCTCTTTAGTGATGCACGGTTTGCTATATTCTGAATATCTAAACAGAAACCCTACAGACACTGTTTTTAGACATACTGACCAATTAAAAATGGCTCCTTCTGCTGCTACAAAGTGATTAAAGTCAAAATTTTCCACAGGGCAAAAATCCATTTTCTAGCCAGTTCTAGTTGTAATTTCTTTTTAAATGGCTTTCCCAGTCAATTTTCAAATTGTCCTCTTCTTTGTGATGGCTCTGAAGAAGTAGAACTACACCAGTCACACCCCATCCCCAGAAATCTTTAACTGTGCGTAGTACACTGGTTCACAAGTAGCGATTCCACCACATAGTCCTGCTGGATAGCTGAAGTTGAACTGAAGTCTGTTTACAAAGACTTTCTTTGACAGCTGTTTGGCAAGTACAGTCAGTTTGGGGTTATCAGATTCAGAGGGCAGACTGAAACTGCAAAGAGGCCAAGGGCAGTGAAAGCTGAGGGCAAGGTGAAGAGATTTGTTACTAGTGTAAAGTCCTACACCCATGGAGAGGAAATAAATAGCACAGATAGTGTCAAGCAGCTGAAACTATTGCACTGTAAGGCAAATTTATTTCAACTTGTCTCTATAATAATGTCCTAATTTTTAATGTAACTGTAATTCAACCACCACATGGAATGAAAGATGTGGGTTAGTGTTGGGAGTTCTCCAAGGCCTCCCTTTCTTAAGTTCTGAACAATACGAGACTTTGAGAACCGCATTTGAATCCTATTACTGATCTTCTGACTTTCATGTGATCCAGAGGAGAAAAGATCCTTAGTCTCTGCTAAGTTACTGGAGTGTGCAACCATGATAGTTCAGCATATTGCATATGTTGATAAAATTTATTACTTTGAACTGTAACATTTGTTTTTAGACCAGCTTCCTCCATTCATGCCTTCTACTTTGAATTATCAGTCAAACTTTTACTGGAAACAATATTTTTTTTCGAAAAAATCCCTCCATGATACCTTGCAATTTACATTCCTGATGGATTCAGCTGCTTCAGTAACAACAAAAACTGCCTGAAGTGGCAAGCAGAGCATATGTGCTCTTTGATTAATATCTAATGAAAGGATTTGAAATTGCATTGCAGAAAAAAATACACGGTTTAATGTTTATTATGTTAGGTTCTAATTATACACATACTGAAGTGGTTCATTATACAGTATATAGCTCTAGGCCACTTACATAGTGTTCTATAATATAGAACAGAAGTGAGTTATTCAGAGATACAGCCAACATTCAAGAGTCAAATGCTGAGTCTCCTTTATGATACAGTTTTAAGCAGAGTGCTCATACTTTGTCCAGCTAAAGCTGCTTTGGCTGCATGCTATGAGACTAGGAGTACACCTAATTTTTCTAACATTAAGCAAATTGCAGCCAACCTGATTTTTAATGCTAAGGTGGTAATCAGACTAAATCCATGTAGGCAGTGTTCCAATTTGATCGAAGCAACTTCCAGTGAACTGTGTCTAGCCCAAAGGCTGCACTTTGACCACACTGATATAAAGGCTTCTAGATCTGAGAATAGCCGTGCACACCAAAATACTGCGCTGTAACTTTCCCAGGTGGACACTGCGGGTATGAGATGTTCATGCCCATAGTATCCACATGGGAGAGATACAGCAGGACGCTTTGGTGCACACTGTTGTTCTCACCCCTTTAGGCTAAATTGCGGGGCAGTGAAGATGTGCCTTGAGTTACATAAGCTTATTTCCTTTAGGTATGTGGCAGATTTAAGAAACAAAATGTAAGATTTTAACGATAACTTGAGAAGTTTGGTCTGAGGAAGTCAGTGGATGGAAGAGGGGCCCTAAACAATGCAATGGGGTTACTCTTCCTTTGAAGACCAAGGATTAGATTTTTGTCTTAGGTCACAAATGAAATGAGTTAAGTCTCTGATCACATTCAGCAGGGGAAGGTGTCCCTCCACACAAACCCTCCACACAATTGAGCCTATTGGTAGAGTTGTGAGGAGAAGCATGCATGAGCACTCATTCCCTTGTCTTTAAAACAAATGTGTGGGAAAGAGGGAGGAGACTTTCAATAATGATTTAGTTAGTATGGAAGCTGTTAATTCAAATGACTTTTCTAAAGCTTAATCTTCCTGAAAGATTGTTTCGTCTGCGGAGTGTGTCACCAGTATAATTTCTTATTTTCGCCCTTTATTATGAATTTGACGGAAGAAATACTGCTGTTAATGAGTGAGTTTTAAATTCCACTGAAGCGATGGCTATGAATGGTGAAGCAGAGTACAATGTTTCTGTGTCCCTTCCCACCGTATTCATGCAGTTGTCATGTGAGCTGAACTTCATAGATAGCATTTTCCACAAATATTAAACAAGTTACTAATTACTGAGATAACTTCAGAGGTAATTTGCCCTTGAGGCAGTCAATAGCGGTATTTTGTCTGTAGGACTACAGTTAAATTCCAGAAGTCTATTCAGACAGAATCCTGGACCCATTAATTTGAGTGCATCTACTCAGAGTATTAAGTGACCTGGCATTCTAATCGCTCATCTTTTTGTAATCAGCAACGAAAGGTTTGGGATTGTAGCAGTTTATACAACATTTAACATTTTTAATCTGCACATAAAAACTCCTATTTAGCAAAAAGGAAGAAAATAGAAGTTATAGCAGGAAATACTTAGGCATAATGTAATTGATAGTAATTATGTTTTTAGGGCATAATAAACACTGCTTGAGAATTGTAATGTTTTTGTTAGCTGCTCTATCCAATTTATTTACATTGTCAAGACAAAAAATAATTGCTGTCTTTACATACAGTATATGAAATGATATTACACCAGTGTTAATATGAGATGTAATATGGCCAGGTACAAATCAAAAGAATTAATTTATAGTTAAGATGGACAACCTGCTGTTGCAGAGCAGGCTTAGGATGGGAAGCAATCAAAACTGCATTAATGAACGAAGAAATACACAGAGCATGTATCTTGTTAAGCTGTTTGGCACAGGGGCTGTCTGTTGCCATGAGTCACAAAAGATAAAAGTAGCGCTGCTGCCCAAAACAAGCCCAACCCATATTGCATACTGCTTTGTCCCACCGTCTGCCACACTTTGGCTACTGGCTAGATTTGGGAGGCATATCTGTCCAGAAAATAGGTAGTATAGTGTGAGCCTGATGTCTGATTGGTGCCTTTGGATTCTATGCTGTACAAATAAATAATAATCCAATCGTATTGGCTGGAGTAAGTGCACAGACAAAAATGAATAATGGAAGAAAAATACGCTTTTCTCAGTAAAGAAACTAGAAGGAAGATCTTGTGAAGTCTGTTGCTATTCAGCTTGGAGGAGAGATCCTATTTTCTGTTGTGCCTCTTTAAATGTGAGGACTTTGCCTGTCTGCTGGGAGAATGAACAGAGGTGTGGAGAATGCTGAGGGCAATTTGAGATGGAGGATCTTAGAGTGAGAGACTGTACTCAGTACCATGGGATTTTGGCTTAGAATCCTCATTCTAAAATAATTCATCTATACTGGAAGAACATGCTGGCTCTTTGTGTTAGGAAAACATAGTGCCCCTCCACAGAGAATTCATGGAGCTATTCCAGGTTTACACTGGTATAAATAAGTGCAAAATTTGCACTCATAGTGTTCAGTTTTGCAGCTATTAGGTCTACCAAAGCTTCCTATTGAGAGTTCCAATTTGCAGGTACTGAACTGATTACAAATTATCTGAGATGAAATATTGCATGTAATCATAGTTCCGGATTGTATCTATTACACTTTTTTAAATAAAATTAAGGATCTGTTGGAATCCATTTTCCCCAATGGCTTTCCCTGATACTTTAAAATATTTTAGAGTAAACATGGAGGTAAAGCTTGCTTTAATGCATAAGATTTTCAGTTAGATCACTGAGCATCCTCTGCTCTTCAGATTTCGTTTTCAGTCATCTCTAGCTCATGCCATCTGGAGCACTCAGATTATTCAGCTTATTTAAAAACTGTATTACTGATTATGGCTATCAGAACATCTCGTTCATTCAAGGCCTGATCCTGAGCAGTAGGGAGCATACCCAACTCCTGCTGACTTCATTGTGGTTTGAAATGCTTAGTGTCACTCAGGATGAGGAATTAAAAATCCTATAGACTTAATATTTTAAAACATAATCCTTTAAGTAACTTTTGCTTGTGAAAGATTCCATCTGAGCAGTGTTATCAAGTAATCTCTAACCACAGGCAGGGGACAGTGTGAGCTTTCCAAGAACACCCCACTCCAGTGCCTCAAACTGGAATTGAAAAGGAAAATTTAGGGATGAGTAGGTAGATGTCTCTGCCTATTCAGTCCATGCTGTCTGCACATATTCAGTATGTTTGACTTTATGATTAGTTGTTTTGTGTGGTGGATTCAGGCTATTAAACATCAAATGGTAACTTCCAGTCACATCCACATATGCTCTGTCCAGTGATTTGCACATTTGATGCGCCATACCCTGATACTCATTCCTAAAGTTATACCATCATTTTTTTATTTGGTATTCTAAAGGTATTAGCCTTTGCCACGTAGGTTGCTGTTGGAGATAATAAGTCTTGATCCTTGGTCTTGATTTGCATAAAAAGCCATATTCAGTTATTTTATGGTAACACGTGCGTGTGCGCCCTCTTGGGTTAAATTTACATTAACTTACTCTTACTGCTTCCTAATTTCCCTACTAGCACTGCACTTTAATTACACTATACATTGTACTGTACTATAGAAGTGAAAAAGGGACTTGATTCTGGAACTCCTCCTTTCTAAGTATCCAAATCTTTTCAAAACCTCCATTCACTGTAACCTGTGACTTTAAATTATACTTGCCTTGCCTGTCTTCTCTCCAGTGATGCATCTTCACATGAATTTCTGTTCTTTCATTGACTAATCTGCAAGGATACACATTGTACTTGTTTTTACAAAGTAGAATCTTCATCTTTCTTTCCTGTTACTTTTTCTCCTTGCTTTTACCTTTGTATAAGTCACTGCACTAAGTTTGAAGAAGCAGTGCTTGTTAACCAGGGCATCAACTTGCGTGCAAAGAGTCTAATATCTTTCCAGGGAAAATTGAGGAATATTTTTTTCTTACAGAAAAGATTAGGCAAGAAATATGCTCAGTGTATTTATTGGAGATGGAGATGGAGACGGAGATGGAGCTCCAGGTTCTGTGAAGGCTGCTTTTACTAGCAGCTTCACAGTAGTCTTGTCAATCTGGGCTGGTTTTATACACTGAGACTATTACTGGTCCCATCTAGCTAGGTTGCTTGCAATCCCACTGAGAACTGTGTGACAGGAAGAGTGAGATCACATCTAGGTAAAGGTCTTTTTACAGTGATATTAACTTCTATTCTACCCTCTAGCTTGGACTATCTCCAAAGTAGTGGAATTGCAAATCTTGTTTCCTTTAAATGGCCATTTCTTATGTTTTAAGATGTTCATGTTCAGGAAGCTTTTGCAGAACTTTTTAAGTAGAAACAAGCCAGGAAGAAAAGAGACAGGCTGCCTTTGCCTTAGCTTTTAAAATGTTCCCACCAGCCCCTTCAAAATCTTACCATGTTTCTGAGAGTATTATTTATCTGGTTCTTAGGGAAGAATTAGATTTAGAAACCCTGATTAAAAGTATATGGTGGTGATGTGCATATAAATGGTACCGTATGAAAAATGAAGTTTATTGTCCTATGGGATGCAAGCATCACTTAAATGTCAGAGTAGGATCCTGGATCCGAGTAAAAGATTTGTTTTAATGAGTTGTGATTTCAGTTGTAATTGAAGTATTGACCAAGCCCTTGGGGAAAATGTTAATGAAAATTATACACAAAGGTCTGCTGGTCTCTGACAAAGGAAAAAATGGCAATTAAAGATCTTACTATATTTGTCAGAGTACTTTACCAAAATCGATGTACTGTACTCTTTGTGTACGAGCAGTATGGCATCTTTAGTGTGCATTGGTGGTAGCGTCATTAATTGTATTTTGTTGCTCAAGAAAAGAGCTGGATTGATGACACCTGTAGATACTAAGTGCTCTTTCAAAAAAATAAATGTAATTTGAGGCATGAGAACAGTGCAAGTTTCATCATCTTGCTTTACCACCTCTGTGTATGTTCTTGAATCCTTTTATCAAGGGGTGATGTGGTCCATGTACATGACTTGTAAGGACTTCAGGGTAGAAGTTGCTATATTTTGGCTGGATTGTATTTTTCATTTTTGGTTGGCAAGATACCTTTCTGGTGTATCAATAATTTTATTTGTAACAAATATGAAAAAGTATGGTGGAATTTTAGCCAAAAATGGTGCCCACTAAAAGCAGATGAATTGCATAGTTGTTTATGCTCTTCGGGCTGTCACTAGAGAATATAAAATGATGAGAAAAGACAACTCTTGGTACAGAGGCCAGTGCAGTCTATGATTAAATCACAAGAACTTAACAAGCTTGACTGAATCACCTTTCATTGCAATTCCTCCCAATCAGCTTTTGAGCTTCTTGACAGAGAAGCCTGAGGACATCTTGCAGTGCATGTGTGCTTGCATGTGAGAGAAGTGAGAGGAGGAGGGAGTCTTGTTGCATCAAAGCATATTTGTTGGTTATTTGAGTTCTTTAGGTTTTTACTGTTTACTCTATTCCTTAAAGGAGAATAGACAATCTAACAAGCCCAATCTTTTCCCCTCAAGCCTTAAATATAATTCAGGTTGGCAGGGAGGTCTAAATAATTCATTTCTGTGCTTTTTAATTCTGCTAAGTCATTTTTGTTTAAAAACTGGCAACCTTATTGATGTAATCACATCAAAATTACATTTTTGTGTGTGTGTGAATGTGGGGGGGTTGGCTTTAGGAGTATATGATGTAAGTGACCGTTTATGGCCTCTACCTTATCTGTCATCCTAAAGTGAGTGGTCTCGTCTGAAAAATAATTGGAGTAGAACCTCCTGTGTTTTGGGATTGATGCTGCTAATTATAGTACATGGAGCTTGGACATCTCCTTCCACGAACAGTAAATTTAGAGCTCAACTGGGACCTTAGTAATCACTCAAACCCTAAAGGAGAGAGGGGAAAGGCACCAATGTCATATCAGTTGTCTGCCTGAGGGTGTGTATAAAGATAGTTCTGGTCCTTGTGTATATATATGTTTTCCTGTGTCAGTACTTAAGCATTTGTGCATGTTTGATGCTTGTGAAAGTAGAGTACCTATATGTGCTTGGTATGGGTTCTGTTTTCTGCTGGCAAAAGTGTTGCTGTATATTTGGGTACATTATGAGCTTTGCTTTTCACATGATGTAGAAAGACCTCCTAAGCTGATCATAAACGTGATCTTTTGGGCTTTGCAGCAATCAATGCTCATTGATGGATTTAGTGCTGTTTGCATTTGCTGAGATGTGTGATTCTACAAGTAATGGTGTTAGTTTCTTCTCCGTTTTAAATCATAGAAGCAGATAGACTTACAAATAAAATAACCATAAATTAAATCAACTTGCTTTTCTCCAGTAGATTTTTAAAATGAAGACATATTAACCATTAAAGTAATGATTTAGTTGTTGCCAGTGTCTCTGTTACAGCTGTAAAGTAGTAGTAATTAAAGGAACTGTGGTGTCTATTCACCTTTCTTTGCGTATCAGTGAGCTGTTTTGTCCTTTTAAACTGAAAGTAACATTCTTGTTATGGTATTTACTTTCATTTTCAAAAGCGTGGCAGTAACGTGAGTATCTTTCTACTTACAGCCGTAAAGTAGCAGCACTAATTGTCATGTGCAAATTAAACACTTTCCCCCTGTATTTGGAAGGGGTAAAAAGTCAAAATTATTCAAAGAGTAATAATGGGCATAAATATTTAAATCTGATTTTTAAAAAGGGGTTCTCAAAACAGTTTTATTCTTGTGCTTTCAGGTGCTGCTAAATCTAGTCCAGCTTCTAAACCAGGGTCCACGCCTTCTCGTCCATCGTCCGCGAAAAAAGCCACACCAAGCAGCTCAGCATCCAAACTGGATAAAGATTTGGAAACACAAGTCATACAGCTCAGTGAACAGGTAACTTTGCTTCGACTGCAAAATTATTTATCAGCGGCACTCGGAAAGATAGGAAAAGGCATAAAGCTGAAGATTACTCTATACCAGTGGTAAAAGTACTGAGACGGATCAAAACATTGAACAACTGAAAAATGAACTTTCGATTCCAGTCTGGATTATATGCAATTCACAGTGCTGAAGGGTCTAACAAATGGAATAGCTTACCTAAGAACAAAAAAAGTGATGTCATTAAAAAAGCTATTATGGCAGACGATTGCAGGATGGCCAGTGTTGGATCCATATTTTAAAAAGGTGCTAAGGATGATTTTGGGAATGAAACTGGTGAATCATACTGCAGTGTGAGAGCCTCCTTAAAGATAATTGTACTTGAATCTGTACATTACAGTTTTACTTGAATACATAGCTGCATGGTTTATAAGAGAAATTCTTGCCCCTCTAACAGATTGCGTGAGAATTTAGAAAGAAAGAAGGAAAGAATTGATGGATTTTCTATATTTAGAGTTTAAAAGGTATCTTGATAATTATTTTTGTCCTGTGATGAAGAATCCAGTAGTATTTTGTGAGTTAAATCTATCCTCGTGGATTAAAATTTACGATAAGAGGAATAAAAAATCATTTATTCTCACCATGGAAAGAGATTTAATAGCAGGGTGCCAAGAGTCTGTAGTTGAATTGGGACTTTGCTGATGGTCTAGACACTTTGCTATCTGGAAGGAATACAACCAAAAGGCAAAATACCTTGATTTTATTAAAGGACATACTTTGATTATAGTGCTTCATTAACCTATAAAACTTTGTTGCAGGCTGTTATTGAAGATTAAACTAAAATTTTAAAAATTAGACTTTTGTATTAAGAATAGAGAGCTTGATTTTCATTTCCACTAAATATTCTTTATACCTATTTGGCCTTAAAAAGGCCTTAAATTAGGCATAAATTCTATTTACGTCTGTTTTGAGGCCCCTTCACGCTTCCAGAATGGTGTACAGGACCCTAAGTGGTTATAACAATCAGGCCTGGAATCTGTACTAGTATTAGGTAAAACAATTAAATAGACTGTCAGCCCTTGTGCTTCGGAGCAAACACTGTGCACCCATTTGAACAGGGCTAAACACAACAGAGCCTGGATCCTGATTGAATCCTCTGTAAATGTTTTTTAAAATTATATAATGAATAAATCGATAAACTAAATAATCTACTAGATCACTGTATGTTAGAAAAATGAAAAATATAGAACAAAACTCTAACATTATAAACCATATCCATGATTACAGGCATTACATGAATTTGGGCATCGAAGTCTGTGATTAGGAGCCTAAATAAGTGGCCTGTTTTTCAAAAGGGCCCAGTGCTCAGCAATTCCCATTTACTTCAGTTAGAGTTAGCAGGTGCTCAACACATTTGAAATCTTAGTCTTGCATTTACAGTCTTACATTTTCGTATTTATTTAACTTATTTAGTTAAGCCACAGTCATATCTACCACTGACATTTTCAACAAGTGTCTAGCAGTAAAAGTCCTGAGGACTGAATGCAAATGATTAATGCTGAAAGAGTCAATATGGATGATTTAAATGAAGCAAGCAGTAGTTATTGAGGAGTTATCAAGCTTGTGTTAAAGCTTACATTTTTAAGGAGGTCCTTTGTTTTTGCTAACAAGACCTTTTTGATAGTGATTGCTTGGCTGGCATCTCACTATTATGCTTATAGGACCTAGTGCATCCTGCCTGCATAGCCCTCAGCACCAAGGCAGAGAAGCAATCCTTCTAGGGGCTATGAAGCCAATTTCATGCTGCTTCCAATCTGAGTATTGTGTGTCTGGAAAAGGTAGGGAGAAGCTCCCCCACACTATAGTTACAGGTTATCCACACCCAACAAGTCCTTCATCTGCAACAGTGATCCCAATCCCCTCTCTTTTTTTGCTTCACAACCAACAAAATGGCCAGAAAATCATCCCGTGACTGGAATACCACAATCTGATGGGATCATGGGACAGTTTTTCCACCCTTTTATGGGTTTGGCCAGAAAATCATCCCATGATTCGAATACTACAATCCTTTGTGGCTGCAGAATATTGGGGATATGGTGGGTCATGGGACAACTTTTCCACCCTTTTATGAGTTGTAGGTCAAAAAGATTGAGAACCACTACCATTACCTTAGGTATAGATAAAATCAAAAGATCTCAGCTACTGAGGCTGTCCATGCATTTTTTTTTCCACCCTAGCTTGTTAACATAGAAAGCTTGTTGTTATTAATGTTTTGATGACAATTTCAGATTGCCAGGAAACATTAAACAGGAAGTGTCTCCGGAACTGTTCCAGGTTGTTACACACTGAGAACAGCAAACATCTTGGCTGCATATTTACAACCTAAAGATTCAGGACAGTAGCTAACCTGTATTTTATTGTGCATGCCTACATGTGTTCAGACTATTGATTAGTCGCATCAGCAGAAAGTCCAGTAGAAATGAAACCCTTTTGCCTATTGCTGAATTAATTGTGTATCTCAGAGGGGCACTTCTGTCTGGCGAAATGAAGCACAGAAATTCACTTGAATTGTAGCATGCCTTACATTAATGGGATTTAGTCTTCCAGCATCTAAATGCTGAGTATACGATGCTGGCGTGTAGATGAGCTGAGAAATCACAGTTGGAACAAAGCGTTCGGTAGCCTCTCATCTGATCTAAGAATAGGAGAATTATGGGATTTCACAGTGAGAAGGGTTTGGGCATGAGGCCTGATACCTGAATGGAGAGTGCACAGAGGTCAGAGAAGGGATCAGTGGTGCAGCCAGCCATGTAACTGTGATAACACAGAACCGAGAGAATTTGTTAGACTGTACAGACTAGCCACTGCTTCAGCTCTGTTATTTGGGCTATTGGAGGAAATACATTAGTAGGGGAAATAAACTACTTTGCATTCTAATACAGTGGACTATCAAAAGGGAACTTCTTGGTACCTCATCACTCATTTTGTAGTAGCTGACTTCATAAAATCATAAAAGAGAGGGGTGGAAGGGACCTCAAGAGGTCATCTAGTCCAACCCCTGCTTAAAGCAGGGCCACCCCCAACTAAGCCATCCCAGCCAGGGCTTTGTCAAGCTGCACCTTAAAAACCTTGTTTTCACTTGTTATCAAGTGATTGAAATGTCAGAGGAAATGTTAATTTAGCCTATTTCTTTATAGAGAGAACTTGAGCCTGGAGAACTGGTGACTTAGATGTTTGATGTTATTTCCATCTTGAGTTGGATATGACCAGGGATACCAGTGTATTTACTATTTGACAATCCTATCCTCAGTGGACCTCAACTGCCCCTGTTACACTGTTTTCCATTGATATCCCAATAAAACCAATGGAGCAGTAGCACATGTGTTATGTATACAGCAGCTAAGATATTTGTAATTAACTGTTTTGTTCACATAAAGTTATACTTTCAAAAAATATTTGTAAAACCTATTATTTTAATACAGTCAGGATTGGCCATGTGCTCAGCAAGTGCAACAGGTACAGTGGTGAATTAGAGCTAGCAAACTGTATCTTGGAACTAGATTCTCATATTCAGGTGTCAGTTGAGAGGTATTTTGAAACTCAAGCAGACTACCGCGTGACAGCTGGTATTTCAGAGTTACCCCACTACATTTTATTCCAGCATAAGAGAATTCTGAAACCCAGCAACAGACCAGTGAAAAAGTGAAGAAAGGGATAAGCAGCCACACACACTACTAGGACTCAGAGAATAAAATATTTATTAGGTCATTTAAACATTGCCCTGCCAAGGCAAGATTGATAAAAGACTGGAAAAAAAATTACCATAGGGAACCAAGATAAGTATTCTTAAGGAGTAGATACATTTTAGGATAAATAATACCTATAACAAATGCATGTTAATTCAGCCAAAGTAAAAATGCTCTCATTATGAATATTGTGTTAATTGCCATCACAAGTGGGACAGCTTGGCATTTATGGCAATCTCAGCGGGGGCCTGGTTCTAAAATCAGATCCTGAGCCACTCTGTCATTATAGCTAGCTATTGCTATGTTTTACTACAGCTCTGAAACGTTCTGTAGAAATGGTCCCTCCAGGGTCAGGGTTGAGGTACATTGATGGGGTATTATGGGGAAGCCTACACTGCTTTGCCAACACTGCTCTGTGGACAAGAATTTCTGTATTCAGACAAGTACTAAATACACCTTAAGTTTAAAGAGTTGTAAAAAAGTATATATATATATTAAGGTTATACCTATTATGCCCTGTCGTATACTGTAGACAAAACTCACTCATAGTCTGTCTCACAGGTGTCATGTGCTGTGCTCCTGTTATTGGAACATGTATGTTTTATTTACAGGTACATTCATTAAAACTTGCACTTGAAGGTGTGGAGAAGGAAAGGGATTTCTACTTTGGAAAATTAAGGGAGATTGAACTTCTCTGCCAAGAACATGGGCAAGAAAATAATGACCTTGTCCAAAGGCTAATGGAAGTCCTTTATGCTTCAGAAGAACATGTAAGTGCAAGATATTTATTTATTCTTGTACATTTTCATAATGAAAACAAACAGGTTTAATTTACTTTGAGGGAGTCATTGGCACCATATTCCGTCAAGTTCTCTAGGTGGATCAGCACAGACTGTTGCAACCTAGTCTTAACAAATAGCAATTAAAAAAAACACTTTGCATCTAGAAACTAGTCGTTTTCTGCTATCAGTGGGGCTCAAAGGACTGGTAGTTTTTAGCACTGTTGTATAAATTTTACATGCTCTAATTTTGTTGAGAAGTTAATCTGAAACAGAAGGGGACATCATAAGCATTTTGAAGTATTTTCATATGTTCTTGTTCCTGGCTCTGCTTTGTTTCTGCTGCTGCCATTATACAGAAGTTTCTTTGTAATCCTGTATCTTGACATGGTCTTGAAAATCAATTTGCATAAATATGCTGATATAAAGGTGTTCCTAAATATCTAAAAATATTAAAGTGTTTAAACCCATATAGACATGTTCACAGATTTGCGCACTGTAGGATCAACTGTAGTACAAAGAACGTATTTGATTTTTTATTTAGCATTTTTATCCTGTTGCTATAAGCAGAATTCTTCAGTGCACAGATCCCCATAATCCTCTGTCCTTTTTGATCTACCAGTGTTTCAGAATTATTTTATCTGGAAGATTAAGCAAGAATCTCACTTGCATCAGACTTAGACATAGTACTGTAGACATTTAATAGAGTGGGAAGAAGAGTGCTGACAGAGGATACTGTCTAAATTCCTTAGATATGTTCAGGGGTAATGACTCCATAAGAATTTAATTGGAGCTACTCCCATTCATATTAGTTAAATCCCCATGTGCACTTCTCTGAAGATTGACCCCCACCCCTCAGTCGCCAATGGACAGTAGCTTTGCTTCCAGAATGTATTTGCATCAATGTAATCTCACTAGTACTATGGTATTGCTGACACTTCCTTGTTTAGCACCTATTCTCAGAAGGTAACTTCAGTAGTAGTTTGTTAGTTTAATTTTGTTGAGATAAGCTTATTGGATCATTAAAAGCATGGCTAGAATAATTTACCTTGTATAATTTTTAAAACACTATCATGAGCTTGAAAATTGTAATTATTATCTTGATGGCCACACAAGGAAGGTTAAAACTGACTGGAAGTAGGGATGGCTTTGTGGAGCTTTCCTGGGGGAACAAACCAATATTTCAATACTGATAGGAGCAAACGTTTAAAAAAAAAATCAGCTTTACCAGACAAAGATGCAAGAACTGCATATATGGTAAAGCTGATATATTTTTATATATATATTTAGTGATAAAAGGAAATGTCTGGATGCAAAAACAGTGATGTATTTGTTAAGGGAAGCCAGAGAAATCCCTTCTCCTCATATCCCTATCACATCTCTTTGTTCGTTGGCTCGAATTGGTAAGCAATTTCCCAGCTAAAGAATGTTTTCTTGATTCTGTTTTCTTTAGTGTTTTTTCTTGGCAAAATACATCACAACATGCAACTTAACCTCGCCGTAGTTTTGAGACCTTTATTTGGTTTCCTTCTACTCTCCCCGCTAGGAATGTCACAAACTAATCGCTGCACAAGAACATTTGCCATATACAATGCACCTGAAGTCTGTTACTCAGCAGAGTCCATGGGTTTCATCTCAGCATTACAGCCCTGTTCTCCTAAATCTGGATACAAATAACTTCCACTGAATTATTCATATTCTGCAGTGAGAAAATTGAGCTCTTTGCTTTCCTGAGTGTCTTTCTTCCTTAGCTCTTTGTTGCTCAGTGTTGTTTTATTAAGGCAAGACATTAGCACACCAGCACTTAGAGCCAGAGATCTAGGTGCTCTGTTGCTGACAGTGGAGAAGAGTAGTTGCATATCTTGCCTACTCTTTCTTTTGCAATGTCTTTTCTTTTTCTTAGCTTGCCTTGCCTTTGAGTTGTTTTCTGCCTGTGCAGTGAATCTGTTCCTCATCTCCAAGTTAAATTTTCTCTTTATCGCTGAGCATTTTGTAGCTAATCCCTTGGTAACAGCAGTTAGAATTTCCTGAGCCCCAAATGAAAGATAGCCTCAACTCCCAAAGCTACAAGCAGCTCCAGCATTTCTGGTTTCTTGCTAATGAGTTCTTGCTCAGTCCAGTTTTGGTTTAATCTCTGGTCCAGACAGTCCCAGACTGCTAATGAGAGAGCTGGAGTGTGGGGGGTTGTCAGTGAAGTGAAAGGGTTAACTTAGTGTTGTGGATGCATGTTAGATATCAAGGGTCATGAGGCTCTCCTCAGGAAAAAAGTTATACTTAGAACAAACTGTACAAATCATTCCTGGCAAAGGCCTCATGCTTGAAATATCATTGTTGACTTTAACTTGTTTTCAGTTCATATTTCCAGTAACCTTTGGGTAGTGCTCACATGCCCTAGTTCATTGTAACTGTAATTTGACAGGCATATATTGTATTCTTTCTAGAGATCATGTCCTATTCATACACGACAACTGTTCTTATACAGGACAGACAAGTCCTTATTTTTAATATCTCTCTTTTTATAAATTTAACTTAATCCTTCTGAAAAGTTCTGAATTGACAGCACTTGAGATTGGAGCTCACCTCTCAGAGGAGCTACCCCCTAAGGAAATTCCTTACAGAATTGAATAAAATTTTATATGCTGTGATAGAATTCGATGTCAATTAGTTTAAAACACCTATAAAGGATGTCCTCTATTATATTAAATAGATTTGTACAATATTTTTAACATTATTACGCTTTTGTAGAGTCCTATTGGTTTCATCTCTGTTAAATTAATAAATTATTCATGAGGCCAACATGGTCGGTGACATCAGCTTCTCAGGACAGTTGCCTCTGTCCTGACCTGGAGACAACTTTTTTTTTTTTTTTTTAGGATATGAATAAAGCAGCTTCCATGCTTATTCAGTCTGTGGACTTTATCTGCTGAGATAGACTATCCAGGCACCAACTTGGATGAGTTATTTTTTCTTTATGGTTTGATTAAATCTTTGTTTATAAGAATTTTACTCAGTAACAAATATACGAAGGGAATAAAAACAGATCAGCCAGAGAAACATCAATGATTATTACTTGCTAATATTATTTAATGTGTGTCTGTAAGAACAAAGCTGGATATAAAGAGAGGTGAAGAGGAAGAGTGCTGGGGAGAGCGAAAGACTTTAAAGACTTCAGCAAAATCGCAGGAGCATTTGAAACAGATACTAGGTCATTATTTTTTTAGTAATTGTATTGCTTATGACATGGTTCTGCTGAGAACAGAACTGAACAGAATTGACGCTTCAGGTAGCAAGTAAAACATTTGATAGTCTATTTAGTCTAATAGTTTTTGGTCGCTTTTGAGCGGTATTCAGTCTTATGAAAGGCTTTGATAGGCTTCCAGAATTGAAAGGCATCATATCCAATTATGAATCCCTGAGCCATGCAATTCTGGCTTCTAGTGAAAAATTTGCTTCTTTTGTTCTCTCTCCTAAACAGTCTAATCTGTTGCAATTCAATAGAAACTAAAGGCTTGCCATTATTTAACTGCTTTAGTAATATCTGTCCCTGGCAGTCATTCAGCTCAAGATTCTCAATCAGTTTGTCTAAACTTAGTAATTTTTATCACTCTACTGCTCCAATTACTCAGAAAATAGACTCCATGGTCCCAAACTGATAGTGACAACCTGACTTTTCTATTTCATTTATATAGGTACAGACTATATAAATGGAGAAATTTATGCCTAAATTTCAGAACAACTTCTTCAGGAATGGCAAGGGTATGAGGAGAATTTGCTATTTCCAGCCCGGGGTTACCATTCTTCAGGCAGACAGAACACTGCCAGTCTTGTTCAGTCAGAGTAGGATCCCTAGCCACTTCTTAGCTCATGGTCAGAGGCTTTCCCTAGTACCTGTAAAAGATCAGTATGTACACATTTATAATATCATGTATGTATTTTCTAACTGGTGCCTCTTATAAAATCTGCAAGTCAGGGTGGATTGATTTAAATCAAATGATTTAAATCACTGTTTTTAATCATGATTTAAATCAGCGGCCATGAAACTTGATTTAAATAATTGATTTTAATCATGTTATGCATTTGTACTTTTTTATTGCTTTCCTAAAGAAAGGTTGATTCTTGTTGCTTGATAATAATTACAACATGTTGATTTGCAACTAAATATAGTCCTTACCTTAAATTTGGTGTTTCTTTTTGTTAATCAGGAGGCTATCTATACACATTTATGTAAATAATTATATAACTTAGCTTTTTATTAGATTAACTTTTTGCTTGTGATTTGTCTTAAGCTCTTTTTGGATAGAAATTCAAATGCAATTAAAATGCACAAACTAGCATGGTTAATGTTTTGTTAAATTAAACTGCTTTAAATATGTTGGATACATTTAAAAAAAAGTTTATCAAAACATGTTTTTGATTTAAAACTGATTTATTAACCTGTGTTGTCTCTAATTAGTGAATTGAACTAATTTTGTTTCCAATCATTATGTCCTTTAGGATTTTAGAACTTATAGTTCTCATCCTCTCAAACCTAGCATTTTTTTCATAGATTGATAGAGGAAAACAAGCTTTCCTGCTTTTTCAACTCCCAACTGCTTTCTTAATTTGAAATACACTAGTAATTGAACTGCAGTAGTTGAATAAATTGTAATGAAGAAAATATTTTTTCTGTACCGGCAGAAGAGGCTACTGCTGTCAAAAGCTGGTGTAGCACTTCAGCAAACTCAAGTTACAAGTTCTTTGCTGATGACTTCTACCAGTTACCTGGTTTGACTGTCTTTTAAAACTTGGCAGCAAACATGTACGCCTTAATCTTTTAATGCTTAAATTAAATAATTTTAAGTTGGTAATAAATTTTGGCCTCAACATAGGTTGTCAATTTAAAATTTAATTTTACATAGGTGTATTTTTTTTAAATAGGTGTATTTTAACTTAAATAAAATCCCTTTTAAATGATGAAAAACACGGACTTCTATTTTTTTATCATTGGTTTAATCCACATGTAGATCTTATCTGACAGATAAACACCCAGGGAGGTCTTAACTTAATCATAACACCCAAGATTAGGAGTATCAATGCTGATATTTTGGCTCTTGTGAACCTTTGTTTTTATTTTTTTAACTTCCCATCTTAAAAGGACTATTTCTACATGAGATTGCTCATGTGTAACTGTAGATAGATGGAGAAGGTTGAGGTTGCTGTCACTGTGTTCTGCTGGAACACATTTTCAAAGCTGCTGGCTCGGTTTTACTTATGGGGGAAATGTAGTCCTAAAGTTTAAAAAGTCTTGAACCCTTAAAATTACATGTGTGGCAGTGGGCTGTTTAATATTACTGTAATGTTAAAAGCCATTTTGACCAGATATACCAAAATTGTATGTAATAAGGCCACTTCTTCCAAGAGGTCCCGAAGTCTTAAGCTACAGTTCTCCTGGTCGACACCTGGTATCTGAAAACTGTTTTTCTTTTAGCTTCCTAAATGATGGATGATGCAGTTTGTTCAATTTGGAATTTGCCTACTGTTTCCATATTTGGAAATCAGCTCAGCATTTCCACCATGACACCAAATGTAAAAAGCCTTATCCTGCTTCCCCAATCCTCTAGAAAAATATAGTTACATGCTAAAATGTTTATTGCATAACCTGCTCTGAATTAAACTGAGAACCCTCAATTTCTCTCCATGAGACTCTTCCCCTTCCCTCTCCTTTTTTTTCCAGCCTCTACGTTTGAAAATTAGCAATATTCGTTTTGGAGAATTTGTTTACACCAAATGTATAATAAAAATTATCAACCGCCATCAGGTCCTGCAGAGGTATTGTTGATGGTATGACTTGAATGGCAGCTAAGTCAAGTTTTGGGGCTTTTTTTCCCCTCAGTCATAGTCCACTGGCTATCACTAATGTAGGGCAGAGAAGAACTATGTAGGATCTTTTCAGAAAAATCATTGTCCAGAATGATGAAATCTGCTGAGACAAAGCATAGCTTTGACAAAGCAAGAGTCAATGGGAACATAGAAAAATCATGCTTTAAAATTTGGTTTCTGAGTTTTACAGTATCACTAAACTGTAAAATATTTTACTAAAATTAGTATCTTGAAATAATAAACCTTGCTGATCCTTTTAGATCAGAGATTTATTTTCCTTGTAGGAAGGTCCTTCTGTGAAGCATCCCGGGAGAATGTTGTACATAACTAATTATAAATCCATTTAAAAAAAAATAAAAGGCTATTAATGGTGGTCCTCAGATAACAAGAGATCAGATATAACATCACTAACAGTAGTCACTGGAGTCAATGAATGCTGCTGAACCTAGATTTGGTCAAAGAAAATAAATATATTTTGTTATTTAATTATTTTTATGGTACATTTTGTGGATTAAATAAAACTCCTGTAAAAGTTTAGGTATCCATTTAAACTTTTGATTTAGATTAGCAGAATCATGAGTAAAACAGCTAGGGAAAGTAGCAATATGAAAACATCTGTTTCCTAAAGTGTATTTCATTTTTGAACGTGAGACTGTATTTCATGCATTTGTAAAGCATGCTAGACCTTGTGCATTTGGTAACGTAATTTAGCAGATCATGCTTATATGATAATGCTTAACACTTAGCTTTGCAGAGCTGGGGAAGGTCAAGAAAATCTGCTTCCCAGTGCACCTCTGCAAAAGGAGGAAAAACTAGAGCTGCCGTTGGCGCTCGCCAGCCCCAGAGGGGGGCGTGGCAGGGCTGCATTGTGGTCCTGCCCCCACAGCATCCTCAGAGCTGCCCTGGGGAACATTCTGACTAAATCTCTCCCACATTGTGCTGCCTGGTGCTGCTCCCAGTGCCCAGGGAATATAACACCTGTGGTGATGGTGCTTCCTTTCTCTCCTCAGTTTGAGTAATAGTACTGCCAGCCCAAAATGTTCAAAACTGGTGAGTTGGGCCCAAAAACCATGTTTTAAAAATCATGAGAATTTTTTAAATGTTGGTTTCTTTTCAAATGGGCCATCTGGCTTTTGAGCCTTTAGGATTCATGTTTTCAAGCTTCTCTCCATGGCCATGAGGGCTAGAAATCTTTTTTTCAGTCTAAGCCTGGGCGTTTGTGTAGTGACCTGACTAGGGCTTTATAAAAAGCAAATATTGGGGTACTTGCACTAAAATCGTGAGTTGGCAACGCTGGGTTCAGACTCTTAGGAGCTGTCACTGAATTTTAAGAGTTGCCCAAGGTAGGTGAATGACAAATAAGGGAATATGTATCAGGGGCTCTTCATCTAGCCACTCAGCCACCTCCCCTATAAACACTAGCTTACAGAGAAATGACCTATTCTTTAATGCTCATTCATGGGAACAGTATATCACTTAGTGCTGTAAAAACCTACAGCGTTTGGAGGGGAATAATCCCAGTTCTCATCAGGCACAAACTGGTTAAGATAAAATCCTGTATATTAACTAGTAAAAATGGGTTAATCTATTATAATGTAATGCCGTGGTAAATCTGTGCTTTCCTCAGCTATTAGCTGCAGCCCACGCTCCTTACTAGCTGCAAGTCAAGGATACTTGAGAAATAGAAAGCAGAAAGCCTCCCGGAAATAAATTAATATGCATTTGTCTGAATTATTCTCTACGTTGTATAGTTTTAACTTGTTTACCACAATCACTTTGCCACAGGCCACTGTAGCAGACTGTAGCAAACATGGTCTTATCCCAGTTTTTAGAATCTTTGGGGTAGCTTTTCTTTTTCACGTAAAGTGTTCTGAAACATAGTTTTCCATAAAACTGTTATGAGTCATGTTACCTAGTATGCAACATTTATTCCACTGAATGAATCTCTTTTGTACTGGAAATGAAACGCTTCAATTTTTAACCTCTTAGTCCCAGAGGTTCATCCCGTTATATTAAAGAGACATACTTGCAAAATAGCATGAATATTGGAAGAAAAAGGATTCAGGAGGGTCCAGTGCATCCCATTGGTAGGGTTGATCTTATGGCTACCTGTTGTCTTCACACGCGAATGAAAAGTAGGAGCCAAACCATAGACTAGGACAGGGGTCGGCAACCCGCGGCTCCGAAGCCGCATGCGGCTCTTCAGCCACGGTAAGCTATGTTTTGCGGCTCCAGACTATTTTTCTTTAGTCAGTGGAAGAGGGGGCAAAATGGCTCTTTTGATAGTAAAGGTTGCCGACCCCTGGACTAGGATAAGAGCTATGGTAATATATCAACTCGAGTGTCATCTGTTGAAGTCTTTCTTTTAACATGCAGGAGAGCCACACAGAAGAGCATGAAGGCGAGGAGCAGGTTCACGATCAGGCCCAGCAGCAGGAGGAGTACTGACCTGTCCAACATCTTTGACAATTTTCGTTCTGTGTGGGAACTTTCTTCTGGAGAAAGGAACATGTGTGGCCTCAAACTCAAAACCAGTCACTCCCAGTCTGCCATTAACATTTATGTACTGTAGTGAGTGCCAGCCATCCACTGCATTCTGTCCCCTTATTTGCCAAGATGCATTTGCAGAAGTCTTCTTTCAGTGTGTCTGCCTGAGAGATCATAGGGCTACATCACCTACTGTACATCACTGCAACTTCACCACTTGGCTGCTTGAGATTTGTTCTGCTTTTTAAAAAATATATATATTTATTTTTTCCTTTTGTCTTAAGTATGATACATTTGTAATTTGTTCACAAATATTTATATTGGCATCTCTTGTGGCAAGAAGTACTGTACCACTAGATGTGTTTGTCACTTGGTGGTGCTTTGGTATTTTCAAGTACATCTGCCTTGGGGCATAAATTTGGTCAAACAGTTGGAGCCCAGGGATACATTAGAAGTGATACTCAAGCTATAATGATGAGGTGTGTGTTGTGGAGGGAAAAGGCTTATGTTACTCACGTTGTTCCTTATCCTGTATTCACAAAACAGAAGGCAAAGCAACAGTTTCCCTAATAAAGATTTAAAAACCCCGAGTGTTTTACACCAAAGCATGTTAGAAAGCTGCACGATATGTTTTTGTTTCTGGAGGATACTTAACTGTTGGAAAGTTCTGTCAACTTCCTGACTTTTCAACAGAAGCTTTCCTTGCTGCTTTCTTTTGAAGGCCCTATGTTAGAAATTCCCTCTCTGCCTCCAGCTCAGTGCTGAGTCAAGAGACAACGGTCTCCCTCTCCTGGAACTGCATCTGCAGAATGCCATCTCTGACTTTATATTCTGCCTCCCACCCCTACAGATGAGGATCAAATGGCTCAGCCATTCCTCT
Organism: Mesoclemmys tuberculata; assembly: GCA_007922155.1. Lineage (NCBI taxonomy): Eukaryota > Metazoa > Chordata > Testudines > Chelidae > Mesoclemmys > Mesoclemmys tuberculata. The sequence continues at coordinate 64,498,063 of ML675601.1, forward strand.
TTCTGACTCTAGCCTCCTTTCCCCTCGGCCATACACATGTGGAAGATGAAGACTTCCTTACTGGGGCTAGGCATGTTCAAGTTGATTAGCAGCAAGCCAGCTGCAGAACCAGTCCTGAAACTCTTGAGAGAGACTCCTTTTAAATGTTAAATGATTTGAATGCTGATTGAAGGCATATTTTTCCCATTGCTGCTTAGGCCAATTCGTATGCTTAGTAAATTAGCCAGAAGTCCTGGTAAAGAACACGTTAGCAGGGGAATCAGCTGCAAGGGCCAAAAACAGTTCTGCAGGCTGATTGACCGTACTACTGGATAGGTTGGCCCACTGCAGAACCAGATCTGACTTAGAGACTTCTGTGCCAAGGGTGTTTCTTTCTAGTCAGGTTCCTTGTTATCCTGTTCTAAAATATGACATTTTACAGACAGAAATATAGTATATAATGCATTTAAAAGCATTCTCTTTTTTTTAAATCTTAAAATTGTACATTTTTAGTCTTTCTGAATCTCAGTTGCCTTTCTTTGGCACTTGGTGTTCCTGGCTTCTGTCACTTGATTCCTTAATTCTAGATTTATTACTTTGGTTATTTGATTCATCAGGCACAAGAAAAAGTCTCATCCCAGGCTACGATCACTGAAAAGCTCAGTAAAACCTTCTGAAAGGTGTATCTATTTAAATCTTTATGCAGTTGCTTCACTGATTAAGCTCCGGTACTAAATTTATACTGAAGTAGAAGGTTTTTAAGTCTTAAAAAAACAACTTCAATTCTCTCATCTTTTGCAGCAAAGTGATTCTATTTAGTTAAACATGAGCAATCTCTCCTACTGAGTTTCACACCACAACCAGTGTATAAAATACCTTTAAACGTTAGAACAGGTGTTTCCATTTCCTCAATTGCTCTCTTGGGTCAGCAGCGTAGTATCCAGTCCCTGTGGGTTGAAAGTGTTTTCTGGCTCTGACCCCAGCATTGATCTCACTTCCTACCCAATAATAGGTAGAGAAAATACTGTAGCTCTATAATCTAGCACTTTCATTTCTGTTTTTAGCTTAATTGATTTGCTCGGTTTCAATTAAAATCCTATACGTAAAGGAAATTTAAAAGTGAGTTTTTTATACGTATATAAAATACATTATCATGCTCCAGCACAGATAGAAGATCCAGGATATTTTCTGTCTAAAATGTCAGCATTTAGTATAATAGGAGTTCTTTCTAGTTGAACTGAATTTTAGGGCCCAGTTCTTAATTCTTTCAGTCTCCAAAACTTTCATTAGCCTCTGTGGGAGTTCTGGTGGTGTAAGGCATTCAGGATCAGACCCAACACTGTTACTGGCATCAGCACCACATTGTGATCACTGATACAATTCCATTATCTTCCATTTATATGCACATTGGCGTGTGCTTCCTTAAAAAGTGCTTTTCCAAGGCTGCAAAATGGTTTGAGTTTTCTGCTTGCAAGATGGTTCTCTACAAAGCTGCCCTGTCCTACCCTTTTCAGCTAAAAGTATAAAAAAGCCAACCTGTCCTTTCCTGAAAATTCTCCTCCTTTCTTCTGTCTTGTAATTGGTTCGAGGAGTATAATCCTTTCACTGCTTTGTAGCAGGCAGGAAGTGAGTGATGTAGGGCACAGGGATGGTAGTTACCCTCTCAAGCCAGAGAGGCTCAACTGTCCTGAGGAGTGATACTCTGGAAGGGAATGGAGTTGTCCTCCCGCCCGGGTGAGTAACCCTACTATTCCGTTATGGTTTTAATATGCATTTGTAATTACTTTTACTAAATAGCACACCATAAAGCTTTGGTTCTATATTAAATGTAAACTGAAAGGAATGTAAACATGTATTGTTAATTATAAATAGATAAGTAATGACTTAATAGATGCAAAAAGGTCTTATTCAGATGTATCAGTCATTTTACATTACCCACAAATTGTCGCATGGTAGAGTAGGGTTTTTTTTGTCTCTGAATATGTGAATAACTTGACTTGCGTTTCTCTTTTTACATATTTAATAAAAAAAAGTATATGTTAAAGTCTGTGTAGCTCTAGAGACTATTCAAAACAGTTTAAAATGGTAGTTTTCTATTTATATATTAAACTGTTTCATTATTAATTGCAAATGGGACCAAGGGAAGAAAGAGAGCCAAATGCTTTAAAAGGAGATGTGGTTCATAATGTATGTAGAAATTTCTTTTCGGGAACCCAACAATTGTATCACCCTTTCACAAATCTCAGGACGAGATGAATGAAAATATAAAAAAATAAAATAAGGTGCAGATTATTCTTTTGGCAAACTCTTTCCAGTTTCAGAGTACTAAATCTCTTGCAGCTGTAGTTAATTTGGATGTAGGTACAGCAAAAGTAAATCAAGAGGTGAAGAGAGAATATTATAGTGAAGATCTATATCTATATCTGAAATTCCCAATGGACCTTTGCTGCAGAGGTCTAATAGTAGGGATGCCATCTTAAGTGCAACTTCGAAAAGAAATTTAAATTGGGATCAGAAATACTTGCTCTGTGAGACAAAATAGCTGAAAGAATGCATTAAAGCCAACCCCAGGGATCTGACTCAGTCTCCTGGGGGAAATTGTACTCAGATATTTGCTGCTAAGCCTTAGGGAATAGGACTGGGAGACAGGGAATGCTTTCCTTCCTAGAGGGGAGAAGGATCTAATCTAAATTGCTCTTGATCTCCATCTAGAGGTTTACTTTAATGTTTCATAGCAGCTTCAGAGAAGGCTGCTTTGTCCATCCGTTCAGCAGCATCTTTAGCATGTAAATGAGTAAATTTTGGAAGGAAAAGAGAGCAGAAGGCCATAAAGGGGTGGGCAAAAATCTAGTGACCCCCCACTCAGTCCAACCAGATTGAGTTCATTGTCCCAGTGAGAAGATTATGGTAAATGCCCTTCATCAGAGTGGGTAAGCAAATCTGTGTTCCGGTGTCTAACATGCCACACCATAAAGGGTATAAATTTCACTTTCATTTGAAAATAATGGTGTAACTAACCATCTGTTGTACAGATGTACCAAGTAAAAGGAGACATGGTGTCCAGTTTATCTTCTCCAGTCCTCAGCAGACTGTGAAAAGTCAATCAGTGCTCATACTGTCTTGTTGTGAACAAACCACTCTTTATTCTATTTTGTCAAGTCAGAGTTAACTTACTTTCCAAGACATTCTCTAACAGTGTAACACACACTGTACAGTGCATCATCTGCATTTATGCTTCAGTTTGCTTTAATGTGGCTTGTGGTGACAAAGTTAATTTTTAAAAAACAGACTTAGTTTGCATATGTTATATAGCTTCCACATGAAATAGTACAAGAAATTAATTTACACTAAAACTCTGTGCTATGCATTTTTAAAAGATCAGTATAGAAACACGGACAGCATGGTAGCATTTCAAGTTTTGTCATTTAAGTTAGTAAACTATTTCAAGGTACTAAAATACAGTGCACCAAATTAAGCCACTTCTACGTACATGTACATTTCCAACAGTTTACAAATAAATGAGGACGGAAAACAATATAGATAATGTTCCTGATGTAACTACTCCAACTGAGATTCTAATACACTAATACTCTAATACATACTGTACTTCAAAAATTATGATGTGCTTACATTCACACAAATATTTTCCTGATATTTTTGATGGATGGATTTTTAAAAACTTTGAAACTCTATAGGTGTCAAAATAGGAGAGAGAACACTGTTCCAGTATATACGGTATTTGAATTAATATTTAATCCTGTCAACGAATGAGACTTCAGAATCTTTGCCTCAAACTTCAGTTTCACAGTTACATGCACTCAAGGCTTCCCCTCCAGCAGCTCATGAAATACACAAGTCTTAGAGCTGGTTGGCCCAGCAAGTATTCCTTCATGCAGCACTGGAATCCTGATCTGGAGACCTCATGCTCCCCTATACCTCAAAAAAGGCCTGGTGCAACCAAACCCCCAACTTTCATGTCCGTCTCCACTGTCTGCATCAGTAAGAGGGAAGGGGACTCATCATTTCAGGAGTGAAGGCAGCACTTTCCCCCAGTGGCTGACTCAACCCTTGGCTTGAATTGATGTGATGCAAGCACAATTGACAGTTAAATCACACACACTTGAATAGCTGGGACTAGAACTCTGGGTCTCCAAATCCACATATCCAGGTTGCTGAGTCTAAATTATCTTTCTCTGAGTTTGGAGGAGCAATAGGTCCCTTGTGTCCTCTTTTGGGCAAGTCAATATACTGCACTCTGTCCTGAGCACTTGCTCACTCCAGTATGATAGATTCATATGGGAGATAGCATACAACATGTGGGATTTAATCACATTAAGCCAGAGATTAGTTCTTTATACAGGTAAAGTAGTTGCCCTCTCTCTAAGATGGGGAAACATGGCAAACACGCAAATTTGCTGAACGTCACATTACATTACTGCTTTGGAAGAGTGACACCTACCAAGAATGACTCAAGGTTTGAAGGCCAGGCCAGGCCAGGCTAGGCCATCCCCTGTAATATGTTACACAGACTGAAATTTGAGAATGGGCAAGCCATAAACCAGCACCTTCCCAACACTCTGCAGGTGACCGAATTAGTTAATGCTCCTCTTGAGCGAGCCGTTGATGTGAACTCCAAATGTGGGCTTGTGTGGTGGTGGGAGAAGAGCGAAGGGGGGACAAAGCTAGAATAAAAAATGGGTGAAATGAAAATGCAAGGAATCCTCCAATGTCTTGACTGTTGTGGGATTAATCCTTGCCTTTGGGAAGTGAAATATCTAAGTATGCTATAAACTCATCAGCCAGTCCACCAGGTTCCCCTGTGAAGTAAGTTTAATGCTCAGCTTGTGCATGTGGAAATTAATGTGAATTGTCCAAAGCCAGAAAGCCCATTTGGCTAGGGCAGCATGCGAGAGCAAGAGAGCCTAAGTTCAAAGGCCTGTGTTTTTACCCCAGCCAGGAGAAAAAAGAACATCAATTAAGTAAGCAGTTTTCAGCTACACACAAACACTTCACATGTTTTAAATGTCTCTGTAGCCTGCTTCCCACCCCATGCCCAAATATGCCTTTCCCATATAACCTATTTAATGTACTGTTAAATAGCAACAGGAATTTGCAACTCAATTATATGGACCAGAACACTTACTGGCTTGGTCAAATAACTGATTTGTATGTATTGCATACATAGCTGAGGCTAAAAAAAATACTATTTACAAAGGATCTTACTGGCCATTCATGTTGTGTCTGTTTGGTTTTGCAAGTTTGTGTGTCCAGTTACCCTAGCATTCGGGCCCTGCCTTCACAACAAGGTTCGTGACTCTTCAAAGCTTTGTCGTGGACAAGTTTTCTTTTAATAAATTAGCAGCTTAGAGCTGGGTTTGTTGCTTGTTGTTACTTAGTGAAGCACCAACAATGTGCTTTGTGCTGTATAAGGCACAAATGTAAGGGCAATCCCTGCCCTGCAATGCTTGCAATTTTACAGATCAGGCAAGGCTCACGGAGAGAGTACGGGATTTAAAGGATCTCATTTAGCTTGCAGTTTCTTGATCTCATTCTCGTCACTGATTAACTTGATAACTGCTGTATTTGGGGCCATGTGGGAGAAGTGAGACTTAAGGAAGGAAATGGCGTGTGGCTGGCATACTGGAAGATCCATGCAAATATGGCATCACTGCAGGCACATATATGTGAGCCAGGGAAGGAAGTGTAGGTGACATCAAAACTGGCTTCACTGGTGACAGGACGGGATGGAGAGTGGGCACTATTAGAAAAGCTCAGTGATGTATTATAGCGTAGGATTGATTTGTGCAGGGTTTCAAAGATAGGGATGAGAAGTTTAGACCTGATATTCTAGCAAAAAGAAGATAGGATAGGTGGGATAGGCGATATTAGCACCAGCATGACTAGCAACCCTTTAATTACTGGACTAGCATTCTCTTAACACTGCTGAGTAGCTCCTTGTCTCAGCACTTTGAACTCAGACCATTATACTCTGGTTATTTTAATCAGTAGAGTACCACTATTTTTAATCATAAAAAACACAGCTGAGAAGCTCCATGGTAGTGTTTATGTTCTGGTCACAGCAAAGATGTTCATTCTTGACTGTGTTTCTTCAAGGAAAAGATGTAAATGTTGAAATGTTTACTCGGCTGTCTCCCCTAAAGGTAAATGAAAGTGGTTTGAGTGTTTGGATTAGCAAACATTATTGTACCTGCATAAAAATTCAAAGTCTCTATACTCCTGCTCACAGGAGTTTGGAATTTTAAGCATTAAAGCTAATTAGTTTTGATTTTGATTTTATTTTTTTTAATTCCCCGTGCAGCGTATCGATGGACGATTAAATCACTGGGGACCAGATTCACAGTTGGCATAAGAAGTGGACATTCTTATGCCAGCACAGAATCTGGTCCAAATAATTCAGTTCTAAACAGTGTTATTTTGGCCTGGATTGATGTGTCTTAAAATCTATTATGGCAGTAGCATCCACACACTGACAAGGAGACATTTTTTTCAAGGCAGGAGGCAAAGCTTCTCTATACAGAGTAGCCTCAGGCCTTAAATAAAAGTATGTCAACCAGCTATCTTCTTAATGAAATCTCTATTTGGGACATCTGCTCTTAAAGCAAAGTCACATTAAGGCATGTTTAAGGATTATTCCACAGCAGTGGTAGGACAAAATCTCATTGACTGCAGAAAAATTAATCTGATCAGTAACTCAGATGGTGATAAATAGCAAAAATACATTCAAAGAGTATCCAACTAATCTGACAACTTTTGGAAGATATTTCTGGAACATACACACAATGACTCCATGGCACCTCTAGCATAGGGTGACCAGCCAGCAAATGTGAAAAATTGGGACAGGGAATGGGGGATAATAGGTGCCTATATAAGACAAAGCCCTGACTATTGGGACTGGCCCTATAAAATTGGGACATCTGGCCATCCTACTCTAACATGGAGCTGGGGGGAGGGGCGGGGGACATAGAGTAAATGTTTGGCATGCTGCTTTGCACATGCAAAACAAAATTACTATTTTTTCATCATGTTTTATATTTTACTCTGCTGTAACCTCATTGGATTAATCCCATAGGGAAGAGGCTGGGGATGTGCAGGACACATCAACCAATCAATGAAGATTGACTAGGATAGTCTTAGCTGATAGTCTCTGTAGTATTTTGAGCCACTAAAGATTCTGTTCTTGGAGGTAAGAGATACAGTGCCCATAATGAACAAGTTTGTCTTCCTTTGGACTAAATAAGATAACTATACAGCTAAGAACTAATTCAAAAACAATTCCAAGTAAAACATTCTGACATACTAGTATGTCATAGTAACCACACCAAATCTGACACATGTATCTTCTCCCTCCCATGGCCTCAGTTGTAACATTTTCTGTGTGTGCAATTATGAATAAAATTATAGAAGCATATATTTACCACACAAACTCCATAGTGTACATGAGCAGCTGTAGCTACCATGGTGAATATGGCAAGTACCAGTTCCTCATTCCCGCCCAGGCGCTCTGTTACTGCTGCGTACACCCCAAGAGCTAATGGAAACAGGAGCCAGTGGAAACCTTCAGATCTGGTGTCGCTCATCTGGCAAATTATTACTCTGCACTGTTGGAATAATATAAGAAGCCAGGTAAGACATATTGGGGCAATTTATTTAAAGGAAGAATGTTAGTTTGCTAGAGTATTTTCTGTTGAGAAAAAGTGTGGATTGGGAAACAGGGCTAGTTCCAAAACTGAGATTTACCATAAATGATTATCTTTGCTCCTTTTCTGGCTATGAGTCTTACAGCACTTTATTACATATAATTTAAAACATACATTTCTTTCATGGAGACAGTGTTTTGACATGTTACACTTTGAATTTAAGAATAACTTTGCATAAAGGGGAGCTTGTTTGACACTTGTTTTCATAGACATTGATAAAATTGTAATACTAAATCAAACTTAATCATTGGAGCAATAGATTTCATTCATGGTGTAACTAAATTTACTCTCTCTGGTTCGTTATAATTAAGGGGGGAAATTGTTGTATATGCATTTGAGCTTTTTTTAAACATTATTTATTATCTTTATTGCATGTTCATACATCCTATACTTGAAAACCCACCAGGGAAACCAAAGATTTCCTAGAAAGGTTATGGAGTGACTGGTTCCAGTAAGATTTAGTTAGGTGTTAAGATAGAAGAATCATGGTGAGAGTGATGAAATGAGCATATAAAGCGCCATAAAAATCAAAAGTATTAGTGTTTTATTGAGATCCTGAAACCATAATAAGATTGGTCTCCTATGTATTTTCACTACATAAATTCTGCTTTTCATATGCTTAACCAAAGTTTCATTCAGCTTGAAATGATTAAATACCAAACCATGAATAATATTTTCAAAAGCACCTAAGTCCCTTTTTCAAAGGTGACTTGGGCTTTTACAGGCCAGATTTTTATTGGTATTTAAGCACCTAAAGATCCAGATAGACCCCTTGTAGAATTTTCAAATGCACCCACTTCCATTTAAATGGGAATTAGTAGGATTTTCAAAAGCGCTTGGTTGCCTAATTTCCATGAAATCAATAGGAGTCAGGTGCCTAAGTGCTTTTGAAAATCCTACTAGGCACCTATCCACATCATTAGGTACCTATATACTTTTAAGAATTTGGCCCCTAAGCCTAGTCTAGGCTTGAAAGTTGGATTGACCGAATTACATCAATCAGGGCTGTGGGGGAAAAATTGTGCCCTGTGCGACATAGTTAGGCCAACCTAACCCCACCGTAGGCACAGCTAGCTACTACCTCTTAGAGAGGTAGATTACCACCAGTGATAGAACCCCGCATCAATGTAGGAAGCATCTACACTAGGGCTCTACAGCAGCACAGTTGCAGTACCTGGGCTGCTGTAGTGTAGACATGGCCTAAGTCTCATTAAAAGTCAATGGGATTTAAAAGTCTAAATAATTTTTAAATGAAACTGGCTCCTAAATCACTTATGCACTTTTGAAAACGTTGCTTCTTGTCAACGTAAGTTTGTCTCAGAATTTAAAGGTGGTAAAAACTAGCTTTTATCAATCCTAAAATCAACAGAAATATTTTCACATTTTTAAAAAAAATCAAATGAAAAGTTCATTCCCCTGTAGTGTTTGAAGTCCAAACACTCCAGCATTGAGCTTCTGAAAGTAAAGGTGACACTGACTTCACTAGTTCATTGTGGAAGCTAAAAGAAATGCAAAAAATAAAGTATGTGAATTTATTCACATTCAGTAATGTAGAGCAGGTAAACATTAGCTTACAATGTAGTATTGAAATTGACAGTGTCCCTTTTACAATACAATCAGTTTTAGAATTCACATAGGGAACTGCATTATGCTTTGCAGTAAATCAACAAGAGTACGTCACAGTAATCTTCTTATTACGGACAGAGTATCTTTTTGCTGAGCAACTACATATAGCCAGAAGATAGAATTTATAATGTATTGTTAATTATGTTAAATATGATTTTCCATTAAAACTTATTTCTTAAATTCTCAAATGTGTGTTTGTAATGTCTACTCACATTCCCAGTTTCCATCACAATAAATTACTTCCATTAACATAAGGTATTACCAAAATAGATTGTGCATAAAGAATTGAAATTTCAGTCATTTACTGAGATATGAATTATGAGACACATTGGCCAATACATGATATACAGTACTATTTTAAACCAGAACTACTCTAGTCACTACAGATGACAATAGAAAAAAAATATTAGAATTGAGTTTATCAAATAAAAATGCAAGTGGGAGATTAAGACTCTTCTGATCTAATCCATTTCCCTCAGAATAGTTTCCTACAGTCTACCCTTTAGCGCTTTGGTTCCATTTAAAGTAGCTTCAGAAAGGTAGGTTCTACTATTCCCATTTCACAAGCTAATTGTGTTAGAAGTATTTTTGATAGATTAACATTTTCTTTAATTTCATCCTGTTAAACTCATTCCTATGTGGCAACCCAGCCAATTCCTCTTTCCTTAATGTTCACATTCTTCAAATGCTACAAGTCTTTTATTAATTGACGTATATTCCCCACTTACCCATCACTTGACTATACTGTACATTTTTTTGTCTTTATTAAATTATTCAGTAGCACCTCTTTTTCTAGTAGCTGTCATGTTATTGTTGTGTTTTAGCATTTATTAGTATGTTCAGAAAAAACTGGCAAGATTTAGACATGGCCTGTATGAGAGGCTCTAGAGAAAGTGCAGAGCTGAAAATGATGCCCAGGTTCTGGGCCTGAGTGGTGACGATGGTTGGAGGATGTTGTTCATTGTGAAAGAAGGGAGAAGGAATGGCTTTTGGGGGCAGGGGAAGTATTAAGAATTCTGTTTTAGGTTATGATGATCATAAATGTGTGTATTCCTGTTAAGTCTAGGTCCTCATTTTCTCCCACTTTGTACTAACTCTCTCTTCTTCCTTGAGTCTCAGCCGTTCTGCTTACCTCAGCTCCTTCCATTTATTAGCAGGGAATCTGAAATCTCTCAGGCAGCTGAAGTCTCCACACCCAGCTCCATCCAGAGGAGGTCCAAAAGGGCTCAAACTCTCCCATCCACCATCCCAAATCTTCAATATGAAGTGTTCTACTATTCTGAATGCAAATCTCTGCCTGTCTTAGGGGTGTTTCTAAGTGTGCCTGTAGTTCAGACAGAAGTGTGGCATTTGCCTTTTGTGACTGCGTGCTCAGACCAGCCAACGTTACCTGAACATTTCCCAGGATTCCTTTGAGAGCCCTCAGAGGAACAGAGTTTTGTGTTTCAAACCAGAAAAGAAGCTTCTTGGGGGGAATGGAATGTCTCTTGAAGGCTACGATGCTGCCTCTGCCAAAAGGGCAAATTGTGTGGGAGAGGAGAAGGCCAAGAGCGGTTGGAGATGAGCTGCTGCTAGAAACCGTACCTTTTTTTTGGCCTTGTTTTTCCACAGGTAGATGCTAAAATATTGGGAACTGTTTGTCTCTTAGAGCCTCACATTAGAGGCCTTTCTCTTTTTTTCTCCAGAAGGCTCCTGCTTTACCTATCTAGTCTGACATTGCATGGTTTTGAGGTCAAGAAAAGAAGGCTTTAAGTCAAAAGTGTCTACTGGACAAATAAATATATTGTCAAAGGAATGAGAAGTACAAGATACTGGTAGGTAAAAAAATGTGGGCTGCAATTTGTGGTCTTTTGGGCAGACAGTGAAAACCCAATGTGTCAGAATCTCAGGGTGAAAAACTATTGCTATGACAACCATTGCTTAGTCTCTGAAGGGAATATGAATAAAAAGTACCAACGGAGACGAAAAGAAAAGATGGCTTTTTTTGCTTTTGAAATGTTAATTATTTCAATTACTATTTACACATTTTAATTGATGTAACCCTCTATTCAGCAGTAGTTATCTCAATAAGACAGGATCTTGAAATACATATTACACTGATTAGCTTAAATAATAAATTGCAGCATAACAAGAAACTTTTGGTTCACTTTGTTGTTTTTCCCCTATAAAGTATCCTGACATTATTGTTCTTGATTGGTTGAGATGCATATGTAATATCTGCCTATTGCCTGTCAGATTTCCCTTAGTATCAGGAAATGCATATTTCTCATGTAAGAACATACACAGCTCTCTTAGAAATGTAAATGGAATGACAAATTCATACAATGAATTTTGTACCCTTGAAAAATGAGGTACCCTGGCACTGCTGAGTGCTGTCTCCAAGGTGGAGCTAATTCCGTTGTGACTATCAAAGGCGTATTTTAAAAGGATATTTGAACATCAGCACTATACATGAATATCCATTTCTGGTTTTACAAACCAAATGTTTAGAGCCCTTCAATGAGAGCTCCTGGCTTCCAACCTAAACTGCCAGGATTTCACATCTCCTGTAATGCAGGAAACCTCAGTTTGTGTACATGTTACATTTTGCACTACTTCATGCCAACCTAACAACCTCTTATATGCTGGAGTAAGAAAAATGTGCACTTTATTACAATGAGCACAGTACTGATTAATATTCATTTTTATATAGTGAAACTGTGTACTGGAATTTATACCAGAAGTATTGTTAAAAATATACCATAAAATGTGCATCTTCCTGTAAAACAACCAAAATATATTTACCTGTGGAAGAACAAGATTATACTGAAAAGGTGTACACAGATTTAATGCTTGTTGAACATCTCAGTACATTTGCAGCTCGCTGTATAAAGCGAATTGTTCACTTCACATAATTCTCAAAAAATCTTTTCATCCTCATGTAAGCAGTTGCGTTATTTACATAAGTAAACATGTATTTTTGAACTCGTACAATATCTTTTGCAAGGTGGTATGAATTTGGTATGTTCCCACAAGTTAGTTCCATGCATGAAGCCCAGTTTTTCAGGGTTTCTCCTGGGGCGGGCAATTTTACAGCATAAAGCCCTGATTTAGCAAAGCACGTAAGCATGTACTTAAGTCCCACTGAAGTCAAGAGCTGTCTTAAATGAAGGCCTAACCCCTGATTTCAATGAGAGCTTAAGTATTAAAATTATGTTCTGTTTTATTGCATGGTGTTCCATATTGCTTTTCCACACAGATTTAGCTTCTATCTACATTAGATGAAGAAAGAGGTTGCTAGGGGACAATGAAAAATAGCATACAAGAAATTCAGAGGGCTATATCAAGGCCTAGGCATCACTTATAGCCTCAAAATATTACATATACTGTAGTCCTTGTGCTGGTCCTCTAAACTGGGCTAATAGGAAGTACCCTATTACACCTTTGTGTTTCATATGTTTCATGAAATAAAGACAGCATTGTCCATAAAACCCTGGAAAGCAGACCTTAGAAAAATTTTACACTATTCAGGAATAAATATCCAAAACCCTCTACTAACATTGCTGAAAGCTTCAGGGAATTAGTGTAGTATATTTTTATAAGTGAGGATTTAATGTGGAAATTCTATTAGACCCTTCATTTCAGTGGCACAAGAGCAGTATAAGTGATTCGGGGTTTTGTTGTGGTTGTTTTTTTTTTTAAATAAAGTTACTCTTCTTTCTTTTAGTCACATTAAGTAAAAGAACAATTTAATCCTACTCAGAGAGGATAATGACTCTAAATATACACCATAGTCACAAATATACTTACAATAACATTTGAGAAAACAACACCAACCATCCATAAAAACAGTCTGGTTTGTTCTGCTAATATATCACATGGCGATAAAACCACCCAGATAGTAAGGAACGCAAACAGCAGCACAGGAGATACCAGAGGTAGAAGTCCTTCATACAAAGACTCTTTCTTCAATGTTTTCTTTAAGTATGCTCTGCAAATAAAGAAAACTATCTATTTTATGGCGTGAGATGCATGTTTTCTAATCTACACCTCCCCAACAACTTCAAAACTAATGTGAACAAAGTCCATAAAGCTTAACAGTTCACCTCCCAAACATTATTACTATTGTGAACGTTTTAGCTATTTAAACATTAAGAGATCCTAGGATACCTATGTAACTCTATTTACTTGGCTAAAATTAGATTGTTTTATTCATATGAGGTAGTCTCTGGTCAGCTTCACCTATTCATCACTGTCTAGCAATAAAATACTAACCCTCATATCCAGTGTTTTGCAGTACCTGTTTTTTTTTCAATTGTCATCCCATTTTATAGCAAGTCCATATGCTGTGCAACTCTAATTAGAGGCTGCTGAAACGTGTTCATCCATTATACCATACCTCTTTAATGACAGCATGTTGGAGTTTATGGCTGATTAGTATTATTATTTGCTTAGTTTTAGATACATTTCTGCTAAGTGATTTTTTGTGGCATTACCCAAATTCTATTGTATGTGGAATCCATTTTTAAGTAGTAAAATATAAACAAATTTGTTCTTTCTTGATTGTTGATATTTTAGTGCTTTTAAAGGGGGTAAAGAACTGACTGTTGTCTGCCAGTTAGAGGAAAGGATAAATGTAAAATAAACAGGGATTATGCCTGTATCCAGTCCTCCTTATTAACACAAAACTCCCAAAGAATATATATTAAATCAATGGGAGTTTTGCATCACTAAGGATTATATGATTGGGTAATTGATTCATACTTAAAGTTAAAAAGGACAACTTTAGGTACAGTTTATATTGAAAGATGCCGGACTACTTGCATGCATATAAAACATGAATGAATCAGGTCCACTGAATTTTTTGTTGTCACAAAAACCAAAAAACCCTTGCTGACAAAATACCTGCTGAAGTTCAGAGAAGCAGGGTGGGGCAGGTTTACCAGAAAACTTGAATTCTTAATTACCAAAGTTTCTGAGCATGACCATGAGAATCCAATAAATCAGACCTTGCTGTATGTTTAGAACTACTGTACTTTTCTGTTCAGAGCAGTGATATAAACCAGCAGAAGGCTTGAGAGAAGCCCTGCCAAATGGTTACGTAAGAGGGCAAATGTTAAGCAAAACAAAGTGCTGAGAAAGAGAGGAAAGAAAATATAGAATATTCACTGATACTACCAGGTCTCTGGTACTTTTCAGGGCCAATAAGCCCACATTTTGAACTGGATAATGCCTCCCTGGTGCAGGTTCATTTTTGGGATAACAAAATTACCCTGACACAGGAGACACCTCTGGTGGGAATATGCTGCAGGAAGCACAGTCCCTCTTGGAGCATCCCAGCATGCAGGTGAAGTGCAGAAGCTGCCTCATTTCTTTGGATGGTGTCACTTACTCCAACAGCTAAGCAGGCTGATGTGCAAAGGGGTGGGAATATGCCCATGCCTCTTCCCTGCTCTCTTGGGCTGTGTTTTTGTAAAGCACTTTGAGATCCACAGTACAAAATACACTGTGTAAGGGCTAGGTATTATTTTATATCATATCTAAATTTAAAACTCTATAGTATTTATATTGCACTAATGCCTAGAAGCCTCAGCCCAGTTGTACTTAGCATATAGTAAATGCATATAGTATGCATATAGTAAATGACAATCCCTGCTCCTAGGAGCTTGGGGTGTGAAACACCAGATGTAGCAGGTAGATGAAATAAACAAGCAAATATAGGGGAGAGGGAAGGACAGTATAACAAAAATAGGCTATTTTAGCATAGACTAGCCATATGTACAATTTCATAGATGTAATACACCAAACATTAACAATTTGCCACCTGCCTAGCCATTATTTCATGAGTTATCTGTCTGCTGCATGGCAGAGGTAAGCTTTAAAGAGAGATTTGAAAGATGTTAAGATGGTGTGTTGAATGTAAGTTAATCAACAATAATAATCTATTTGTAGTGGTCAATAATATTTGGAGAAAATCATGGAGCACATTTGACTGCAAATAAAATGCAGTATTATTAACCACAGTGTACATCTGTTTAATTTGCATGTTGAAGAATCAGAATTATAAAGAAGAACTGTGTTAGACTATGGGCTTGTCTACACTTAGGCCTGGTCTCTACTTACCGGCAAATTCGGCAGCACTCGACAGGAGTTACACAAGCTACGTAGAGTAGCTTATGTAACTTACGTCGACTTCCTAAATTCTCTTGTGCGCCTCGTCTCCACTACGCTGCACCGACAGGAAGTGTGAACCATCGATGCAGCGCTATGCTTTTTTTGGAGGTGGTTTTATTGAATCAACTTCCAGATCGATTGAGCGGGTCTTCATTTCCACGCAATCAATCTGGATACATCAATCTGATGGCAGCAAATTTGCCGCCATCAGTGAAGACATAATCTTAGAGAGCTGCAGCTGCGTTGCTGTTGCACTTAGCGAACAAGCTACCTATGTCAACGGGAGATCTTCTCCCATCAGCACAGTGCTGTCTACACTGGGCCTTAAGTTGGTATACCTATGTCACTTCAGGGTATGGATTTTTCACGGCCCTTTGTGATGTAGTTATACGGATACAAGTTTGCCGAGTAGACTAAGCCTCAGTGTCTGCAGGACTGAAAGTGAGAGGGAAAAAGGAAGCAATATAAACATGAAAAAGAAACCAATGTTACCAATTGTGTTTCTGTAGTCAAGTTTTCACACGGTACATTCATGGGACTGCTGCTGGCTAAAAGAAATGTAGCATTTTCAAATGTTGCATTTATTTCTCTTGTGTGAAAAGCATAAAATTCAATGATTTAAGTAGGACTGTATAACACTTACTTATGTTAATGCACTTACATATAAATGTTGTATAGCGTCTGTGGAAGTGAAAGAAATATACTGCAGCCTGGAAAGAAACAAGAGTCATATATGGTGTTTTATGGTCATGCTGCATTGATGGCATCAAATTTTTATTGACATGATAACTGAGCTATTCTGCCTTGTTATGAGATGATTCTGTACTGGGCATGTAAAGTGAAATCAAAGGCTGATTCCAGCAGCATAAGAGAAAGTTATTTACTGTGACTGGAGGTTCTTCAAGATGTGTGGTCCTTATTTGGATTCCAGATGTGGGTGCACATGTGTGCCGTGCACCAGAGCTGTTTATAGTCCCGTCCATTGACCTGCATGTGCTTCATGTGTTGACCGCGTGGTGCATCTGAGGCTTTAAGAGGCTGTGCGGGTCAACGCCACTCCAGCTCCCTCTTACCAGCAAGCAATGGAGCCCATAGCAGAGGAGATGGAGGGCGGGTATTGGAATCCAAATAGGGGACCACACATCTCGAAAAACCTCCAGTTACAGTAAGTAACCTTCTCCTTCTTCGAGTGATAGTTCCTATATGGATTCCAAATGTGGGTGCATAGCAAGAAGGGCTCAAAATGGAGGTGGGTGCCAGGACTCACAGGAGGTAACAGTCTGCAAGATGGCACATCTAACTGCCACATCTGCCTCTGCTGCTGGGGCAATGGCATAGTGAGCAGTAAAGGTGTGGATGGAGGACCACGTGGCTACCTTACAAATGTCCTGCCACAGAATATCCACGAAGAAGGCCAGTGTGATGCCGTGGAGTGGGCCATGACTCTAGGGGGTGGAGAAAAGTGAAAGAGCGCATAACATTCCTCAATGCAACAGGAGGTCCACTTAGAGATTCATTGCAAGAAAAGGGTGTGCCCCGACAGTGCTCTACAATGGCGAGGAAGCATCTGGGCAAGGCCCAGAAAGTGCAGGTGTGTTGGAGATAAAAGGCCAGCACACAGCAGACATCGAGAATTAAATGTGTGTGCCCTACGAGAGGTGTATGGTTTGGGGTAGAAAATTGGAACATGGATAGATTGGTTGAGGTGAAATGGAGAGGCACCTTGGGAAGAAACTTGGGGGTGAAGTCATAAAGAGACTTTGTCATTTTGGAAGACAGTAAAGGATGGGTTGGCCATCATAACCACCAGCTCATTAACCCATGTTGGGGAGGTGATGGCCCTCAAGATCACCTTCATAGAGCAATGGTCAAGAGCGCAGGTTGCAAGGGGGTCAAAAGGAGGCCTTTTGAGGGCATATAGGATCAGACTGAGATTGCAAGACAGGGTGGGCTTCCGCACCAACTGGAAGGGGTTTGAGTAGTCCGTGGAGGAAGTGGTTGGTGATCGGGTGACTAAAGATGGAGAAACCATCCAAAGGAGGGAGGGATGCACTGAGGGCCATTGGATGGAGGAGTGGGTGAGGCTTGACCATCTAAGGTGGAGAAGGTAGTCGAGAAGGACAAGAATGGAGATGGAATCCATAGAATAGCGGTGGTGGTGTGCCCAAGTGGTGAAATGTCACCATTTCGCTTGATAGCAGGCTCTGGAAGATGGTTGTCCACTGTGCATGAGGACATCATGCACCAGCATGGAGCACATACTCCACCCAAATACTAAGCAATCATGTGGGGTGGTCGATAAACTAGTACTGGCGGGGCCAAAACGGAGCTACGAGGATGATCCGTGCTTGATCGCAGTGCACCTTGCACAGTACTTATGAGAGCAGGGGGATGGGCGGGAAGGCATAGTGGAGTTTGGTGGTCCAGGGCAGGAGAAAGATGTCGCCCTGGGAGTCTGGCCCAAGGGCTCCTCCTCTGGCACAGAAGCAGCAGAGCTTGTGGTTTGTGATGGTTGTGAATCGGTCCCAGTGCAGCATGCCCCACTGGCAAAAGACCGAGTGGAGTGTGGGATTGTGTAGCTCCCATTTGTGATTGACATAGAAGGGCCTGCTGAGCATGTCTGCTGGGGAGTTGCTGGTGGCTGGGTGATGCCCAGCATGGAGGGTTACTCCGTGCCTGAGGCACCAGTTCCAGAGGTGAAAGCCTCCACGTGGGGGGAGGGGGCGGGGACCGGGCATTGCCCTTCTCATTGATATACACAACTGCTGTCATGTTGTCAGAGAGCAGTTGAACATGCAGGGATCTGATGAGGGGCAGGAACACCTGACAGTCAAGGTGGGTGGCCTGCAATCCTAGGATGTTGATCTGCATCCAAGCCTCCCTGGGTGTCCAAAAGCCTTGAGCTGTATGGCCTTCCAAGTGAGCACACCACCTGATGAGTGAGGTGTCTGGTGAGAGAAGTGGGGGGAGTTAATTGGATGCCAGCTAGAACTTTGGAAGGGTTGGTCCACCAAGTGAGGGAAGCCAGGATGGAGGTGGGGGGGAAGCAAGAGTGGCTTGCCAGGTGATCCCTCTGTGGCTTGTAGACCAACCAGAGCTACAGTTGGCAGCACATATGCAGGGTTGCATATTGTGTCACAGAGGCCCCATGTGGCCAAGGAGGGAAAGGCACCAGCAGATACATGTGCACAGATTTTGAAGCAGCTGCATGATGAGGGAGATGAGGGCAGAAAAACAGTCTGTTTGGAAAAAAGCTCAACCTGCAAGAGAGTCCAGGTGTGCCCCCAATGAAGATGAGTGCATGCGTAGGAACGAGAGCTGACTTGCCCTTGACGCAGATGCCCAGGTCAGCGAGGAGGTCATGAAGGGTCTGGATAGTGGAGAGGAGATGGTTGCGAGATAGCGCAACAAGAGCCAGGTGTCCAGGTAAGGGAACAAGGAGTGACAAAGACAATGCATGTGGGCTACGAAAACCTTCATGAACACACGAAGGGCAGTGGCAATACCAAAGAGGAGGACCCGGAACTGATAGTGAGAGTATTCCACTGTGAAATGGAGGACCTTTCTATGAACTAAGTGGATATCTATGTGAAAGTATGGATCCTTCATACTGAGAACTGTGAAGCAGGCCCCATGCAGAAGGGATAAGAGGGAGCATGACTATCTGGAGTCAGAACTTGCATATGAATTTGAATATGGTGGTCCCCATGACCACCATGGGGTAGGCAACTAGGGGGGAAAGAGAGGAACTCTATCAGGTAACCCAGGTGAACTATATCCAGCACCCATCAGTTGGTGGTAATCGTATCCCAGTTGCAGGCAAACATGGCAAGACAGCCCCCAAAGATTATCTGAGGCTCCACAGGACAGGTGGGAGAAGGTTCATGGGTCTCAGGGAAAGTGTCAAGATCCCTGTTTGGAGGGACATTGCGGAAAGGTCGAAGCAGTGGAAGTGTCAATGGTGCAGTAATGGGGCCATTGCATGAGCGGACGATGACACTGCTCCTGTGGGCATTATGAGTAGGGTTGGTAGGCGACATGGGATGCGACCCACTGCTGCCTGTGGGTCGGAGCCAGGAGGTAAAGATCAAGCGACCAGAGAGTGACACAGGAATCCTTGAGGGAATGAAGGAATTTGTCCGTCTTGTCATTGAAAAGTTTGTGGTTGTCAAAGGGGAGGTCCTCTAGAGTGGTCTCGACCTCTTTATAGAAACTGGAGGCTTGGAGCCAGGAATCCCGTCGAAGCACCACACCGGACGCAAGACAGCAAGATGCAGTGACAGCAGCATCGACCAAGACTTGGAGGGCCACCTTAGCAACCAGTTTGCCTTCATCCAGCAGTGCCTGGAATGCCTGATATTTCTCCACTGGGAGGAAGGCCGGGAATTTTGACAACTTGGAATATGAGAGGAAGTCGTACTTTGGAGGTATACAATACAGAACTGGAGGTCCAGGTAGAAGTCATTTTGCACCCCAGATGGTCCAGTTTTTCAGCCATCTGGTTCAGAGGGGTGGCCTTGATGTGTTGCTGCTGGGGGTGTTCAGCTGCTGCTGGACCACGAGCGAGTTGGGAGGTGGATGGCTTATCAGTAAGTCCATACCTTTAGAAAAATGAAGTAGTGGCATGTGGTATGTTATGGTGTTGGGGTGCAGGAAGGCAGGACATGCCAGAATGATTGGGCTGGTAGGAGAATAGTCTCATGGATAGGAAAAGCAGCGTAGGAGAGCCCAGGTGGTTGCATGATATACAGGAACTGGTTCTGCAGGTCCTGGACATCCTTCACTGGAAGATTGAGAAACGCAGCCATGCGTCAAAGCAGGTCATGAAACTGGCTGTAGTCATCCAGAGGAGAAAGGGAAGGTGGAATGAGCACTTCCTTTGGAGATGAGGAGGTTCTAGTGAGAACCAGCGATGTCCTGAGGCTCATCATGGATGGAGGGCGGGGCAGTAGCAGCTGCACCTCAGAGTTCTCGTAGGGGTCCCAAGCAGGCCAAGAGGGTCAGGCATATAGGTTTGCTGGGCAGCAGTGGGTTCTGGGGGTATCTATACCACACCTTGGTGGGAGGGCCATACATCAAAGGGTAGAGTGGATGCATCAAGAATGTGGGCTGTAGAATCGCGCAGGAGAGAATGAGGGGTCTGGCTCAAAGGATCACTCAGACTCTGCAGATGGTTCTGGTAGGGATGGGGCCATTGGTACGAGGCAGAATGGAGCAGAGCGCTGCACGAGCAGGCAAGGCTCATCCACCAGAAATGGATGTTGACTGGGGAGCCAGGTTGATAAGAGGAGCCAGTGTACAACAGCATCAGCTCAGTGTGGTGTTGCCAAAATATTTGGCAAAGATGGGAAATAACCTTTATAAAAAAAAAACCCTCCCTCAAGTTCTTTCCTTTGATACCAGTATCTAATCACCTGCCCTGGCCACCTGACCAATAACACAATGGAGATAAGATATAAAACAAACAAAGGGTTTATTAAAATAACTTGGTAGTTATCCTCAAAGGCATGAAGTCCAGATCCCAATACATGGACTACGTGCGTTAAAAAAAACCCAATGGTAAGTAAACATCTACTCCATCACTCCTCACAGAGCTAGAGAAGCTGAAGCAGAGTCAAGGATCACACGATTGGATCAGGGATTTCCAGGAGACCAACAGTACAGAAACCACGATGGAAGCAACAATGAGGATGGTAATCATGGAAGCAGAGTAGGTAGGTATCAGGTATAAAAATTGATGCAATCTTTCATTTTTCTCTAATAATGGAACCAACACACAAGCTGGGCTGCCACTGAGGCAGGAAGCCCTTTACGCAGGGCTCAGAGCCTTCTTATAACCTAGGGTGGTTATGCAGATTTCATTAGAGACACATGACCCGTCCTGCTTAAGTTTCCCTCCTCTACCCAGTCACTAGGCAGGTTTCAGGAAAAGGGTGCCCACAGATCAACAAGCAGAGGGGCCATTATGGAGGATGAACAACAACAACACAAAAAAACAAAATGGCAAATTCAACCTACCGGTGGGCATAAGCAAAGACAAGTAGCCCAGCAACTAGGAGACCAGGTGTGAGAGTCCAGAGGGGCTGGGCAGTGCCAACAGGGCTGGAGGCGATGCCAATGGTTCACGGCAGTGCTTGGACTTATGATCCGGGCAAGGCTTCTTAGGAGATGGAGAGTCAGATCAACGTGTGACTTGCCTCCCCAAGCTGCACCACATTGGGTGAGAACACTGCACTTACAGGCGGTCCCCGTCAGGGAGCTGCCCCTATGCCCACATCCATACTACTTATGGTCCGAGTGGGGCTTCAGTGGATGTGGCAGTAGTGTGGGCTCCAGTGCATGAGGTGGGATCAAGGGAGTGTTCACCGATAGTGACGGGCACCGCTCCTCCAGTGGGTCCACTGGTTCCAGATCCAATAGTACACATGGGCGTATAACCTTCTCCATCAGGTGATGCGGAGGTGACGTTCCCTAGCTTCCTGAGTCACAGGCGAAAATGAGCGGCAAATGGCACAACGGGTGATGATGTGAGCCTCACCAAGGTAATACACACAACGTTGGTGCTCATCGCTCACAGAGAAGAAGTGTGGGCACAAAGCACAGCTTTTGCAGCCAGCTTGCTGAGACATAATCCCAGGGAAAAGGAAGATGTCCAACCAGGGGGGAGTCCTAACTAAATAACGAACAACTACAGGAACTATATACAACTAGAAGAAACATTATGTACAAACGGCAAAAAGAGTCCTGACAAATTGTCTCAGAAAACTAAGAGCACTAAGGGGAACAGAGGTTCCAATGCTGGCCATGAGGCAGTCCGAGGGAACTGGAGCAATGTCACACCACACAGCCTCTTCAAATCACATCAACGCAAGTGCAGGTCAACGGACACTTACTACAAACAGTTCCAGCTCTGGCGCATGGTGCGCATGTGCACCCACATCTGGAATCCATATAAGCACTACCACGCGAAGAAGAGCCATCACCATTAGCACATACTTTTTTATTAAGTGAGGCTGCTGCAAATGGTTGACCATATAAATTCCTTCATTTCGTATGACAAACAGCTGATGCTTTTAGAGACTATTCCGAGCAGAGCGTGCTGTAATGGTGTCACTAAAAGATTTCATCACTGTTCAATAATTATTTGTATTACAGAAGCACCTGTGGTCTCCAGCTGAGATCAAGTCCCCATTTTGCTAGGCACTGTACATTCACATAGCAAGAGACGGACCTACCACAAACAGCTTGCAGCTGGAATAGACAGTTAACCACAAATATAGAAGCCCAATTATGTATAGATCAGTGTAGAAGCCCAATTATTTATAGATCAGTGTGATTATTAGGAAAACACTACGTTGACAATTTAATGTACAAAGATTCTGTTTATAGTATAATTTTATATTCCACTGCTATGATTGATTTTCATTATTGTAACTATTTGAATTATTGTCATTTTGGAAATTCACTTTAAAAATACAGAGATGGCTTTTTTAAAGCATTTATTTTTCTGAGTCTGAGTTAACTGGCAAAGGAATGGGGATTTCCTTGTACAAACTATGCCAGCAGCTATCTGTTTTTATGTGTATTACCATAGCGCTGAGTCACTGATCTGTACCCAATTTTGAGAGGTGCTGTAAAAACACAGAACAAAAAGATAGGCCCTATGCAAAGAGTTTAAGAGACAACAGATGGAAATGGATGAGGGTGTACAAGGAAACAGTGAGACAATACCAATCATCATGATGAGCAGTGGATATATACAGTATTCCTGTGATCTTCTGTGGCATAAATTTTCCTTTATATTTGTCTAGGTAGTATTTTCCTTTCTGACTGGTTATCAAGTGTTTTCCACCTGATTTGTTTCTTGAAGCCTCCTCTGCATAGGATGGTCCTGCCTCAGTCTCTGTTATATGACTGGGCAATTGTCATAATGTCTGTGTTTTAAAATTGTGCCAGACTAATATTTTGTTCTGAGGTAGAATTGCACTCTCTGGTGCTACAAAATGTGAGTTTATAACTTTAAATTTCCTAAAATTTTAATTATAAAAAAGGGTAATGTTCAACTGGTTTCATATCAACATTTTGTAACAATTTTTGTAAAAACAAGGAAACTCAGGACACAGTAAGAAAGAGGATGTTCAAAAACAAATGTAGGATAGTATATATTGGGGTTAACATAGCACAGCCTGGTCTCTTGTCTCCTCAAGAGATTTTCGCTTTCACTGGTCAGTCGTTCGTTCCCACTACCAAAGTCTTTGGCACAATTTGGGATGATTGGCAACTCAACAAAGGAAAACTAGAATAGCAGGGACACTGGAGTCAAGATACAGTTGTATTAAGGAAGATCGCACTGGATGCACATAGACTAGTCAATATAGCCTGTATGGTCTTTAATAAATACCAAACTTCAATCATCTTCTGAAAGGAAAAAAGGGAAAGAAAAGAAAAAGGAACAGTTCAGATAATTTTTGGGGAGTGTTATTTTCTTTGTTTGTTTGTTAGCCCTCATCTACCTCTCTCCTTCCCTACCCTTCCAGAAAACATTCATCCTCTACATCAAACAGCTGGAGGACTTGCAGTTTGAAGAAACATCCCAAGTATTTTGTAAATATACATATATGCATTCTCAAGCCTACTTCTCTCAGAATTGTCTGTTCAATGTGCTCTGCAGCTAGCTATGTTTTCTATTAAGCAGGGAGGGCTAGTTCAATACAATCTTGAGTTACGTACAGCATTTCTAACATCTGCATCACATTAGAGCAGACATGAGACAAAACACTGACTCTTGAGGTTAAATGTAAATTTCCTGCTGCAATCCTGAAGTTTGATTTGTTATAAGAAAAGAAACCAAGAAGAACAGAAATAGAGACCAGAGCTAGAAATAGAATTCAAAGACCATTAGTTTCCAGCAATTTGTTATTTTTATGATGTGTCATTTTAGTCAGAAATAACACACAGACCATGAATGATAATCTTGCTAGTTAAAATTCAGTCTCCAAGAGGGGACAGCTACACCAATCACTGCTTTATACCTTTCACTCAACTTAACTTTTACGCAATTTAATCTTTTATGGGGGTGGGGGTTTCAGTGTATGATGGAGAGGCAGTTTTTATGAAGTTCTGAAAATTGCCCAGTTTCTTCAACACATTGCCGCTATTGTCTTTTTAGCTGAGGAGGCTTGGCTAAAGGTTGCCGCTGAAACTCATCAAGACTGTTTTTGAATTAATGTTAAGAATTTCTTTCTGCCAAGCAGCTGCTTCTGCATCAGTCTCCACTCCGCTGATCCAAGGAGCAGAAGGCATGGAATGAGAATCTAATCTAACCCCATCACAATCATTCGCCACTGAACCAGCCTTACTCCTGCCCAAGGGGTGATTTGAGGGCTTGATTTCTGAAAGTCCCTAAAATCGCACATTCTGTTAATATTACCTGTGTTGATTGAAATCTCAAACTTTGGACATTAGAAGAAATTCTCTCAATAGTAATCATTCATTTTTTTAAAAACCAGAACATGAATTAATGGAGAATGTGATTTTGAATATGAATGCTGTACACTTCTACAACAACTTCTTTCTGAAGACCTAAAAACATGATGCAATCAATTAACAGAATTGGTCATGCTTTTTTTTTTAATTTTCATAATTTTGCCTAAATGTTTACACAAAAAATCCTTACCACTTTTCAACCTGCTCTGTTCCTGAGTTAAATCTCAGAACACCACTGTGAGAAATTACCCCTATTTTATAGATAGGGAAATTATGTCACAGATACGTGACACAGAGTAACATAAGAAAATGCAGTGGCAAGATGGGAAGAGAACCCCCAAGTCTCATTCCTGTGCATTAGCTTGAGGATCATCCAACCCTTTTTTAGATTAATAAAATAGGCAGCTAAAATGCATTTGGATTGGTAATTATTTTGGTCATGTCATGAAATTCTAAAAAAATCCACTAAATATTTTAGGGACATGGGCACGTTAGGAACAATGACACTTTTTCAATTTCCCAAGCTGTTTTTGAGATTTAAGTTTTCCACTATCACAGAGGCAGCTGCAGCAGCAATATTGACACCTCAAACTCTTCTTAAGGGCTTTTGAATTCAATCCCTATCCTTACACAAACAAACATTGGTTACTAACATGACTATTTCTACAGCAGACATTGCCATAGAGCTTACAGAAAATTAAAAACAAATGTGTCATCCTAAAGGATGACAATAAAATTACTGACCCATTTTGTGCCCTATAAAAGTTTCTTGCCCTACTCTAATGGTAATTCATTAACACTTGTTTAAACAGCCTTAGGCCATGCCCAGAAGGTCACCAAATTAGAACAAGTCCAGCGCTGAGACCCTGCCTGTCACAACGTAACATATTGCTGTCATTTTTAAGCCACTGTTGTACTTGAAACCACTGTAATGCTTTCAGATAAATTTTGATTTTCCTAAAACCTTCCATCTGAAAGGGGAAATTTTTTCCCATTTTTGGGAAGGGGAGTGGGAATAGGGGAAAGAGAGACAGGGACTAGGGCTGGGCAATCCTTCTTTTCATAATGCAGAAGCTAAGAGTTAATTTTGACTGAACCGAGCCTTTAAATGCTTGGCAGTTAAGTAGCATTTCAATCACTAATATTGTAGAAGTTGATTCTCAGTGGCTCAAATGACAATGATCCTAAGGTTACATCTATACTGCAAACAACAAAAATAAAAACCACAGCAGCACAGCTCAATTGACTCTGGTTTGGGGCGGGTTGTGCTATTGAGCTAAAAATAGCAATGTAGATGTTCCCACATGGACCACAGCCCAGGCTCTGAAACCCAGAAAGGGAAGAGGATCCAGGAGTCCAGGCTCCAGCTATTTTCAGCCGAGTAGCATGAGTCCCTTGAGCCCAAGTCAGTCGTCCCAGGCTCTAAGGCTCACTGATGTACTTTTATTGTTTTCTGAACAGTGTAGATGTGCCCTAAGTGGCCCATCTCATCACCACACTATTTTTCCCTTTAGATCTCTATTTTGATAACCCTATGTTCAATGATTGCTGAAGAGTCAACTTTAAAAATGGTTCACTTACACATACTTAGCATCTGGAAAAGTTACTTAGCAACGTTTGGAGTCTCAGAGCCTAGAAACCCCCACCCTCCCCCACCACACACACCATATTCCACATTTTAGAGCAGCTAAACTGCTGGGAATTTTTTTTTACTGCATTGAATGTTTAATGTGCCCTTGTTAAACTTTTAACATTTAGAGGCACTCATAGCTGGAAAAGTGGTTGTTTATAGAACAAGATTGATTCTCACTGTTATGCATTTCTGGAGAAAGGAACTTTTTGGTTTTCATTTAATTTCTGCTGCCACTGAGTGACTGGGCAAAGAGATTATTAGCTGCTTGATAACTTCAGAATCAATATTTTATTATTTTACATGTAAAAAGTTGCACCACTTATGAACTGAAAAGAATCAACTTAGAAAATAATTTTAGAATGTGCAGACTTAGTGTGTCTAAAGTATGCAAATATTAAGCATTTTAGGCAAACAAATACATTTTCAAGCATACCAGTACAGCATGAATTTGCACACACAAAACATCTGATTTGATATGGAGACAGGACAGTTGTACAAACATGCATGCTATCTGCATGGATGAAGACTCAGCATATGCACCGAGATGTTTTGGATGCACAGTGGGTTTGCACCCATATTTGTCACCTAAGCCTTTTTCTTGGTGAGCTATGGGCTAACCCATTGTAGAAGTCTAGCATACACTGATCAGGAGAGAGCTCCATATAGTACAGCATACATTGCTATCCCTTTTGAACCAAGTGATGATCTTGTGGGTTGTTTGCATTAGGAGAAGTTAATGATGGAGCCTCAGATTTTTTATGCAGTTCTCATTATTTATGAAGAATGTACACAAAAGCCTGTATCCCTAAATACAGAAGGAATCAAACAGGCATCGATTTCTTTACTAACAGTTCCAAGCCTCCTTCTAGCCAGCAATCTGTCTCAAAAGCTCTCCCTCTTGCATTTCTCTGAGTCATGTTATTAGTATTTCTTTTACTGGCTGCTTCCCTTGTATGTCTCAGCACGCACAGCTGTACCAAACATTATCCAGCCCCCCTTTATTTGCCCTAAGCCCACAGAGAAACTCTCTACTTATATAGCTCAGCTTCTGTCAGGCCATGCATGTAGCCTGTGTTTTGGGCAATGCCTCCTATTGTTTCTCCAAAAAGGAGCTTACCTGTTTCTTACATTTACCCTGAATGATTAGCAGCTAGCATGCACATCAGCTTCGATGGGGCTTCCCCCAGCCTCCAACATAACGATACTTTCACATGCACTAAGCTGGTGAATATATTAGCTAATGCATGCTAAGAACACACTTTTAAATCCTAATCGAGCCAAAGTCTAAAGTACAGGTTTGAAAGTATATCCTTTAATATTTAACATTCAGAGCTTCCTAGCGACTATCAAGAATAATTAGCTGCTTTGCAATAGAAACCACAGGAAATTAGTATGAAATGAGTTACCAATACGTACTGAAAATATATATTGGTAGTATATGCAAATAAAAAAGCAATCTCTCTCTCCCACCAGTTATCATTAGAAATGCATTTATTTTGACTATGTAGTTAGTGCTCTGCATTGCTATGCATGAGACCTGAGTTCTCACTCCTGAGGCGGACAAGAGCTTGGAGTATTCTAGAGGCAGTGGTAGAGAGAACAAGTTGCTTCATTCTACTGCAATCCCTCTGGCTGAACCAAGAGGAGAGTTTGGGGACTCTGATGGGAGGTATGTCCAAGTCTCTTTGGCCAAAGGAAATTTGAATGGTCACTATGATACAGAACATTTAAGTGGGTTAGACTATGAAGAATGAATGCTTTATAGACTACTCTCAGGAAAGGCCTTTGAAAAATATTGCAAAGGATTAAAGTTACAAGTCATTTACTTGTACTTTAAAGGTGATAAAGAGAAAAATATCTTTCCTAAACCAAGGAAAATATGAAACTCTAAATAAAATTATTTTCCATGATATCAAGCTATGACTGCTCTGTCTGTTTTGCCACTGATGTCCTGAAATATGGATAAATGCTAATGCTAAGAGCAGTTCTGTCAATAAAATGTTGCACCCCAATGATCAGAACAAGACCTTGAGAGTCGGGACTGCTTGGTTTAATTCTTGATTCTACTTATGACTCTGTCACCTTGAGTAGGACACGAAAGCCAACATTTTCAAACCAGAATACGCAGATAGCCCATACGGCAAGCTACAATTGGATTACCCAATGAGACCAGAGATTAATTTCAGTAACAAAGGCACTATGCCAGGTTTATTGCCGACAAAGCATGTTAAAGAGTGCCCCATATGTGCTACAAGTATACGTAATACATGTATGCATGTGACAATGGACCAGCTCCATAAACGGCAGGACTTTCCGCTCCTCATTCAGCCTGACAAAAAACTCTCTTTAAGTCCCTTTTTTATACACTGATACAAACAATTTTTATATTATCTCTCTGACGTGTGTAGGTGTCACCCGCTGATTAGCAAGATATCACCCTTTATGGTTTACAGAACGGGGCGGCATGTCCTTGTTGTTTTCTGAGGAATGCACATGTACCATTCCTGTTTTGTTGTGTGCTTCAGTGTTCTGCACCTAGCATTTGTTTAGGAATATGTATTTTTGCAATACCAGTGCAGTTCTTTTGATTTCTGATTTCTGCTAACTTTGCTTCAGAATAACAGGGCTTAACTGCTGCCTTAGCTCAAGCTTCAGGCTTAGGTTTTAGGCCTTGGCTCATTATACTAGGCCTTATGTCCGAGGCTTTTTTATTTTTTACTACAAGACCCTACACACTTATGTTAGATAGTATAATATTTTAGAAGTGAGAGCGAAACCCTCATGCTTCTGGGCATAAACCAACCACTAATTTACAGAGGTTAGGAAGAAATTTTCTCTACGGATAGGTTATTGCATAATTGTCCACTTACAGGGATTCTTGCAGTTGCCTCTGAAGCATAGGGCACAGACCACTGTTAAGACACAAGACCTGGGATTAGGTGTTCCACTGGGCTGATCAAGTATGACAGTTCCTGTTTGGTAAGGCTTAACTGTCATGCCTTGGGCTCATGTGTATTTATTAATTATTAGTTTTGTTCATGTATTCATTATCAAACCAACATACACCAGAGGATGGGTGGCATACCCAGAAATGGAAACTTATCTTTGCAAAATCAGTGTAAATTCCAGTATAAAACACTACAAAAAAATTAACATAATTATTTTCTCAAAACATTAACCCCACTTACAGGAGAAAGTGCATAGACCAGATCTCAGTCAGCTTTTATTACTCATTTTTCATCTGGGGCTTGAGCCTGCATCATTGAAGCCAATGGACGCTTTGCCACTGAGTTTAGTGGGCACAAGGTCAGACACTTAGGATGGGATTCACAACAGGACTTAAGAACTGCAACACTGAGCATCATGGCACCTTACTTTCAGGCATCTAGTAAGTCCGAGAACAACGTTGCAATCCAGAAAGCCTAGTTAAACACCTAGATTCTCTATACAATGAATGGGGAGATGCAGCTGAGAGAAATGTGTGCTAAACCCTGTTCCTCTCTTGGATATAGGCAAGTAAACTCTGGCAGAAGAAAGGTCCCTAGCTCTGCTTAGCAATCCATGAAAAAGAATCTACTGCCAAAAGACGCCTAAGGCATTTCTTGTGAGAATGTGTTCAGCACCCGTCTTGCTTCATGCAAAATGGTGTCCACTTTACCATTGTTAACCCAGTAGTTAGAGCACCTGCCTAGGATATGAGAGCCAGGTTCAATTCTCTTCTCTCTGCCGGTGAGGGGGAGTGAGAGAGGATTTGAACAGAGAGAGTTCTACTAACTACTGAACTATAGGACATCCTGATGAGGGGCTGCCTCAGTCTCTCCTGTTGAAACTGTTCCATGGCAAATAAATAATAAGAGAGCTTGAAACAGGAAGATCCACTTCCCAGGTGGATGCCCTAACTACCAGAGTCATTCACTCTCTCTCTCTCTAGATTCCACTGTGGATAAATACTTAAATAGTCATTGGACCAGAAAGAGGGAGTGAGTGCATAGGTATGACCCCGCAGTCCATTAATGAGGGCACCCACCTGGGAGGTGGGAGACCCTGGGTCCTGTCCCCTTGCTGCAGTCACTTTTTCATTATTTATCCACAGAAAAGAGCTTCAACGGGAGAAACTGAGGGAACCTCTTCATCAGAATATCAATGATTAGTGAACTCTTCTGAGAGGTGGAAGACCGCTTTCTCCCCGTCTGGCAGAAAGGGGGTGTAACAGGGAGCTGTGGCCTGCCTTGGAGCCTGGGTCTGAGGGAGGGTCACTCTGTCCCCGCTGGACAGAACCGGGCCCTGCAGGCTGAGCCACCCGGAAGCAGAGGGATGGAGCCAGGGCCAGGGCAGGAAGTATAAAAAACAGGCCCAGCAGCTCAGTCTGGGATACGCTGCCGCCGGAGGTAGACGTATCTCCCCGGAGGCAGCGGCGTAGGCCTGACCCAGGCCCTGAGACTGTTTGGCGCAGCCGCCCTGCTAATCAGGGCCTGTGGGACCTGCCTGACTTGCCAGGCCCGGATGACTGGTGGGAGCTGCCTGACCCGGGTGACCAGGTAGGGCCTCCGGCCCAAGTGACGGGACGGCTGCCCGATCCCAGTGGCTGGAGCAGGCAGGGTCCCAATAGCTGGGTGCAGCCGCCCCAGCCCGCGGAGTGGGAGAGACCGCCGGAGGCCGGCTCTGACCTGGAGGACCTGCCCAGTGTGGAGACCCCACTAGCGTGGACAGACCTTGGCAGACCGGAGGAGCCCCTGGGGCCCTGCGACCTGGAGGAGCTACCTTTGGCAGACCTCCCTCGGGAGTTCCTGGACCTGCCACCCGTTGACGGAGAGGGATTCGCCGGACACCTGCTCACTGGCTCCCCCCTGCGGCCCAGCGGGCCCGACCTGGATGCAGGTGCCCTGGGACTGTGAGGGAGGAAGTGGCCCAGGGAAAGCCACAGCCCATGGCTGAGTTAAGGGCAGAGACCCCCGTTAGTGTGTTGCGGTCGGAGCCCCGCTGACGCAGTGGCAATCCCCTTTTGCCACTGGTAGGGCCCTGGGCTGGGACGCAGTAGAGTCGGGTGGGCCTGCATCCCCCTCCCCTCTTCTCTGACCATCCTAAACTCCTGGCCAGAGGGCACTGTGCTTTGCTGGCCGGCCCTGCTGAGGGCTGGGGCCATAGACTGCCTGCTAACTGAGACATTTATTCCCCTTGACAAGGATGCTGTGGCTTGCCTCGGAGCCTGGGCCCAAGGAAGGGTCACGATGCTGATGGCTGGACCGGGCCACCAGCCTTCAGGGGGACATTGAACCTGGATCTCTGACAAGCCAGGTGAGTGCTCTAACCAGTGGGATAAAAGTTATAAGGTGGGTAACTTCTCCTCTAGATGGATTTAGAATGGGGCTTGATCCAGTAGACAGTCTCTGAAGACTCCTTCCAGATTGAGCCCTACACACAACTTAAATGGCTAAATGCCTGTCCGCCTCTGATTCTCAAATTGTTTTGGGGCTTAGATGGGAGATAGCTGTCCAGATGCCTAGAGGGAGGCAGCAGGGAGTGCACATGCCCAGAGACAGAAACTTAGATTCTAAGGAAACTTTTATTCTAAAAAGCTTAGGCACCGAGTGGGTGTAAGTGCCTATCTTGGTCAGTGGGAGTTTTGTGGATCGCAGTAGAGTCCAACAGGGATTAGGCACCTAAATCTGGGGTTAAGTGCTTAAGTCAATTTATGGATCCCATCCTTAGTGACCAATCCTGAAGGTTTGAAACATGCAGAGATGTCTGGATTATAGAACAGCCTTCCTGTTGTGCACTTAGAGCTGCACCGATGAAATACAATGAACCCATTGTAAGTTCTAATGGCACCGCAAGCACAAGAACAATTTTCTATCCTCCAATTTTAACTAATATTGCGGGGGTGTGGGGAAGAGGAAGCATTTCTTTCTGTGCATTCAAAAGTAATTTTTTGCTTGCAGATGAGCACATGTATATAGAATTTATGGCATATTTTGGGTTAATTTAAGGTTCCACATTCACTTGGGAAATAATAGGGATGTTTTTTTTAAAAATTTCTTATCAATATCTGCCCTATCGTACAATGCATTGGCCTTTTGGGGGGGGCCTGGAGCAGCTATGGCAGAATCTGTCCCAGTGTGTCCTTATGGGATACACTACTGAGCCAGACAGTGTTGAGGGTCAATTGTGGTTAATCCTCACAGGGCTTTCAGTGTGTCATCTGAGAAGGCCTTGCTGAGCTGAGGTAATTAGGTACAGTTGAGTCTAGTTAGGGTCTCAACTTTTAAAAGGGAGTGGGCTTCTCTCATGCTGAGAGAGAAAAGGAGTTTGTTGTCTAGATGTCAGGACAGGGAGCTCTGTAGACAGAAGAGTTGCCGTTTATTTTGTTTGGTGTTTATCTGAGAGTTTGTTAGGGACCTTAAAGATTTGAGCTTCAAGATGACAATGTGGCCAGGACCCATGAAAGTTTTGTGGTCATGTTCACTTGATGGCAGAAGAAATATGTAAAATACTTGAGAAAGGTTTCTCTGCTTAACCTGGGACTCCAATGAGGTTTCTGTCCAGTGTGTTTGACCCTGGCTTTCCTATGTGCACTCCCAGTGTGCCAGGTGCTTTGCTGTAAAGTAAGGAAGACTGTGCCCTTGCCCTGCAAATCTAACAATCTGGATCACTGTCATTTTTGTAAATCTTGTGCACTCTCAATTCTAGTAATAAGAATTCCATTTTCAGTACGAGAGCCTCACTCAATAAAACCACAATGTCTATTGAGAAGGTGTTTAGAGTGAAGTTCACCATTCGGATATAACTGAGGAACTCCAATTGCTGAAAATCCATTAAATATATTTGCAAACCTTACTCTTGCTCTTCTGATTTTCTGAAAACCTGGCAGCCCAGTAGCTGTGCTCTTGTACTGTGGGCGGTGTGTAGGGGGGAAAAGCATGAAACTTCATTCAGATAGTTTTGCCAAGTATTGATCAAGCAGATACAGGTTCATTGTAAAAATGCCACCAATGATTAGTAAATGCCACCAAATGGGTAAGTGATGCCCCAATAAGATTTAATTGGGGACCTTGGACACAAACTCATAAAATGCCAGTGTCTTGTTGTATTGCTTGTTTTTCTACTTATAATTGCTCACGAAAGGTACTGAATTGCAAGAGAGTGGATTCTCTGATATATATATATAGAGAGAGTGCCAGTTCCATAAAATGCACTTGCAGTGCAGGCTTTCCTGCACACTCTTGCCTATGTATCAACTAATCTGAGTGAGGAGGTAGATTAGTCTCTCTGTCTGTTCAGCCCTTCAGTGTCTGAAATTGTCACCATTTTTAGCAATCATGATATAGAATGATATGGGGGGGGTGTCGGGGTGTACCAGCCCCTCCCACCAGAGGGGGAACCCTTAGTTTCCTCAGGGGCTAGAAAGGCCCCTCCCTTTCACGCATGCTGCGCACACCTTGGCAGGACAGTAGAGGGAAGAGACATTCCCCAGAGCCTGCCAGAAGGGCCACAGCTCAGTCACAGCCAGAGGGGCTTCAGGACTGCCTTACTGCTCATCACTGCTGTTTGTTGAGCCCTGCCACGCCCAGAGGGGCGTGAGGTGCTGTACTGTTCAGCACTGTTATTTGCTGAGCCCTGCAATGCCCAGGGGGGCAGTTCAAGACTGCTGTACTGCTCACCCCAGGTAAGTTGTTGGGCCCCATCACATCCGGGAACTCTCGAACATTATAGGCATTATAGGCAGCCAGAGGCCAAGCACGACTCTTCAGGGCACTGTCTGTCACAGTATGTGATACGGATCTCAGAGTACTGCTACTAACTGAGCTGAACCGACTCATTGCTGACGAACAGCTATCAAATGGTAACCACTGCTGGTCTCCATTGCTGAGCCCAGATTCAAACTTGTGACACAAAGATTAAATGTTTTCAAGCCCACCATCAATTCCAAGGACTCTCTCATCTGCCCTCTCTTGCTCTGTGAGTGTAACTGAAGAGTGCCTAAAAACAAACTTGAAGACTGATTTCAATAGTTACAAGGGGCTGTAAAAACAGTAATAACTGAGCCAATTAAGATAGTTTATTTGGAGGTTTCCTCATAGTTAAAAATATATCCCAGCCATGAAATCTGTCCCACTAAGGGCATTGTAACTACTGTATGACAGATGACATTTTAAAGGCCTCTCTGGGTTCTCAGATATGTGTAAACTGCACAACACAATGATGGAAAGAACATTCAGTTCTCTTGCTTCATGAATCCATTCACATTACCCTTGCCTGACAAGCATGCAATATATAAACAGAGCTGAATAACTCTTAAGTGATATTATTAAGCTTTGCTTTGAGGTTGTTTATGGTTGAGTGCGAGTGAAGAGAGGCTGCTTGTTTCTTGGGATTTTAAAGCTTGAGCAAGCCTCCCTTCCACAAATCTTACTATGTTGAACAGTGTGAACTAAAGCGTCATCCATGGCTTATCAAGCATAAGGAAGGCCATTAATTTTTCTCATTAAACTGGCTGTCATATGCCTTAATGACAGGCACACAGGAAGATAGGTGCTTGGTAAAGGAAGACTGCACTCAATGGACTAGTTCAGGATAGTATATAACACCATCACATAGCCAACTTCTGGACATGCTGGCATCAATCTTCTCAAAGCAAGGTGCTCTGACTTGTGCACAAATCATTCCCCATCTCCTTATTTTCCCATTCCCAGCCACCAGATGGCATTTTATGAGCATTCCCACATAAAATGAGTTGACAAATGCACAGGATATTACTGTGGCATGTTCTGTTTCATATTTTTTCTTCAAAGAGCTCAAAATGGGCGTATTGTGGACCTGAAATAAAAGGATGATACAATTTTGGCTGTCCTTAAAAGATTATACATTGAGGGTAAAGCAAGAGAGGAAACAAAAGCACATCCTTGTACATATCCCATCTAAAAATTATACCTGTGTAGAGGATCACCTGATTAACTCTACTTCTTTATATTCTGTGAATTCCTGGAAGATACAATTGAAGCTGAAGATCGTTGCTTTTAATGGTTTATAAATCGGGGAGAGGGGAAGAGGAGGAGTGTGTGTAAATATAAAAGGCACAATTAAATTATCTCCTCAAATACATTTGTACAGCTTCTAGGGAAGTTAATTGGAGATGTACACACATACCCATGAGCTTAATTTGGCTTAAAGAGTGCAAATGTTTCCTAAGGAGCATTTCCATACTGGATGTATTAAATAGTGCATTAGAACAACTCCTCCTTTTCTTGTCTTTTCTCTTCATACTTAAATTCATTATAAATAAAAATCTAATAAATCAGGATATACAACATTTGCATGTTAATTTCTTAACATTCCAGCTAAACCTATAAGTTATTTCAGACACATTCCTGACTGCATGTTATTGAAAGCTCAGGTTTTTAATCTGTTAAAAGCTAAAACTACTCCTGTTCTCTTTTCACCTTTAATACTGTCTGTTTTCTAGCTTAGGAAATTTTCAGTGCTTATATCAGAATATAGAAATAAAAGTGATTTCATCAGATAAGAAGTAATGCTAAATATTAAGTTAGTAGGAGGAAATGCAACATTTTAGCTTTTCTGTTCTACAAATACTTTCTAAACACAAGTTTAAAAACTGAATAGCCTGCTGGTCAGGTTTACAGTTTTGTCTCCTAATATTATTTATACAGCAAAAGCCTTCATCCTTTTCACCACATCACTTTTGTACCAATAGTATCTAAGGTCCAAATCCTCAAAGCTAGTGAGGGTTCTAACATCAGTTGAAATCAATAGAAGTTAGGGGCTTAAAAACCTTTGAGGATCTTGGCCTAAGAACCATTGTACTATGGACTAAAGGGTCAAGCTCATACTAATAAACACACATACGACACACTCATTCCATGGCAACATATATATGAGAGCAATCTAACTTGTGTGACATTAACTACATTTGGATCTTTGGAAACCTGTCACCCAAGAAGCAAAAATGCATCAGTCCCCTCATGGAACTAAGGTTCTTCTGTTGGTCAGTTGCGAGTTCATGAGCATCAAGAAAGTGTAAATGTGAGGAGGAAACATTTCTCCAAAAATTTCCATTTCGCTGTGGTAGATTCTCTAAATCACTATACTATTGACCTTATTAAATTATTCTGTAAACACATCTCTTTCAGCTGCAGATAAGTATTGTACAAAGAAAAAAAATAATTATAAAGAAAAAGAAGCAAATAGGCTATGAAAAACAATATAGGTTTTCACAGCTCTGGAGACTTACCTATCAGCAAGATTACTAATATATCTGTAATATAATAGCCAAATAGGAAAGGCTTGTGCCAAACTTCTACCCCAACAGCAGCAGTCAGCAGATACATTGTTATTAATATCTATGGAAAAAGGATAAAGCTGTTTTAATATTTCACTTATAAAGGCAAATTTAAATGCATAAAAATTCACTCCGTCTAGTCTAGCATAAACTCAAGGGTACAAATATGCTGTTTTCCACCTACTCCCTCCCCACACAATAGGGTCTAATCCTGCAATCGAACACAATACTTGGGGGTAGAAGAGCAAGTTTCCAGTACAGCCAACAAACGACTTTCAGAATAAGCTGTACAATATGCAAGCAACTGTCCTGGTAATGTGTGCATCTTCCTCTTCTCAGTGCGATTGTACTACCATTCAGAAACTGCAACTCCCCAATTTCTATTAAAGCTGGGTCTCACAGGTGTCAATGGACCTGCGTATATCTAGATTCAGATTTTCAAATCTGGTTAACAGAGTAATTATTTTCTGTCTGTTTAACCCAACTCTTTTCCCTCCTCCCCCAAACAGAATAGAGCAAAGTACTTTGAGGAAAAAAAATCTCACATTAAGTTCTTATTAAAAACTGAATGGAAACAATAGAAGTCATACTTTTTGTAAAGACTTAGTTTGGCTGAGAGAAGTTAACACTATTCATTAAAGGGTAGAAGAGAAAGCAAACAGGCAACTTTACAAACAATAAAAGGAGTAACTACTTCAATTCATTAGTCGGCACTGAAATCTTTACCCTATATGGATTATGTTACTTTAGTTTTAACAGTGATGTTATTTAGATGTTCTAATTAGAGTTAATTTGGCGGTCCTGTTAAGAGCAAGCATTCTTGTTGCTGAGCTCTATTTTATTGCACACTGTAGTTAGTCATTGTATCATAATAATTGGCACATCACTGCCTACTGACATTTGAAAGCAAAAGCTGACTAGTATTTCCTGTCATTTTTAGTGTGTATGATGTACATACGGTGTTGAATGTAATAGAATCAAAGAGCCTCCGGCAGGATATTACAGGCAGAGCTGGTAGTGCTGCCTATTATTAAGGTTGCCCACACTTCCCATTCTAAGACTCCGTTTTCAGTTGCCAACCTGTAACAGCTCAGGCTGAAATTTCACATTCTGGATGTCTGTCTGAGGCAGAATTATTCTGGAAAATTTCAGCCAAAACAGTTTAGTTCTTCTTCAGAATGAGTCTGGGACAATATGTTAATTTGTCCATGTAAAATGCTGGTGACCCTTTCTTTGAAAAGCTCTAGCACCTCCATGCTTTGCAGCAAGGACTTGCAATTTAACAGTGGGCTGGAATTTGTGCCAGGGATGTGGCTTTTGCCATTTCTGTGTAAATCTGCCCACATTTAGCAGGCTGCCACCAGGAGGGCTGCTGAGGAGTCAGGGAGGGAGGCAGGCAGACAGGAAACCAGGAAGGTTTCTGTTGGAAACCAGCCAGGCTTCTGTCAGAAATGTGTTGAAATCGAGACGTTCCCAAAACGTTTCAATTTTGAAGCATCAGCCATTTTCCAACAGAAAACTGTTCCATCAGAAAAATCTCTGACCAAGTCTACTGCACATGCACTGTTCTCACAGAGCAATTGAGCAGGCTCTGGCAAAGGCAACAGGGCAAAGCTGGACTTTCCTTGAAACAGAGAGTGGGATTGGGTCAGGCAGAGAAACTGAAAGCAGGGGGCCTTTCTCTCCTATCCTCTCAGTGACCCCTGTTGGCATGCAGGCATGGAGAAGGAAGTAATTGGAGCTGAATGCAGAGTAGGCAAAAGCTGACTAGGGGAGGAAGAAGGTGGGGAGAGAAACCAGTGACGGTTACTGGAGACTGGAAGCCGGGAGGTAGGGGAGGTTGGAGTAGGTAGGACAAGGAGACTAGGACTGGGATAGGGGAGACTGGGACCATGAACCAGTGTGAGCAATGAGGGGAAGGGAATTTAGGGACTGGTTAGATGGGAGGAAACACTGAGATCAGATAAGGCAATTTTTTTTTCAATTTGGGAGATTCATCAAATCCTAATCTGTTTCCCAATGATTTTGAAGTTTTGACAAATCTGCATTTTTCAGTGAAAAACATGGTTAGTTAAAAAATTCCTGACCAGCTCTACTCACAGAATCAGGTTACTTGTTTGTTATTTGTTTGTTATTTATTTGTTGTTTGTTATTCACAAAAGTGTGTTTTTCAAACTTCTGGAGTGGCAGATTTTTTAATTAAATAAAAAGGTGAGGTCCAGGATCCATTTAAACTCATTGCAAAAAATCCCATTGCCTTCAATGGGACAGGATTTCACCTTAGAAGCCTATCACATTATAAAATTTGAAAGGCTAAATCAAAAGCGGGGCTTAGAAACCTTGAAATTGAACTGTGCAAAAGTAAAACGATTTGTTTTTAAAAAGTATGGATTGGTGTTCACTACATTCTTGCAAAATTGAGGGGGAGGGGTTTGACAGATTCATGCAAAATATTTTGCACAATCCTGATGTTTGTGAACATTTTAAAATAAATACATTCATAAAAATTGCACGGTAATGTTCCCAAATGCTACATTATCAACTGAATTAAAAAGGGGACTGAGAGACAAGAGTTCCACTTCCACATCTGGCAATGACTAGCCTTAATAATACTTTGCATATACATAGCACTTCACCAGTAGAATCTCCTTTTAAGTAGATGAATAAATCGAGAATGACATGCCTAAGCTAACACAGCAAGTTAAATGACATGCCTAAGCTAACACAGCAAGTCAGTGTCAGAACCACAAATACAAACCAGGTCTTCTAACTCCCACTAAGCTACTAGAATGCCGTGCTTTACCAGGCAAATCATTTACTCTCTGAACTTCATTCGTAAAAGGGGACAACAACACTTATCACAGACAAAAATCAGAGAATATGCAGTGTTTAAGATGTCTATAACCTCAAGTATGTAACATTGATTCTCATTTTGCAGATGTGAAAACTCAGGGCAAGAAAGGTTACTTGCTTTTGGGCTCGCTGGTATAGCGAAGCAGGCAACAGCCTTGGAGCCAGGATACCTGAGGTCTAATCTGAGTCTAAACACGGATTTGCTATATAATCATGGTTAAGGCAATTACAGTCATTTAGTCTCAATTTTTCCATCTGTAAAATGGGGGGTAATGATACTTAATATTTGAAAAATTCTGTATAAATGCAACCTATTATTAAAGCTGGTAAGGGGCAAAGGTGGAATGAAAACTCCTGGTTTGTAATTGATCACCATGTGATTTTTGAGATTTACAAAAAGGAATTTTGTGACTGATGTTTTTTGAATGCTCTTATGTGCAATATTTTGCTCAGAAATTGCCTTGCTTCTCCATGTATATATTTCATATACAAGTACACCTATGAGACTGGATATGCTACATTACATACACAAAAAATTGGCAAACTATCTTATGACTTCCCCCTGCTCTACTTAAAACTAGAGCTATGTGAAACTCCTGACCATTCACATGAAGTCTCTACAATGCACCAAAATCACAGCATTAATTTTATTGCAAAAAGTGAAGTCAAACTTAAAGATTTATACTTTCAGTTTCACTGGGAGAGTAGAATAGTATTAAGTAAATCTGCGTTATAAAATGTCAATTTTATGCTCACTCTTCATACTGAAACTCTAGAGAATATGAGCAAATAAAAATCATTTAAAATGGCAGATTAGTTTTCTGCTCCCAAAATAAACATTACATAAACATTATTTTAGAAAATAAACATAAACAGCCTAACAATCTTCTGGGTCTGATCTGAACAGGTGCCAAACTTAGCCTGGTGTGAATATTTTTCAAACTTTTAACATGATGACGTGTAATAAATTGATACATACAGAAACAGATACAGAATTGGTGACAGTTAAGTAATATGTTAAAAAGATCTCAAAGCAGCTTGCTATGTGTTAAGATTTGATCAGATATTCTGTAATAGGGAAAACAAACAAAAAAGGAGTTTCACAGATAAATCAATTATAATTCCACTGAAGGGCTCCTTGATTAATTCATCTAACACAGAATGAGAGTCAGTGCAGCAGAACACTCATTCTAATGGGCCTTCCACACCTATGTCCTGATCCTGCAAATGTGCTTAACCTTATGCACTGGGAGTAACCCCATTGACTTGGATAGATCTGTTCATAATATGTAAAGTTAAATATGTGCCTAAGGCTTGTCTTGATGGGGAATTATTGTGCAGCAAGATGGGGTGTGATTCTTCCACTGGGAGTAGATCAAAGCACACTAGGGAACTGTTAGTGCACAGTAGTAGAGTCCGTACAGCCAGTTAGTGCATTTCAGTGAAGTGCATTGTAGATTTACACCGCAACTTGATGCGCACAAACTCTCCATCCAAACAAGCCCTACAGTTTGCGGAATAGGGGCTGCTGGGGTTTGCCTCTCAATGTAATAATTCAACACTTAATATTCATTCTATTTTAATACCTAATGGAGGTGAGAAAAAGATTTGGAGAAAAATGTCTTTCCAACAAAATTTGACTGTTCACAGGTTTTGTTTCGAAGCCATTCTACAAAATATCAAAGTTTTCTATGAAATTGCACACAAAATATTCTCAATGTTCACATGAAATTGAAAATGTTGTATTTACTTAGAGTTTAAGCTGTGTTGGCTGATTGTAATTGGTCACATACTGGTTCAGTAGGGCCTGTACAGATTTTTTTTACTTGTATAACTATTTGGATTATGGGTGTGATTTTTTTTTTAATCTGAAATAGCTATACCAGTTCAATTCCTGGTGTTGTACTAGTAATGCCACTACCATCTTTTCAATGAATGCATACTATCTGGGCATTTCTGGTGATCCACTGCAAATACTGAGAGGGTTATATGCTCCCTCTCACAACTGCTGTTTATTTAAAAAAAATGTTTTTTAATCTTGTTTCATCTCTTCTACTAGCAATAGTGAATGAGAAGTAGGGACACAGTGTATCCACGTAAATCTTGCCAGTTCTAGCACTGTTATTACCAACATTTGTAATCTATCTGGTAGGATTGAACCTACCATTTTATTTAATTAAAGAAAAATTTCCCATCATGCTTGAGATAAGCATAAAGTCTCCAGGACTACCTACACCTGTCAATAAGACGCAATAAATTCTGTGCTCCCGCTTCAGAAATGGTTAGAGCAGCATCAGGATCATGGCTAGAGCTGGTCTAAATTTTTTCATAACATTTTTTTTTAATTATAACTTTTTTTTTACCAAAAGTAACTTATTTTGATTGAAATTTCCCATTTTGTCATCCAGAAACCAGAAGCCAACCATTTTTCAATATAAATTAATGGAGCAGACTGTTCACTTTTTCAGTAACATTTTTCAATAACTTCTTTAATATATTGTTTGAAAAAACTTTTTTTTTTTAATCAAACATCTCCAGGGTTTTTTCCACAAGAAATTACAAATAAAAGGAAAACTTTAAATCTATAGAAATTTCCTGTGAAAAGTAAGTGGCATTTTAAAACCAATTCTTACCACAGCCCTTCCTTCAGCCCTCTCTTTACAGGGTTTCTAATACCACTGTTTACTGGAATCCTTGTGCAATGAGACTAAAACTGTGTCTTGCACCAATGTAATGTAAGGAGGCCCCTCTTCTCACTACCTTTTTGAATCTGCAAAGGACTTGTTGCTTTTTTGTGTTTACTGGGGAAACAAACATCATTAAGGCAGCATCCTTCTTGATATTGGATGGTTTTCTTCAATTAACCAAAAAAAAAAAAAAGGAGGGGAGGGGAAATTGATTAGATGAAGGGTAGTTAATGTCTGTAAAAAGCTTCCCAGGGAGACTATAAAATCTCCATTGTAGGAGGTTTTTAAGAACAGGTTGGAAACACCTGTCAGGGATGGTCTAATTTTATTTGGTCCTGCTTCAGAGCAGAGGGCCAGACTTAATGACTTATCAAAGTCCCTTCCAGCCCTATGTTTCTAGGATTCTATAAATGTAGATTCTTTGATCACCTGTTCCCCAGAAATGTTACACCTCACATTTTCAAGTTTATGTACCCTGACTTCCTAGGAATGGCTAGCTGTAATCAAAGGTAATTGGAACACCAATTACAACCAAAACACTGTAATTATATTACTAATTCTGATGAATCATGCAGTGGCAAATAAAAGTGATCTGCATAAATTATGATAATTTATGTTTATAATGAGGCTTTTTCAGGATGAATCACAGCTATTTCATATTCCAATTAAGATAGAGGCAATTACAGAAGATAATCTGCCACTGCATAGGATAAAGTTGGATTATCATCATTTTGTGAGTTGCACAATGAGGGTTACAT
The DNA here is from genome assembly GCA_007922155.1 of Mesoclemmys tuberculata. Taxonomy (NCBI): domain Eukaryota; kingdom Metazoa; phylum Chordata; order Testudines; family Chelidae; genus Mesoclemmys; species Mesoclemmys tuberculata. The sequence goes on from ML675601.1 coordinate 64,541,250, forward strand.
TTTCATTGAGCTTACACAATTGCTATCATACAATTCTAGTTAATATATACAGTATGGTATATACTTTCTGCACACTAGGTTGAAAATGTGATTGGCTGAGTGATTGGTTACCATCAATTTAAAAAGCAGGCACATTGGTAAGAAGGACTGTATCATCTCAGTGCTTGGTGTAACTCTGCCGCTGAATTAAGTTAGAGCCCTCTTCTTCTGTGCTCTTGGGGGTAATAATGATGTGCTTGCTCTTATATAGAACCTTTCATCTACGGTTCTCAAAGTGATTACAAATATGGGTAAGTATTGTCTCCATTTTACAGATGGAAAAACTGAAGCACAGAGAGATTAAGAGCCTGGTTCTACTACCCTTATTTGTGTTGCGTAGCACCTTTATCTGTGAGAAATGCCTTTTGCTACAATGGTACTATACTGACAAAAACTACAGAGTAAAGTACAGAGCATGGCTGGCAGAACTGGGCCCTAAATAATTTTCTTAAATGTAATACAGTGAATTAATAGCAGAGCCAATAACAGGAACTGGTTCAGACTCTTCATTCTCTAGCTTCGGTCAGTGCATAACGAGTTTTACCTCAGTGACAAGTAGTTTTTTCTGGAGTAAGGACACCGAGGGTTTGATCCACAAAGATACTTAAGCACTTAAGTCCTGATTTTAGATACCATTCCAACCCACAAAACTCTGCTCAGCTGCTGTGTAACCCTGTATGCCCCTAAATTCACTAGTCGCCTATGCTTTTGGCTCTGAGTGTGCTCAAAAACTGCGTATGCGGTAGGGCTGCTCAGGTGAGTTCACCCAAAACAGCTGTGGTAAGAGGGGATAGGGTTCTCACCAAGGATGTGTGAAACCCCTGGTTCAAATCCTCCCTCCTCCTGACCATGAGAAGGGATTTGAACAAGGATCAGCCATCTCTCAGGTGAGCGAGTGATTGGGCTATGGAGTATTCTGATGTGGGGCTCAATCAGTCTCTCCTATTGAAGTTGTTCCCCTTTAATTAAATAATTGGATAATTAAATATGAATTGGGCCAGTGAAAGAGTTAGTGACTCTCTAGCGTAGTGGCTAAGGCACTCACCTGAGAGGTGGCTGATGCCTGTTCAAATGGGTGCGTACCCTATCCACCAAGCTAAAGGTTATAAGGAAGTGCCTCCATCTCCTCTCTTTTGCTTCAGGCCCGTCACACAATTTAGGCAGCCAAACAACTATATTTCCCTAGATCAGGGATTGCATACAAAGACAGGAGTCTTCCGGCAGCCCAGACATAGGTGCCTATCTCTGTTAGAGGGGCACAGCTTACCGTGCACCCTTCTTGTCAACGTCTCTCGTTGACTAGCTTTGTGGGTCATACTCTAATGCACCTCTCTCTCCTCATTCGTTGTCTAGATGCTTATGTGCCTAATCAGACTTTGTGGGTGTAGTGTTGCTCCTGTGATTTTCTAGAGTCTCAAAAGTTAAGCACCACAATAGTCAGGGTCACAATGCCTAAATACCTTCATGTATCTGGGCCCCAATATATAGCATTTGCCTTAACACCCTCTGCATCTCGTCATGTATTTTACAGATCTTTAAGTTTATTTGCTTATTACTCTTATTGTGAGTGGGTCATTACAAAAGTTACTAGAAATGAGGCATAAAAGCAAATATAGTGGTTGGCGGATTAAGTCACGGGGAAATGGGAATAAGAGTAGTCTGCATTTTGTTAGCACTTTCCAGCTGAGTTCATCAAAGCTCTTTACAAACACTATTGAATTAAGCCTCACAGCACAACTATGAAGTAGGGAAATTTTATCTTTATTTTACAGATGGGGAAACTGAGGCACGGTGCTGGTGACTTATCCAAAATCATATGGGAAGCTGGTCGGACAGCCAGAAGTACCATCCAGATCAACTGGTTCCCAGTCCTGTGCTTTAACCAGTAATAAATGTTTCCTCTCTAATAAAGCCTGATGAATAGGGGACATCCCTCTGAATTTTGAACACTGGATCGCTGATGACCAGCTTTCTGTAAGTATTATATTAATCAGTATATATTATTATTATTAAGTATTAATAATCAGAGTTTTAATACTTATAGTCTTCACCGAGCTGTACCTGTCATGTAGAATAAACCTTTATGGGAAGCCCTAAAGCAAGATGGCAATACAATTGGTCATCAAAAGCCTGACTAGCATTTGGTTTCTGAAAGAGCTCCACCTGGAGGCAGGGTTATTAAGATAGATAGCTGATCATTGGTTAGGATTAAGGAAATCAATCAAGGAGGATGAATTCTAAGTAAAGGTATTTGACTTTGAATTTTTGCATGGGTAAAATCACTTGGGAACAGTGTATGATCATTGTGCAAACAAAGTGTCATTTATAGCCCTGCATTTTAGGTAAGGTTTGATGGACCAGTGGAAGTGAAGGCACTGGGGGTTTTAGAGCAATGATTATGGCATTTTAATAAATGACATATGTACTAATTCATACATGCACCAAAGTCTTGTGCTGGTGAAATAACTGCTATGCTTATAGTTTTAGATAACATAATAGTTTTAGTGAATGTCACAAATCAAATCTAGCTAAATGACATTCTCATTTGGAATCTGATTTTTATACTTGCTGCAGGCATATTTTTCCGATAAGGCAATGAAACTACAATGCTAACGATTTGTTTGAGCATGCCCCTGCCCTCCAAGTGCACAAATATTTCCGTGGTATTTCTAGGGTCATGCTATTTCTTATTCAAATTCTTGGCCAAGTTCATTTGCCCTGAGCAATATTTTTCTCTTTTCTTTAATGCTGTTAAAACAGTAACATAGTTTTAAAAACAAGAATCATAAATGCTTACCACTTGGCTTAGATTATATCCCCAAGGAAGAAAGAGAACTCCCGTGTTATATTTTTCCCAGTGTGAAAACATAAAGTTAAGCAAGACAATGCTTAAAGATAGATACATTGTGTATACAGAAATCCCAGTCCTCCCATTGTCACGTGAGCAGATAGAAAAAAAAGAGAGGATGAAGAGGGAGGTAGTCCAGCTATCCAGGCCATGGTCAAATAACTCCCCCAAAGGGCTACTGGACTGAGTCCTTCGAGCATGCTTCCCATCTATAGAGTCTGGAGGGCAGAGAGGGAAGAAAAAGCAAAATAATTTTTTTTTCAGATAGATTTCATGCTACTGTATGTAATAACATGGGGAAAATGTAATTATGGGCTCGTATACCAAGAGCAAATGGAGTTCTGCTCCACCCAAACTTTAGTCCTACTCATAAAGCATTTACTTCTCCCCTCATCTAAATATTTTTCTGTTACAGTCCTTCTCCCTCCCAAGCTTTGCAAATAGACACTTGCATTCATTCGCCTGTCTCCCAAAGGCCTCCCTGATCTTCTATGAAAGCATTGTAGACCCAAAACATTCCTAACAGATGTGAACAAATAACCCTAAGTAATTCGATCTACATAATTTTACCAATCTAACCTGATTATTCATGGCCAACAAGTAGGACTAGATACTAATTCACAAAAATACTAATCCTTTTATTACTTTCTTTAATTCTTGGGGAAAGGTTTTTTGTTGTTAAAGTCTCTGCGTTGGAGTTAAATACTCATGAAAATATTTGGAGTGGGTGTGGGGGATGTTATTTATTTATTTAACATTTGGGAGAGTTATGATGGCTATTTGTTGGCTGTATTCTAGTAGCATCCTTTAAAAGGAATAAAGAATGTTTACCTCGATCGTATATTGTCAATTCTAGTTGCTGATTTATATATAGCAATATCTGATGTTCATATCTATAGACATTTTCAGTTAATTTTTGCTGTTATTCAAGGGGGAACTTGGTTCAGAACACTGGGAAGAGACTGTTTCCTTCAAATAGCTTCATCAGTTCTTAAATATCTTGAAGCTAACTCACCAGGCCTAAGGGATCTAATTTTTTGTCTCATGTTGGTGGATGACACCAACTGGCTGTGTATTACAATGTCGTAGAGTTTAAGGCCAGAAGGGACCACAAGATAATCCAGTCTGCCCACCTGTTTTATCACAGGCCATTAAACCCAACTCAGCTACCCCTTTATTGAGTCCAACAACCAGAATTAGACCAAAGTATTGTAGCCCTGAAGAGACTCAACTATTGTGTGTCACAGACACACATAGGAGATTGAGGTGCATGAATGCCTGAGGCCCCTGCATGGCAGGGAAACGATTTGGTGATATACTCAGATGATCATTTCATTAAATTTACTAAGAGTATGCAAAGAATGACTATCATGAAATAAACCACTTCTGACAGTGTGATTGATTGATTGGTAAGGATTATTAGCCAAAGTTAATTGATCTTCAACTTCCAGAGATGACCAGGCCAATCCTGTATTGTGCTATAATGCTACAGAAATCCTGGTCAGTATCTAATCTTAGCACAAATTTCAGCAATACAGTAGAAATACCACAGCATCCTAAACACAGAGAGACACAAATCTAATCTGGTTTTAAAACTGAATATGAAACTGAAAGGTCAGAACACAGGATGAATGTTGCCATGAGCAGAAGCCAGCAAGCAGGACAATCCAAGATGAAACTACATCATTAAAGGCACTTCAGACCAGACCTGTAATGCTCATATTGTCTTTCTGGTCAGACACTGGAGAATCAAAGGAGTTGCAGCATAGATGAATGCCTGCTAGGGGGAAAAACAAGAACCCTAAATTAATTTCCCCTTTTTTTCCAGCTCTGTATCTTATTTCCCTAGTTTTGAAAGTAGTTTCTGTAGTTGTAGGTGCCTGGGAGCTTCTTACAGAGTCAGTGGTTGAGCACCAAAGTTTTCCATAAGAATCATCTCTAGTATGCAAGTGGACAGGACTCTCAGCTATTCATGGGCAATTTTCTTGGAGGCATTCAACTAATAAAAAATGAGTAAGATAAAAAGAAGGTAGATCTGAGCACTCGGTGCAAAACGGAGATGTTGAGAACAAAATTGATCAAGAACACAAAGGGCATGAAGAAAAGAAATTCTTTAGTTGCCTATATGCTAATGCTAGGAGCCTGGGTAATAAATGAGGAATTGAAATTGCTCATTTATGAACATAAATTTGATGTAGCTGGTATTACTGAATCCTGGTGGGATGATTCACAGAACTGGAATGTAAAAATCAATGGCTATAATCTATTTGGGGAGCATTGGGCTGACAAAAGACGAGGGGGAACTGCACTCTGTCAAAAATGGCATTACCTGTTTCCAATTCATTGATAACTCAGAAGAAAATTACCTTGAATGCTTATAGATCAATGTTCTAACAGATAAATTACAAGATGGAGTATTAGTTGGTGTCTGCAGACCACCAAATGACACTAGGGAACAGGATGATCACCTCCTTACGCACCTATCTATAATGTATAGGAAAAAAAGCTGTGTGATCATACAGGACTTCATTTTGAGTGATCTATGTAGGATGTCTTATGATCCCAGTACTAAGACATCCTTGGAATTTCTAAGTATTAAAATTGACAATTTCCTAACTCAAAAAGTGTTGCATCCAACACAGGAGTTTCTAAATTAGATGTTGGCTTCACAGATTTAAGAGGAACTGATCACAGAATTAAAAATTAATGGTAACTTAGGCTCAACTCAAATGATCATTACTTGATAATATTTATAATGTGCAAGCAGAATAAAGTGCAAACCCAAGAGATAAACACTTGGTGCTTTAAAACTGTCAGTTTCACAAAGTTGAAATCAGTTATGAGCCAAGTCAACTGGAAGAATCTAATCAGAAAATTGTGAATGATAATTGAGAATTGTTTAAGAACACTTTAGTAGGTGGCCAAAAGACTACAATCCCACAATTGAGGAAAAGAGTGGTACTGATTTAAAAAAAAAAATCTGGTTTAGAGCAGAAGTAAAGGCAGCTATATATAAAAAAGGCAGCTATATATATAAAAAAAACAAATGGAAGAAAGAGGAAGTGGATAGTAATGAATATAAATCAGAAACTAGGAATTGTAGAAAATCGACAAGGGAAGCAAAGGGGCAGAAAGAGAAATTTATGGCCAGCAGACCTAAGGACAATAAGAAAGAATTTTTTAAGAAGCCTAGGAACAAAAAGAATCCTAACAATGGTATTCTTCCATTAGTAGTTGGAAATGCTATAATTATAAATAATCCAGGAAAAGCAGTAAATATTTATAAATATTTTTATATAAATATAAATACTTATTTTTTATATTTGGGAAAAGACAGATGATATAGTCATATCATAACAACACAATTTCTATTCCACTACTATCTCAGGAGGATGTTAAACAGTAACTACTAAAGTGAGACATTTTTAAATCAGCAAATCTTGAAAACTTGCATCCAAGAGTTTTAAAAGAGCTGGGTGAGAAGCTCATTGGACCACTCATGTTGTTGTTCAAGAACTCTTGGAACACTGAGAAAATTCCAGAAGACTGCAACTAAGTTAATGTTGTGTCAATATTTTAAAAAGATAAACAGGATAACAAGGGTAATTATAGGCCTTTCATCAGTCCTGGGCAAGATAATAAAGCAACTGATACAGGATTCATTTAATAAAGAATTAAAGGAGGGCAATATAATTAATGCCATTCAATATGGGTTTATGGAAAATATGTTCTGTCAAACTAACTGGATATTCTTTTTGATGAGAGTGCAATTCTGGATGATAAAGGTAATTATGTTGATGTAATATACTTCTGTAAGGTATCTGATTCGATAATTCACAACATTGTGATTAAAAACTTACAATAATATAAAAGTAATGGCACACATTAAATGAATTAAAAGCTGGCTAACTGATAGGTTTCAAAATATACTTCTAAATGAGGAATCGTCATCAAGCGGATATCTTTCTAGTGGTGTCTCACAGAGGTCAGTTCTTGGCCTATGCTATATAATATATTAATGACCTGGAATAAAACATAAAATCATCATACAAATTGCAGGGAGGTTGGTGGTAAATAATGAAGAGGACTGGTCACTCATTCAGAGCAATCTAGATCACGTGGTAAGCTGGGCAAACAGAAACAATATACATTTTAATATGGCTAAATGTAAATGTAAACAGCTAGGAACAAAGAACGTAGGCCATAGATATAGGACTCTACCTTGGGAAGCAGTGACTCTGAAAAGGATTTGCGGGCTGTGATGAATAATCCACTGAACATGAGCTCTCAATGCAACACCACAGCCAAAAGGGCTACTGCAATCCTTGAATACATAAACAGAGGAATCTTGAGCAGGAATAGAGAGGATCTTTTATCTCTGTTTGGAACTGGTGCAACTGCTGTTGGAATATCGTGTACAGTTCTGGTGTCCACAATTCAAGAAAGCTGTTGATAAATTGGAGAGGGTTCAGAGAAGAGCCTTGAGAATGAATAAAGGATTAGAAAATGTGTCATATAATGACAGACTCAAACAGCTGAATCTATTTAGCTTAGCAAAGAGATGGTTAAGAGGTGACTGGATTCCAGTCTGTAAGTACCTACATGGGGAACAAATATTTAATAAGCGGCTATTCAATCTAGTGGAGAAAGGCGTAACACAATCCAGTGTCTGGAAATGGAGGCTAGACAAATTCAGACTGGTAATAAAGCATACATTTTTAACAGAGAAAATAATTAATCACTGGAACAAAATTACCAAGGAATGTGATAGATTCTCCATACCTGGAAATTTTAAAATCAAGACTGGATATTTTTCTGCAAGATGTTCTCTAGGAATTATTTTGGGGCAGTTCTATGGTGTGTCTTATACAGGAGGTCAGACTAGGTTATCACAGTGGTCCCTTTCGGCCGTAGAATCTAGGAATCATTTTCAAGAAAGGGCAAATGTACAGGTAAGGCAAAGCTGTCCCTTTCTGCATTCTCCCCTGCTAAAATATACACCCAAAGGAAACAATGAAATTATTTTTTTAAGAAATCCAAGGACCGTAGCAAGTATCACCAACAGCAATGTCAGCACTTAGTGACAACTTCCCAATAAAATGGTTGGTGTTGTCATACAAGTGCAAGCAGAATTTTTTTTGCAGTAAGGGAGATTAGCCAGTTATTAAGGCTGATATGGAAAGTTTCAGAATGTTGGTTTAAAAATGAACCTTTTGGGTGTTAAACATTTTCAGTACATTATCAAACACGTATTTTTCAGTGCTTTCGGAATAGGCCAGTAATTTATGCACAACCTTTTACTGTTCTAATTACAATATAATGGACAAAACAATATGTAGATATCAGTTATACAAGTTCTCTTATCATACTTTACCTAAAGCATAAGCACAAAAGGTGGTACAAGCACCAAACAGCCATACCCATGTTGGAACAATTCCAGGACTGGCACCTGCAAGATATGGGGATGAGTGGAGGGATGGGGAGGAATAACACTGGTTATAACTAATGAAATCCACCTAAGTGTTGTGTGCACTAGCAGATGTACACGTGTATGTGCATATCTCCATTATGTGAAAGAGAATCAAAGCAAGATATTTTTGTGAATTGGAAGCAAAGTGCCCCATCTGCAATCTTCATCGATTGCACTTCATTGAATTCACTGGGATAATGGAGGTCCAGGGTATTTACAAGTAGTTTCATATTGTAAAGGGGGAAAAATACAATAGATTTTTGCAGCTGAAGTGACTACAGCATTGTATGAAAGTAATGGTAATAATAGGGCAAAAATCTTCATTCAGGTTCTGTGCAGATTGCCCATCTAGTTAACGTTTGTGCAATGCACTGTGAATTTTAAGCAGTATTGTTCTTAGTAACATAAATAAGAAGATCTGTGCAGCTTTAATGTACAGATATGAGAGGAAAACATTTCCCATAGAGTAGAGGGGATATAGTAGATATTCTCTCTCTCTCTCTCTAGTAAATATACAGATTAACACGGCTACCCCTCTGGAATAGTAGACATAGTTTCTCTTGGTTTTTGGAATGGTGCTTGATACAGTGATTCTTGATAGTCTTACATTTCAACTGGAAAAAATATAAATTGGATTGAACTACAAGATGACTACAGACATACTATTTTTTCATCTTTGTTTATTTAAAGCATTTGGGTCCCTGCCCCAAACAGCATGCAATCCAAATTAGACATAACCCAGTGAGGCATTACTTTGCAAGGACATTGTCTACCAATAAGGACAAAGATGTAGACTGTTTCCAAATGAAAATAGCAGGTTACAGGTATAAATCCAAATTTTGCCATTATTTATCCATGTTCATCTCAAATATCTTCAAATTTAATGGGGTTCCACAGGATGTCAGTCAAATTAAAATTTGGTCCACCAAAAATGCCTGAGTTGAATACTATGTGCTACTTTTAGCACTTACTAAAATTCAGATATCTAATGTTGAATGTGGATAATCACAAGGGTGTGGCTAAACAAATAAGTGGCTTGCTCAGCTCAAATATTTAACGGCTCTTAAGCTTTTCCTTGCACAGATATTCACAGCAGGTATGGTTCTTTCCAAAACTGTCTGATACACTTTTGAACCACTGATCATGAGAAATACCTTCTTGGAATCAACTAAGGACATGGAAAAAACTAATGTTTCCAGAATCAAGGTTGGGTCTTTTCTATATTATCCAGGTTAAAGAGGAAGAAAAGATTTAATAGTGTGAATCAGCTGGGTGGGGTGTGGTTACGTGGTTTTGTCCAAAGATGGTCCTGTGCCACAGAATTCAGTTATAGTTTTGAACTTTCCAGTGTTTGGCTCCAAGAGGTTTGTAATTCAGCCCATTGTAGTCATGTAATTCATATAACTGAGACTTGTCTAGCAAAGCAACTGTTATATTCTGAATTAAGTTCTGGAAACCATACGTGTGGAGGACAGAGGAAACGCTTCAAAGATTCTCTAAAACAAAATCTACATAAAAGCTGATTTCACCTTCAAGCAACAGGTGACTGAGCATGTTGCATGGTGCCATGTTGCAAGAATGGGTGTCCATGACGTTGAGAAGAGTAGTTTGCAGCAGGAAGCACAGTGCTGGGCATGAAACAACATGCGGCTCAAATAACACAACCCAGGCAAATGGCTCCGTGGTCAGTGAGGTAACTCGTTCTTTCTGAACTGGTCTATGGACCATGTGAGAAGTACAAATTGTGATTGTTGATATCATTCTTGAAATCGGGGTGAGTAGTAGTAATAATTCAGTCCATTAGAGAGAGAGAAATTTGGATTTGGACCTTGAGAAAATGTAACTCTAAATTCATCAGCTGAGAGCAGGGAGGTGTTTTGAAACCATTTCTATAGTTTTGTATTTGGCCAGAAAAGGACTTGATTTCGGAGGTGAAACTCACTTATTTTGACATCAGAAAAGAAAGGGAAATGAATACTGATCTGACACAGATATTTGATATTATGGTATTTGAGACAAATGAAAAACATCTATGGAAGGCCTGGGTTTTTCTTTTTGGTTATCTATTTAAGAACAGACTATGGCATTTGAATCCAGCTACAGTGCCTGAAGTCAATGGGAGATTTATCATTGACTTCAGTGTGTGCAGGATCAAACCCATAGTGCAGAAGTTGAACTAAATGACTTTCTGTGGGCCTCTGCAACTCACAGCCCTGATCTTGTAATAAGATGTGGGCAGGCAGACTCCTGCATCCACACGGATCCCCACTGAAGTCAGTAGGGCTTTGCGTGGGAGGAGGAAGACAGGTACCTGCAGGAACCGGGTTTGAGTAGCTCTATTGTTGTAAAAAAACAAATGGATAATTACCTGATGCAGTGTAGTGCCAGTCATAAAAAGATAATAGAAAATAATTAATTAAAATCATCAAAAATCCAGAGAAGGTTAATAAGTTAGGAGCAATCCACAGAGGCACTACCTGTAAAAATAATTTAAAAGAAAAATCACATTTGACATTAAAAAACCATATTTTAACAGAACATATTTCAACATTTGTAGAAGCTAAAGGGAAGCATGTGTTGTTCATAAATCAAGGGTTTCTAACATCCAAAGTCAACAAATATTTCACAATTTATATTTTTTTTTCAAATGTCTGGAAAATATGCAAGAAAATTTGTTCTTAAATATTGTCTTTTTGCCGAAGTCTGTTAGTGACATTTTGATAAATGATGTAATTTAGAAATGTTCTATCTCAAGCAGTATACATCTTTAATTATAATCCGTGTTTTCCAAGCACCACAGGGAAAGATTCTCATGCTTTTATACACTAGAAATGCAAGAAGACTGCAGCACCACAGTGCTGTGACTCAGCACCCAGGCAACATTGTGATAATCTTCCAAAGAACTCCACTCCCACACCCTCATAAGTAGCTCTGCAGGCAGTATTGCTGCACCCCCGGTTTTTCATAAACAAACATTTTTAGACATGATATACCCCCCAAAAAAACCAGCAGGACTTTAAAAGGGGTATCCCCTATACGATGAACTCCCCATAGCAAAAAGATCTTTCTACTCCCCCATGACAAAAATGTTCCTCACAGAGTCCTCCCTCAAGGTATAAAGATGGCTTGCATGCACATGCTGCAGTTTGGCTCCTCTTCACTTACTGTCTCATTATGGGAAGGTGCTCCAGTGGACACAGACATAACAGAACTGCTCCAAGCACACTGTGAAATCATGGCATGAAGCCAAAGTCTTCCTCCAACTTTGATTTTTTTTTTTCAAGAGGATCAGTGGAAAGTGACTAGCTGTCTAACCAAGGTTTATGATATCCAAAAATTGTGCAACAAATTAAAGTAACATACAGTGATGCTATCAGACATGATATCAGGCCTAAGATGCACTGCCAAAAGGGAAGAGCAGAACTCCACTCACCAGCTAGTAATGCTCAGAACTGCCAGTTGAACCTCCTCCCTACATGGATATCTTGGCTGCTCTGCTAATATTCAGATAAATGCTTAAACCAGCGACGATAATGTAGTTTCTTTCTCTTTTGGGGGTCGGACTGCATCTTTCTGGCTCTAAAGCGCTCTCTCCTTCAGTGCTGGATTCTCTTCACATGTCTCATAATGAAGTAAAAGTATGTGCATTAATGTAGGGTGAGATGACAAGTGGATGCTTTTCTTTGTGTTCTGGAATGCACAGATACACGTGCCATAAATAGAGTTAAACTGGCACACGAAAAACTAGACCTAATTCCTAAGCATCCATAATCATACATTTTTTATAGAACACCACACTTTATTCTTTACTTGACTGGCTCTGGAAGTTTGTTTTTTTATAACTGCTCTAGGGGGAGGAAGAGAGGGAAATATAGTGCACAGGGTTTCTTTGGTTTCATGGATTCAAAGAACAGACAGAATTTATTCATATCTTGTGTATGTGCATTTATGAAAGTATAGCAAATTGTATAGGATAGCTGAACCAAGAGGAACGAGATTTCTCAGTCCTAAAGGGGCACATTTTTATTATCCAATTTTTAATGAACATATTTCAAGCAATTTGTTTCATTTCTAATAACATTCCTAAACCTCTCATTCATCTCTCTACTGTGATGTACCTTTCTGGTCACATCAAAATCAAATGTCATACTGTGAGATGTGGCTTCATTATTATTTGATAGATTATTGCTTCTAGCCCAATTCTTGTATTTACTATGGATACAAAACACAAAAATAAATAATATGAATAAATTATGGTGGTTTGCAAAATTTACCAGAGAAGGATAATATTTATGCACCCACCCTTACGATTATGATACTATTTTACTTGCCATGGTGGGGGGGGAGGAAATTACTCCCCATGGTGAGCAGGTGAGTAAGATTTTGTAGGGATGAGTGAGAGGAGCTGAAGTCAAACTATTCTCAGTACTCAGAGATGAACAGTCATGGTGACCTACTGGAAATTCTAGTTTAAAATATTCATCTGGTTCTCACTAGTCCTAGTTGGCCAACTAAGTTTTTTAACAGAGCAACAAATCTTTGGTCTACTGGTTCTGGGGGTTAGCTCCAGTAGAGAGGGGACATAACAGTTTTCAAGTACATAAAGGTTGTTACAAGGAGGAAGGAGAAAAATTGTTCTCCTTAACTTCCAAGGATAGGACAAGAAGCAATGGGCTTCAATTACAGCAAGGACAGTTTAGGTTGGACATTAGAAAAAACTTCCTAACTGTCAGGGTAGTTAAGCACTGGAATAAATTGCCTAGGGAGGTTGTGGAATCTCCATCATTGGAGATTTTTAAGAGCAGGTTAGACAAACACCTGTCAGGGTGGTCTAGATAATGGTTGGTCCTGTCTTGAATGCTGGGGACTGGGCTAGCTGACCTCTCGAGTTCCCTTCCAGTCCTACAATTCTATGATTTGTTCTTGTGCCAACAGTGGCCCTTAATTTAAATAACTATCCTCTGTCCCTGGTGTTTATCCCTCTGACGTATTTATAGGAAGCAATCATATCTCCCCTCACCCTTTCTTTTGTTAGGCTAAACAAGCCAACCTTCTTAAGTCTGTTCTTGTAAGGCTCAGGTGAGACCTATTTAACCTATCTGTTCTGGCAATACTTCACCTAATGTGACCTAAGATTACATTACCCCTTTTAATGGTCATGCCATATTGGCAGTTTATAATCATCCTGGGATCAACCAATACATCCAGGTATTGTGATCCACTATGACCCCCAGATCCCTTTCAGCAGTTCTCTTTCCTCGGCAGTCATTTCCCATTTTTTACGTGTGCAGCTGATTGTTCCTTCCTAAGTGAAATACTTTGCATTTTGTCTTTATTGATTTTCATCCTGTTTTCTTCACACCATTTCTCTAGTTTGTCCAGATTATTTTGAATTTTAATCCTATCCTCCAAAGCATTTGTAACCTTTCCCAGTTTGGGATTGTCTGCAGATTTTATAAGTGCACTCTCTATGCTATTATCTAAATCATTGATGAAGATATTGAACAGAACTGGACCCAAAACTGATCCCTGAATATAAATGGATATAAACTGGCCATCAATTAGTTTAGGCTTGAAATTAGATGAAGGTTTCTAACCATTGGAGGAGTGAAGTTCTGAAGCACCCTTCCCAGGGTGCAAAACTTAACTGGCTTCGAGATTGACCTTGGAAACTTTATAGAGGGGATGGTATGATGAGGTTGCCTTGAATGGCATATGGTCCATCTGTGTCTGCTACTAGCAAATACCTCTAATGGCCAGAGATGGGACATTATATGGGGAGGATTTTCAGTTACTAGAGAAAATTTTTTCTCAGGTGTTTAGCTGGTGTGTCTCATTTGCACACTCAGGGTCTAACTAATCACCATACTGATCTCTGTCAGACTGGCAGAGACCCTGGGGTTTTTTTGCCTTCATTTGCAAAATAGGGCATGGGTCACTTGCTAGTCTGAACTAGAGTAAGTAGTGGATTCTCTGTAACTTGAAGTATTTAAATAAAGATTTGAGAACTTCAGCAAACCAGCAAGAGGTTATGGGCCTACTGGTGGAGGGATGGGTGAAATTCTGTGGCTTGTGTTGTGTAAAAGGTCAGATTAAATTATCATGATGGTCAGTGTGGTCCCTTCCAGCCTTAAAATCTATGCAGTCTAAAGTGAACAAAAAACAGAATCAGTCAAAAGTAGACAAAGTTTAGACAATTCTAATACCCTAAGGTGGTGTTAGAAAGACAGGCCAAGATATTTTAAATATATATATATATTGGTCGCTTTAAGCTCCGTGGTAACAAGCTTCAGAATGCAACCTTCTTTCTGTGAAGGCCATATAGTGAAGTTGTTCCACAGTTCCCATTCTTTCCCTCTGTCTTGGTGTGCTCCTGGTGATGATGTGATGATGGCACTGCTCCTCTCCTTATGTTGGGTTTTTTTAGGGAGTAGCAGGGGGAGGAGAGCTTTTCTATTCCATTGTTTCCCTCCATGATAGGGGACAGAAGCATCTGGTCCTAAACTGCCAACCACCAGAGTTAGTTATGTTAAAATTGCTTCTTTGCATACTATCTTCTTCTCTTATTTGATCCTGAGTTGAAGTCACAGAGCTGAATTGGTGACATAATCATTTTCATGACAAAACAATGACGTCATAAATATGGGATTATGATTTCATTGCTGGATCAGGCATAAATAATGGCTGTGTTGTTAAACAAATATGGAACGAGCAGAAAAATTACTAGCCAAATACATCCATTTCTTTATCTATATATGATGTCTGCTTTCAAGTTTGCTCCACTATAAAAATTCTCCCTTTATACGCCTCAGGTACCTACAGATGCCATTACCTCCCTGAAGATCAGTACAGAAATACAGAGTTATATGAGAGTTATTAGCTACTGTTTACCCCAGTAGCAGTAAATATAATGGTGAGCAGCTGTATTTAAAAAAAGAAACCTGCTGATGCCATTGCATCCAAGTGATGGCAACTCCCAACCTTTTTGGTGATCATGGCAACTGCTCCCATTTTCAGCTTGTTAAAGAAATATCCAGCTCCTTAGAGCAAGTACCCTTTGGGAGTATATTAGGCAGTGCTTGTTTGTAATCATTTGCACAACAGAAAGATAAAGAGATGCTGGTGGTAGAAAGCACATGCTGTAGGAAGAATAAATTGTACTAAGGATGACCTTCAGTGTCTCCAAAAATTCAGTAATGAGGGATGTGATGGTAACTGATGTTTTCTGTTATAATGATGACAAACACTAGTTACAACACAGGTAACAGATATATAAAAATCTAAACATAACCCATCTCAAATATGTCTATCCATTCAGTAAACTGGTGTGGTGGGATTTTGGGTTGGGTTTTTTTGTGTGTTTTTATAGACTTAATTTTCAGCTTTTTAAAATCAGTATCTATTGTTTAAAATGTAATTTACCTTCTGCATCTTAAAACAAACTCTTGAATTATGTTTGGATAGTTCTTATAAACCATAAGACTTACCTTTACAATTCTGTTCCAGAGGGGCTGCATAACATAGACTGATAAAGGGTTTGTGTCCACAGCACTGTACTACGAGCAAACAAACAAACGTGTAAAAATGCAAGACACTGAAAACACTGTTTTCCATGAGTAGAATATGGCCTTCAGCATTTAGGAAAAATCAACCTAAATTTGATTGGCATAAGTTTATTTCCCCCTGATTGCCACTAATGAAGTTTTAATTTAATTCAGATGTGCTAACCGGGTTTATAGTACATTGCTAAAATATCCTGAGATTTAAATCTCACTCTCACTCTCACTCTCACACACACACAGAGTTTTCACTTTGACAAATTAGTAGAGATCAGTTCTATAACCACTCTATGCATAGAATTCCCATTGACTTCATAAGCTATCTTTTTTAAATACTGAATTTTGTTTTTATGCCTTTTTTAGTTAAATTGTCTTCAGCAGCACCCTTTGAAATGTGTATTCTCAGCAGTAGTATATTGCTAGCATGCATGTAGAATTTGAAGAAAACTACAGCATCATTCTCCTTTACACCTCTTTTAGAAAACAGCAATGCAGTCTTTCATAAGCCAGAATGATCATTTATGACTTCACTATGCTCATTATCGTAAGGTAATTTTTCTGGAAATCTTTTCTTACAGCGGAAACTCAGGTTATTGAAATAAAATATTCCTAAAGGCAAGATTTGTAAAGGTATATAAGTGCCATAAATTGCGACAGGTGCTTTTGAAAATCCCAGTTGACACCTAACTCCCATTTATTTCAATGGGAAATTTCCACTAGGTGTGATTTAGGTGCCTAAATACCTTTTGAATTTCTACTCTAAATTTCCTCTCTTTGGATGATTATTATCTGTTCTTGAGCTAACATTATAAGTCATTTCTTCTTCACCAGTCAGTATCAAGACAATGTAACTTGTGTAATATTCTTAGAACCAGATCCTGCATCGGGATTTCCTAGCATAGACCCCTGCACCTGTTCAGTATTCCTTTAACTTAACTGGAACTCAGCACAAGTGCAAGAGTCTGCTCTACCAGATCCCAGTGTAAGATCAAGTCTTTAGTTGCTACTACTATCTATGTCTGTCAACTCTTTAAAAATTGTCCATTGTTGGCTCTGTGAAGATGTTAGCTTTCCTTTCGGTGGAACGTACAATTGTTTTTGACTTAATACATATGAACAATGTTATCATTTTATGTCAAATGTAAAAAATATTAAAACGCATATACTGTTTTGTCCAGACATACTTATATGGGAATTTGGTTGAGAATGGTTATGTAGATATTTACATAAAGACACATTTTCAGAAGTGCTCACTATAGTAGCCCCATCCTCCAATCACTCACATGCTCAACTTAAAGCATGAGAGTAGTCTCAGTGATTGCAGTGCATAAATCTTCAAAGTGTGCATGGAGGAATGTTGTTGGGGGCGTGGGAGACCTCCCTACCCTGGGACTCCAAGCAGGGAAGCCCCCCTGTCCTGGGGTTCAAAGCAGGAGCCCCTGCTTCCATGGGGCTGAAAGCAGGGAAGCCATGCCACTCTGCTGCAGTCCCTGGCCCCAGCTGGGGGAGGGTGGCAGGGGGCATAGACAGGAGTAAGGAGGGGCACAAGGTAAAAAGTTTGACGATCATTGGCATAAATGCTGGCAGGACTGGAGCCTAATTCTGGTGTGCTTCAGATTTTGGGTGGTCAATCTGGGACCTACTGTCTGATTTGGAACAATTCTGTGCCAAATTCCCTTGTATCCTTCTGTGTATAAAAATTCTACTCTAACTCTTTATAGGCCTACTGAAGTATGAAAATACTGTATTGAATACCTGTGCATGCACATCTGCCTAATAGTGCTACGCACAGTGTCTATGAGCTGTCTTCTGTAGAACAATACTGCACCAAGTACTTGGTGAACAAAACAATAGTGTTCCTGAAAGCTGAATACTTATATGTATATTATAGGCAGGGGTGGAAGCCTACCTGTTACTACGGTTGCCCAACACCTTCCATTATAAGACTCTGTTTTCAGTTGCTTGTAAGTTTGCCAAACTTTAAACTGTTAGGTTTGAACATTTTCAACAAAATCTGCCTCAGGCTCGTTTTGTTGATTTTTGCTTTTGAACATTTCAGCCAAAATGGTTCAGCCATTTCCCAGATCAAGGCTGGGGGAAAATACATTGTTTTGCCCAAGTTAAAAAATTCTATTGACCTTTTCTTTTATTAAATGCTGTTGCGGCCTCATGGTTTGAAGAAGAAACTTGACATTTGGCAGGAGTTGGCCTTTGTGTCAGGGATGTGCCTTTTGCCTTCCCTGTGAAATCTGTCCGCGTTATAAGTCTTTGAATAATTGCAGTTTGCACATGCTCAATAAACCTCTTCAATTTTAACAACTACAATTTCTGAAGATTCCTGAGTATCCTCCATTCCCTCATGGCTTCTATTCGTGAGCGGACTATGCATGTGCAGTCCACACAGAATGACTGAGCATGCCCCATCCCCAGGCTCTGGGGACAATTTGTATTGACTGTGCCCAGCTGCTGTGGGTTAGGGTGCGGCCAGCCACTGGAACTGACGCTAGGGAACCAAGGGCATATCTCTCCTCTGCTCTCAGTGTCCCCCCTGCCAGCACACAGGCAGTGTGGGGGAGAAAATCATCTGACTTGAATGAAGAGGGGACAATAGGTAGACTAGCGGTAAGGGAAAAGAATAGATTGGGCCAAGAAGTCTCGTGGGGATAGAACTAGATAGAGGAGAGAAACTGTGACTGAAAGTTGGAGGAAGGAGTCTGGAACTGGTTGGCCCAGGACACTGGGATCTTGAGAGAGGAGGGACTGGTTCGGCAAGAAGACTTGAAGCCCGAGGGAGAAGGGAGGCTGGGACTGGAAGCTGGTGGGGGAGAGGAGAGGAGAGGAGGCTAAAACAAGGAGCCATAGGGGGTGGAGAATGGGGGTGAGGAAAAAGAGGAGGGAGAAATGGGAGCCCATTGTCTTAGCGGTGTGGAGACACTGAGATCAGTGAGGAGCTGGGGGAAGGGAGGAGACTGGGACTGGCTAGCCAAGGAAATGGGAGACAAGGAGTTGCAGCAGGAAGGGATACAGGACTATCTGGGTAAGGAAACTGAGATTGGGTGTGGAGGAGCGGAGAGTTGTGGGGAAACTTGTTGTGGGCTTGGACAGACAGATTTGAGGGGGAGACTAAGACTGCCTGGCAAGGCGACTGGGACTGGGATGAAAAGCTGGAGGAGTAGAGGGTGGGGCTGGATAGGCAAGGAAAAAGGGGGACCGATACGAGGACCAGGGTTGGGTAAGAGACAGGACTGGGACAGAGAGGTTGCAGGGAATGTGACAGAAGGGGTCAAGCTTCAGGGAAACAGGCAGAAGAGTCTGTGCCTACCCTTCCAGAGCCTGGAGCCCAAGACTCCAGAGTCTCACTACTCCTCTGCTGTCAGCAAATCACTGTGAAATCCATGTGCGTCTCATCCCCCCTCTAGTACTAGTCCACACAGATGATAACAACTGACTGTTATTTCAAGTGTCAAGGTCTGTGCAGTGAAACTATAGGTTCCAACCCTGCTAGTGAACCACGTGAACATCCGAATGATGCCACATGATGGAATTTCTGTTCATTCAGTGTCTTTAACTGTCCCCTTTTTTTCCTGTAATCTCCTGCCTCACTCACTAAATATATTTCGAGTACTTCTGCTACAAATGACGCAGGGATCTGAGAGACAGTAAGCCTCTTTGACTACACAATCGTGATACATCCCCAGAGCAGGGCCAGCCTGTGCACTGAATCAGGCAGGGGTCTATGGAAAAAATAGTATGTCATCATGTCATTAAAGACTGTATCATAAAGCACATTCACAAAAGGGCAGAATTAGGGTTGCATGGGCAACCTTAATTCTGGCATTTCCTAACTTTCAAATGCTTGACTTTACAACATTAATAATGTTCTTTTAACATTGTTTTTGTGTGTGTAATTTTATATGTATATTTATCTGTATAACTGCCTGCAAATAGATCTATAAAACAAAAACATTAATGCCTGGAAGGCCTATTGCTAATTACTGAATTTTGTGAATTTGTAATACACAGATTAAATAAAAACAACCAAGGACAATAACTATCACCAAATCTGTTTTTCTCATTTATTTTGTTACGTGTAGTTCAGTTTCAACTCTTTATAATATTTCATACTGTACAAGTACATGTGGTATATTCTGTAAAAATCATTAGATTTTAGTGATATGCTATTATATATCTTAGTCATTTGCTGGTAAATAATGGTGAGAGATGGGCAGAAAATAAGATTTTGGGGCAAAATTATAAAATGTATAGTTTAGCTGAATGAAAATTATTGTATTTGCTCTAAATAATTAAACGAAGCTCTTACTGTAGCCTTTCTGCTCTTTTTGTGAACCATGTTATTTCCAAAGTGACACTGTGATGGTGTGAGGTTATTCTGACAGCATTTATACGTTTTTTTTAAAGGAGAAAAATGCATTGAATAAATTAAAATGGATTTGTAGGGTGGGGCTGAGCTCTCACTCAGTAGCCTGCATGTACAGTATTGCCAGCTGTAGCCACAGTACATTCTTTATCAATGCATGCCATCTCCACAAATGTTAACTGCACTGATTGATTATTTTTGTTATGGTTCTGCTTACTACTAAGTAACAGAAATTTGGGATAATGCACATTTGTGCTTATTCGGACTGATGTGTGTATCAAGCCATATATCCTCCGTGGCAAATTATAGTCAATTATTATATATGTGGGGACGGTGGGGTGGGGTGGGTGGAGAGGCATGGAGTGCATGTATATAGTGTGTATGGGTGGGGGTGATATTCCCGATGGCAAATGGAACAGTCAATTAGTATATATTTGAACTATTGAGACTTCATGTAACCCCGAAGAGTCCTAAAGTTTCCCTCTGTCCCTCCCTACACTTCCATTCCAAGCCTCATTGTTTTTCATTTTCACAGGAAGATTTCAATGGTAGTTAGGTGCCTAAATACTTTTGCACATCTGCCCTCTGTTGCTTTTGAAAATCTCACCCTTCGGATGAGCTTAGGTGCCCAACTTCAGGCTCCTATGTTTTTTAAAATGTTGTCCTGCGTATATAAAAATATTCACACTAATGTAAATGTATCCAAAGGGTAAATAACTTCGTTTTTAACAATGACACAATTTTATTTTGAAGTGACCAAGCTTTTATGCTATTAGAGATAAGTTTTTAATAAACATAATTTTAGCCCTAGATGCTGCAAACACTATGCACATGCTTAACTTTAGGCAGTTAGGTAGTTCCACTGAAGTTAATGGTACTGTTTATGTGAGTAAAATTACCTGCTAAGTGGGTACAGAATCTGGATCTTAATCTGCAATAGTTTGGTTTTTGCCATGGAAGTTTTGTAAAATTCAAATAAGTCACCCAGCTAACAGTAGTATTCTTTAAAAAAATCACATTTATCATTTAGTTCATTGTAAATTTTAATCTGAAATTGCAATTGCCCAAATTTGCAAATAAGTTTTACACAGCCTCAACCTACTTTAAATCAATTCTTTTTAAATCAAGTGACTGATCGTAATTTCAATTATTTAAATAACCTTATTTTACACTGCTCCACCCTGATGTATTGTGATTATTTTTCTTTAGGGCAAAACCTACAGCTTTACGAGATGTCTCATGTCATCTCTAGGAAGCCCAAAATACTGTAGGTTGCCAGCGTAAGTAAAGAGAAATCTCTAATACCACATACACAATATCTGATAATAAGCTGGACAGCGAATTCAAGAAATTTAGTCATATTAAAACAAGAACAGTCAGGGTAAAAAAGAGGTGGAGCTATGTGACCTTCAGCCTTGCTCTTTCCTCCTCATCCACCCTCTGTTTTTCCATTCCATTAAACATTAAAATACTAAAATATCTATTAAATAATAATAAAATTACAACTTTGTTGCCAAAGTACTCAGAAACTCTCCAAGGAGAAAACCCACGCCTGCTCATTTTCTGGAAATGTTTATATTGCTCTTATATGTAAATATGGATTTATACTATACCTATAAACAGTGACACAAAATCAACACTTGCCAGAAATGATATCTCCAGGAATGAGTGTCAGACCTGACATATGGGACTTGTTCGTTATTTTTAGTAAAACATCATGGACTGCCGAAGTATTTTGCCACATCACATGCAAACTTTTCAAGAACAGTTCACCGTATGCGGCAGGGTTGCTTACAATACACTGGAAGAAGGGAGATTGTTCTTGGATGAGCTGTGGACTTCCGGAAGGTGGGAGAAAGGTCAAGAAGATGTGAAGAACGAGAATGGAGAACTGCTCTTTTTTATTTGCTGATCTTGTTTTTGTTAAACTGAAGAAACACATACGTATAAACTAGATGGTGCTGGGAGAGGCATTCAGATATTCTTCTGTCAAGGGAAAAGCAGCTGACTTAAATAAGATTTGGCACAAAGCTATGGCTCTGTTCCAAAAAAAATCCCCACAGTTTCAAGACCATTCAATCTCCAGAAGTTTGTTGTTCCTGGCTCTTTAGGAGACCAAATTATTCAGTAAAACAGAGGTTCCTAAATTGTGGTCTCTGAACCATTCTTGATTGTTAAATGTACTTGTGTGAGAGAGGTAAGTATAATAACCCCTATTTTTCAGAAGGAAAAATGAGTCAGAAGTAAAAGCCTACATTCTCAAGGGCAGTCTCTAACCTTGAGTGCCCAGCTTTAGAAATGTACAGTCATATTTTCAGAGCTACTAAGCATATACAGGGGCCAATGAAGTTGTTTGGTGCTTAATATTATGCCTTAGCTGTCTGGAATTAAGCACCTAAATATTAAAGCACCAATATTAGATGCAAGTTTCTAGGAAGAAAAAGCACTAGAAGTCACTTATGAAAAAATGCCTTTTTCAAAGTCTCAGACTCTGTGATTGCGTCCTTTTAGAATCCAGATTTTTTAGTTCCAAATCCTGAGGCTTCCTCTGTGTTTAAATCAGTCGTAAATGTGATTCTAGCAATACCAGTTTTCTTATGGTGTAGGTAAGGCTTTAGACAGAGCACTAGAATGCCACAATAAGGAGATAAATGAAGGTACTGAAGAAAGTGACTGGCTCACAGTTTAAACACCAAATCCTAATGACGTCAATAATACTAATAATGACCTTTGTAAAAGCTGCTAAATACAGCAGGCCTGTGGGTTTGTACTGGGGCAACTAAGAGCAGAATATGGCCCATTTTCAGCTTCCAATAAATTTTTATTGTTGCAAATATAAAATAGCAATAGAATGTTCCTTGCTCAAAGATGAAAACAAAATGATATTGTTCCTTGCCCAAAGACTAAAATGAATGTTCCTTGCCCAAAGACTAAAACAAAATGATATTGCCATTATATTTATTTTAATGGAAATTGAGGTGACAACAAGAACCAGCTTGCTATCAGGTTCGATTAATATGGATCCCTCAAATAAAGAGTGACGAGGGTTGCTTTGGATACAACTTTGTTTTACTAACAACAATCTATACACTAACAATTACAATTTAAAAGATACAGCAACTTAACTATATAAAACACAATCACAGTTACAATTATACAATTATACTTACAAAGCTAGCTTATACTAAAGGGTTAAACTTATGCTATTATACTTACACTGCAATGGTGAGGTTTGTCAGCAGTAAAAACAGCACTTCAAGTTTTCTAGTAGGGTTCCCGGGTTTGCATCTGAGTGGGATACAATGTTGCACTCAGGTTTCACAGCCACGCGCTCTATACTTAGGTTTTGAGCGGCAAGCTGGGGAGAGACGGTAGGTAGATCAAAGCCTGCACGTAGGGCTATTCTGGTGCCCTTCCAAAGATACGGGACATCTCCGGTTTACTTCCTGTTTTTTGATCACCTTTATCCTCTTCCTCACAACAATATGCCCACTCTTTTAGCCAATTACAAAGTTTCCAAGAGCAATGAGGTAATTGGGGACTGCACCCCAAAACAGCGAAACTGACAGAGTGAAACCCGATTTTATTCTTCTAAATTGTCCAGCTGTTGTTTGCTGCTGTCAAAGAATCACCCATTGCAATACATATCTAAACACTATTCAAATGCAGTTTTCTGGGTTTCGAGTCACAGAGATTTTGTTATAATACATGAATGGGTGCTATTTAACTGAAATTTACTGAGTTTCAAGTAACAGGTTTATCAAAACCCACAGGCTACATTCTGATTGCATTGCCTTTAACACTTAATGTCTGCTGGGGTGTTTCCTGGCCGCTGGTAAGTTTCAGGGAGGTTTTGCTGTGATACATGAATGGATACTATATTAAAAAAGAGCTTCACAGAGATTGATACTATTTGGATGAAATTTACTGGGTTTGAAGTAACAGGTTTTCCAAAGGCTACATTTTGATTACATTGCCTTCAGTACTTAGCACCTGCAGACTCCTCCCCGGGCTGGTAAGTTTCACAGAGATTCTGTTACAATACTGGCCAGCCGGGGTTGATGCAAGGCAGTTAGCATTTGGTTCAATGAGTTTATATTCCTGTTAATTTAAAATGGAGTTGGGTCACTCTGTTTATTCTATTAATTTAAAATGGAGTTGGGTCACTCCAATTATAAAATGAAACAATGTTACAACAGAAATATCAAAGACACAGTTATATGTCTTTTAGGAGAGCAGTAATGACGGCTTAAGGATCAAGCCTTAATGGATTAGAAAAGGACTGTTGGGTGTTCTTTTAATGACACCCAAAAGAGGTGTTCCGATATATCAAGAATATTTCATTTATTATAAAACAATAACACTGTTATAAAGATTCCAGTCAGGTAGAGGGATGGGGAAAACAGCATGAACGATTCCACGCTGCTCCCTACTCTAAACATATTTCTGCTTGTTTAAGACAACTGGCAGCTCCTTGAAAGCCTGCTCTATGGGGGCTCCTAATAGAGCTAGACATGGGAACAATTCACATATATATGACTGCAGACTCAGGAAAAAGCCTGTCAGTCCATGCTTTTCTTCTCTTTGCTCCTGCAGCTTAGCTGGGCATGGCTTCAAAAAGGCTTCCCCTACCCAGCGTAGAATGTAGCCTTCTGCTGAATTGCAGGAATGCAAAGAGAAGAGAAGGCTATCACCAAGCGAAAGGGAACAAAAAAACAAGTAAATATGGGGGGGCAAAAGCAGACCAATGAAGGGTCAAAGAACAGATAGAAGAGAAAGAGAAAATGGACAAAAAACAACTTTGACTTGTAAGACAACAAAATCATCACTAATAAAATTAGCAGATGATAAAAACTGGGGGAGTAGTAAATAATGAAGAGGAAAGGTCTCTGATTCAGAGCAATCTAGATCACATGGTAAACTAGGCGCAAGCAAACACCATGTTTTTTTAATATGGCTAATTGTAGATATCCAGATCCAATACCTCTGAGAGTTACATCAGCACTATTATTTTCTTTTTACATAAAAGAAGATGATGGCATGGACAGGCTGTGACTCACCCCAGGGTCAGAAAGCCAGCAGAGACAGAGGTGAGTGTGTTGTTTATTGAAATATTTCAAATTTATATATAGAATTTAAGCATAAGTAACACAAGATTGTTCAAATAAAGTATGAATATTTCACCTCAACTTTGTACTTGAGTTCCTTTTTATGAAAGGAAAGAAAAGGGATGATTAGGAATTTAATGGCTGGAAAGCCTATTTCTCAGAAAAACTAATAGTTTAAAGCAGTTATATATCAGGTGGTAATCATGGATTAGGCTGAAACACACAGAAGTCAGGGTTGCATGTGCTCTCTGATATTTTATGTAGAATTAGAAGTCTGGCACTGTAGTTCATTATTGAACAGTGTAACAATTGTTCCAACATAGGAAGGGAAGGAGCCAACTAACAACTAGAGGGGGGCTTATATGAAGGTCATAAAACACTTGAAGGTTTTAATAAACTGAATAAAATTAATCCAAGAAAGATATAAATATAATCTACAGTATTTTATAAAACAAAATAAATTACAAACAGGATACAACTACAGAGAGAGTGGGAAGAAAACCACCAATTTTATCCATTTTAAATTGAGAAGATAGGATTATTAGTTCTTAAACTCAAAGTTGGAACATTTCCACTTTAACCGTAGGGTGTAACATTCAGAAGTACTAGGTGTTATCATTGGCCAGATATTTTTCTTAAATGTGGTTTAAGAAAAACAGGTTTTCACAGCATGCATTGGATCCAATGCATCAGAGCTAAGGCAAATAAGAATAACTGAATTATTAAAAATCTTGAGCCAGATTCTCGGTACACCTAAACTATGTTCAGTGCACTTGATGAGGCAGTGAATGATATGTGGCTTTACTCAGTCTCCTGCCTCCATCCTGGGAATAGTGGGGAGTTGGTTCAACCCTTGCGGCAAGATACAACAGCCTCTGTGCTTTTCTAACTTGTGCCAGTTGCTGGAAGACCATCCCTGACCTGCCCACAAACCCAAGCAAGCCAGGAACAGGTGACAGAGTTGGCTATGCCTGTTTTACACCACTGAGGCTGGGTCTACACTGACGGTGGCAAATTTGCTGCAGTCAGATCGATTGCTCTGGATTGACTGAGTGGTCTGTGTAGACCCGCTCAGTTGATCCAGCAAGCGACGCAAGAAAACCACTCTGGTAAGTGGCGTACCCCTGGTTTGAGAACCACTGTTCTAAATAAATTCCAGAGGGGTAGCCGTGTTAGTCTGTTATCAGCAGTACAATGAAAGTTCTGTGGCACCTTTAAAGACCAACAAATTTGTCTTTAAGGTGCCACAGAACTCTCATTGTTCTAAACAAAGGGACACAATCAAAATATATTGTCACTGCATTTTTATGAGAGCCAATAAAACAAAAAACTTCTTTTACACTCAAATTCTTTGCCTCAGAAATGAATCAGCAAACAAGACTCCTCTGTCAATTCACAGATAGAAGAACACTGATGATACTGAGCTCCCTTAGGATATATACAGTGGTGCCACCATTAGGAACAAGTCCTGTGATCAGTGACATTGGCAGCAACTTCTAACTATGATTTCACTATGTTGCTATCTCATATGATTTGGTGTCTGTAAGAAAAATAATGATTATGTGGCTACTTGAATACTACATTACATCAACTACCAGTAGGGCAGGAATAAGGTATATAGTGCAAATTCTGGCATACTGCTTTAAAAATATTGACTGCAAAGGCGGGGGGGGGGGAAGTGTGAGGATTTCACCTCCTTTTTTACTACAGCTCTACAAAAATAATTCCAAAAAACCACCACAGAAATTACGGTTACTGACTGTATTGCTTTGTTTGGAACATTATACACCAACAGAGTTCTTATTAGACTTTTAATTACATAATTTATCAGAGTAATGTGAAAAAAAAGTGAGATTTCATTCCCAAAACAGTAGGTGGTTGAATTTCTGTCTTGTTTCTAAAAGATGGCATTTATTCTCTTATTGAAAAGTTAGTTCTGGGGAGTTTGACAATCTCAGGCTTCTGCACTACTTAAGATCACTGAAGTTTTAATTAACCTGGTTTTAAGATGCTGGGCAGAAATAATCACAACAGGCTGATCTGATGTATAGATATATCATTTTAACTATATATACAAAATGTCAAGGCAAATAGAGAACAATTTTATCTAGAGGCACCACACTAATTAACATCACTATCTGTGATGCAGTGAGTACTGTCCATTAAGAAATCATATTTGATGTAAATGGGCAGCATCAGGGCCTGAGAATTGTACAAGTCCATGGCAGGGTGACCAGATGTCTCAATTTTACAGGGAGAGTCCCAATATTCTAGGCTTTTTCTGTAATAGGCGCCTATTACCCCCAATACGCTGTCCCAATTTTTCACACTTGCTATCTGATCACCTTAGTCCATGGAAAAATACACATTTAACACCTCTTGTGCTTTGAAATGTAAACTTGCATTTAAAAACCTCTCCACCATCACCACCTCCATCCCTCTATTTGCAGAGAGCCTAAGCCAGGGGTTCCCAACCTATTACTCAGCCGTGACCCCATTTAAACATTGAAAAATTTTGGCAACCCCAGCAGACAAGTCATGGCGTTGCAATGCTTATGGTATTTATATTTTTCATTTAAAACATTTTAAATCATTTTAGCATTTTTTTAAATAAAAATTACAACATTCAATATTTAGCCCTAAAATAGCTATTTAGTCCATTTAGCTGACATTTTACTTCTGCTTTAACTGTGGATTATATTTACGGTGCGGTCATACTGTTAAAGCACCCTACATTTCACAGTTGCTAAACTGAGACTTAAAAGTGTGATGCACTGCAGAGATTCTGGCCACTGCTGCTATGTATAGGTATCCAGCAACAGACTGCTGTAATGTAGGCTGTTCCCCGGTGCTGTCTGTTTTTCCAT
Source organism: Mesoclemmys tuberculata (assembly GCA_007922155.1). Taxonomy (NCBI): domain Eukaryota; kingdom Metazoa; phylum Chordata; order Testudines; family Chelidae; genus Mesoclemmys; species Mesoclemmys tuberculata. Next base: position 64,569,519 of record ML675601.1, read on the forward strand.
GCGTGGCTCTGGCTCCCAAAGGATACAAAAGGAGTTAAAGCCACCTTATCCCTTTTCCCCTGGGCTGCAAGTTTTGTTGTGCCACATCTCTTTAGTGCCTTGCAATTGTCCTCATTCAACTCACTTAGGCCCCATCCACAACATTGTGACCACACACCCCACCCCACTCTCCTGCCCCAGGCCGCCCCACCACACCCAGCACTGTGACACCCCTATCTCTCCTGCCCTACCCACACTGTGCCTCCCTCCTGTCCCAGACCCCGGCAGTGCCTCTCCCCATTCCAGGGCTGCCAACCCTAGCCAGGCACTGCTGGGTGTCACAATGCACCTAGAACTCACTGAAGCGGGGTGGGTGTGTGGGTGGGGAGGACACAAAGTGAAAGGAGAGGAGTGAGGCCCATGACTTGGCTCGGGTAGAGCCGCGCCCTGCATTGCCCAGTGCTCTGGGAACTGTCAAGTGTCTTTGTGACCCCGTTTTTTATGGTTACGACTCCAAATGGGGTTGCAACCCCAAGGTTGGGAACTGTTGGCCTAAGCTCTGCATGGTGCAAAGGGTACAGACCCCTTTTCATCCTTGCCTTCCTCGTTGCACAAAAGAACTATGCTGATTCTGCTACCCCACCATACCTGTGAAAAGGGAGTAGGATTTGAAACGAAATATACATAAGACATTCATGCCAGAGAAACATGATTATGCTTGTGAAAAATGTGATTATTTACAAAAACTGCTTTTCACGTTACAAAATGGAATTAATTGCACAAATTTTCATTTTAAGCATTTTATACCTTTATAAAAAATAGTGATTATTATAGTTGGTGTCAAATCAGGTCTGAAGCTATTCCCCCATGGACCTGGGTTAACTCTCAGGCTTAGCAGAAATGTCTAAATTATCATCTGTTTGCCAATATTCCTGGGTGACTGTAGTTAAATAACTATGAAATTCTTACATTGTCACTTGAAGAAAATTCTATTAAGATTTTTTTCCCCCGTGTGCATCTTTTTGCAGCTAGTTTTATTCAAGGCAGTTTTATTCAAATCAACAGAATAACATCTAATCCAAATTCATGAAGTTTTGGGAAAGACTGAGAATATATTTTAGCAAAATTGCTTCCATTACATGGTGTGGGTTGGTGCTGAAAACACCATTTAAAAAAAAATTATACTCTAATGGCCTCAGTGAAGATTGTGGCCTCATTATGCTAGGTACTGTACCAACACATAATACCTGTTCCAAAGAGTTTACAATCCAAAAAGATAAGACAGACACAGTAACAAACATATAAGCCTAATTACTTTTTTCTCATTTAGATTTCTCAAAGCCATCTCTCTCTCTCTCTCTCAGTTCCCCTTTACAGGTGAGTCAGTAAACATGCTCTAATATTGCTGACACTACACTACCTGCCACTCTATAAAAATGTTTAGTTTTAACCTTCCCTCGACCGACCTTCCTTCCACACTCTTTCTTCCATGTTTTTTATTTTTTTGTTTTAAAGCCTGTTAATATTCACTGGGGGGCCATTTCAGTTCCTCATTAGTATCCAGTTCCTATCCCCCTTGCTGACCTTCACAGTTCAGTTCAGTCAACAATTCTGCTAACACTATTTTATTTTAAATAAAAGTTATATTGATTTACACACCCAAACACTTTAAAATAGTTTTATCCAACAAACAAATGTCAGCTTTCTCAAACTCAAAAAACCCCAAAACATAAAAGGATCCTTAAAACTTAAAATCCTTAAAACTCTGCAATAGCTAAATGATCACTGAAGTAAGCAAAAGAGGTCTGATGTTTGGCCAGTGTGGAAAGGCATACCAGTTGGTTTCTTTTTTCTTTAAGGAGAAGCCAAGCTTTGAGCCTACACAACTAGGAGAACCTGAAAAAGAATCTGATATTCATTCACATACACCCAACAACCTTCCCCAGTTTGGTCTTTCCTCACTGGCCTCTGCCAGGAGCACCCTGACACCCAAACATGGTATAAGGAACAACCTCAAGCAATATTTGTATTTGATGTACTAAAAAAAAAATCCACCCAACCCCCGCTCTCGAGTTCAGTGAGGGCCCCTTCAGGAGTCTTGGGGGAGCGGGGGGAGAGAGAATCACCCAGAGGGAAGAGCCAAGCAATATGCTCGGAGTCGGAGAAAGCGGCACATTGTTCCCACGGGCCCACCCCGGCCCAGACCTTATGCGTCACATGCTCTGCAGGGCCAGGAGAACAGGCAGCACCGCTCGACGAGGCAGCGGTACCGGTGCCGCCCCACATTCTCATTCAGTCCCTGGGGCTCCCCTGACGCTGCTGCCTTCAACGTGACCAGAACACGGGCGTGGGTCTCACTTCTGCGGGGGGAGGAGGGACTCGCCCAGTTCCCAGCCCCCGGCCATGCTCAGGAGCAATGACACACCCGGGGGCTGAACCGCAGCAGCCTGGGCGATGGGTGTTGTGGTCCCAGGAGGGAGAAGACAACTCGGGAGGGACACGTGCGATTGCCCGGCCGGCCAGCAGCGTTACCTGCTATCGGCGGAAGCCGGCCCGCTGCTGGGCGCTGACATACTGGGGCTGCCACATGGCGCCGCGGCTGGGCGCAGCCCCGCTCCTGGTACCGGCGGGCGCCGCCGCCCTGAGCAGAGCTGGAGGAAGGGAGGCGAGGCGGAGGGAGGAGAGCCGCCGGCCCTCGGGGAGCCTTGTCAGGCTCGGACCGGCCCCGCGCTTGCCCCCAGCTCGCCGCGCACCGGCAGCGCCAGTGGCTGGGGAAGGAAGGAGGCAGGGGAGGCTGCGTCGGAGCGAGAAGAGGCGATGGGGCCCCTAGTCCCTTGTTACAATGAAAGGATTCATGTGATGCGGTCTGGGAGCTCTGTAAACGCTGGGAAGGGGGGTTCCAGCTCTGGGCTATCCCAAGAGAGTAACTGGACCTGCCAGATAAGGCCTGCCTTATGTAGGGAAGTTATCAAAGATGATTGTTAAGGATTTCTGTCATTTAGGGGGTTTTAATGTTGTTCTCCCTTCAAGATCTGTACAGTTGAATTCATAATAAAAAGGAGGCCTTTTTTGCCTCACTGCTGAGAGAGGACTATTAAAAGCGGGCCATTAATATGTTTAAAAACCTTCCAAGTGCTTGATCTTGCAAACACTATGAATAGCCCTATTGTCTTCAACTGAACCCTGTGAGGGAAGTAAGCAATAAACCCTGTGGTGTTTGCAGTACCTAAACCTAATTTTTGTTAAATGTGTGATACAGATTAATTAATATTTGTAAAGTGCTCTGAGATCCTCACAACAAATGGCTATACACAGAAAATTGGTTTCAATGTAAAATATCAAGAATACATAATGATGTATGGTATAAAGTTCTTATTGCCATTCCTTTAGAATAATCTTTGCATAATACAACTCATAATTAAGGCAAGCTCCCAAAACTGCTACAGAGAAAACCATCATATCACTAATTTTGGATGCATTCTATATCTTATTTCTTTAATACAGAACAGGGAGAGATGAAGGTATGGGTACGGGCTAATAGGGAGTTAAAAGGCATCTAAAAAGATTCAGATACACATATGAGCATGCCACCCTGCATGTACACCATTCACCATGTACTGCAATGTCTCATAAACATAGGAACTCATACACATCATCAGGGTCTGAAATTTTATTGACCGAACAGAGTTTAACCAGACAAGTAATGAAAATAAATTATTTATATCTTGTGAGATCCTTTTATGCACTAAATGTAATGCATACAGCCAATAAAATTTATTTTCACAACCTGTATATGTTTTATAGAAAACATACAGATTAACATTACAAAGTGTAAATTGTATAAAATGGTGCTAGCTCTAGATTAATAATTCAATATTAATTATCATCTATTATTATCTATGAGGCCTGAACCAAAACTCTGCCTCCTATCACATCTCTATGCTGGGCACAACCAAAACCTTGGAGCCAAACTCTCCCAAATTATGGGTTTAAAATCCAAATCTAAACTTCCTTAAATTGGGGGCACTTGGATTTGATATTGGGTTTGGTTTTATAGATAGAAAAATTTCAGCTGCCAACTCAAGTCTGAATGCAGTGTTCTTATGCTGGACGTTGGTTTGGGTCTATCAATCTATGACTATTGTTATTTTGGTTTTAATACTAGTTATATTTCAGGAGCCAATAGAGAAGGAGAGAGACAGAAGCTGATGGAAGCACAGCTGGCTGTTGTGATGGCTTTATTGTTCTGGCTGCAAAACTGAAACTAACGTGAAAATTAGACTTTGCATTCAGTAGGCAAGGAAAAAGAGGGATTGATACAAGAACCAGGGCTGGGTAAGAGACAGGACTGGAACAGGGACAGGTTGGGGGAAATAGGACAGAAAGGGTCAAGCTTGGAGGAAGCAGGCAAAAGAGAACATAAACATTTAGAAGGATCAGTTTATTGCATCATACCTAGCTTATATAAATATTCATGACAACCACAGCCATTAAAAGAGCTGTAATTAAATGAGTAAAATTGATAAAGCATGTCTTGAATGTTTCTGCCATGATTGAAGAAATGAACCGGCCAGAGACTCCAGACAGTAGGAGCTGCTATGGCAGCAGCCAAAGTAGGGACCTTTAGACTTTCAGAAAAAGTTTTGATTGGAATTTCTCTGTCCTGTGCTGATTGGCTGTCTGCTCCAATTTTCCTCTCCCCTCACAGTCTCTTCACCTCAACTTCATTCCACACTTGCCCCTCTTACCCTCTTGTTTCTTTCCCTACCCTTTTCTTTCCTAACTACCACCCCCAAAAACATTTTGTGGAAGTAACATAACATTTGTTGTCATCATATTGGTCACTCCACTTACATGTTATACCCTTCCCACATCCTGTCTCTCTCTTTGTCTATTTAGATTACAAGCTCTTTGGGGCAGGTGGGCTACTCTCTGATTCTACAGTGCCTAGCACACTGGGGCTTCATTCTTCGTTAGTTCTTAGGTGTGTAATTAGTGGGTGTGGCTTCCCTCAGAGACTGCCAGGGAGAAACAGGCAAGGCCTGTGGGGGCGGAGCCAGAGACTGCCTGTCCACCCACCCGGAAGCAGGGGGGGGGGGGCGCGGGCAGGACAGGAAGTATAAAAGAGAAGCCCAGACGCCTAGTCAGGCCTCAGCTCCCAGAGAGAAAGAACATGCCTCTCCCTGCTGCAGAGCTGCCTGTAGCATGGTACCTGGGTAAGCGGGCCTGGGCCTGGGCCCGAGCCCAAGCACCAGCAGCCGACCAGTGGTTGGCTAGGCATCCCTGGAGCCAGACACCCTGCTGGACTGGTGGTCCCAGAGAGGCCAGGACTTAGAGGAGCTGCTGGACGTGTATGAGGAGGAGTTGGCCATACCAAGGCCAGACCTGAAGGATCTGCCTCTGACATTGCTGGAGGGAAGTTTTGTACAGCGCAGAGGGCTTTCCAATGCATGCTGCACTAGTACCATCTCAGAATCACAGCAACGTTGCCAGATTCTGCACATTATTTTATAATGGCTGACATTTTCACATTTGCTTTTTACTTTGCATTCAGAGCTAATAGTAGAGGGAATCGCACCCTTTGTTGATTTTCAGGCTGGAGGATGACGAGGCACAGGCCCTGACTGGGCCTGACCTGGAGGAACTGCCCCCTGCTGACCTCCCAGAGGAGCTGCTGGACCTGCCACCCCCTGGTGAGATCAAAGGGTTCTACAACCTACCCCTGGCCGATTACCCCGATGAGCTGCTGGAACTACTGCCCCCCCATGAGGATGAGTGGATGGCGGCAGAGTAGGTACCTGAGGGAAAGGGGGCAGGAAGTAGCTCAGGGGAGGAGTTGCCTGGTCTGGAGATTGTAGGACCTGACAGTGGATCAGTGTGTTGTGGTTGGGACCCCACTGACTGCATGGCATACCCCTCTGCTACAGATAGGGACCTGGTTTGGGACGCAGTGGAGTTGGGTGGGCCTGCATCCCCCTCTCCCTTCCCTGATCGCCCCGAGTGGCTGTGAACTGTGCACTGCCCATTGGGGGTGCCAAACTGCGTGTTGCCTCGCTGGGGACCTTTGGGATATTGCCTTAGGGGTACCCTGCCTGAGCCTGGGGACTATTCCCCTAACCCGGGTTGGGCCAACCCCTGCCAGAGCAGGGTAAGGAGTAGGTGTGGCCTCCCTCAGAGAATGACAGGGAGGGACGGCCAACCTCTCTACAAGGTGTAATAAACCTGATTATTGTTATAATAGTTAAATTTCATAACAATGAATAACCATATAGTCTCACTGAGGAAGGAGATGGACTTCAGTGTGAGGGAAGAAATCTGTAAATCTCTCTACAGGAGTTTTAATCCCTGTGTTTGTACTGTCTCTCCCTCAAAAATTGCCAGAATTCCATCAAGTCCATCTCCCCAGTAACAGTCATAGACTTTGATTCTATGGTGAGTTCCATGTAGGAGGACTTCTACAACTGTCCATGCTCAGTGCAGGACCAACGCTTTAAAGGTGATCTCCAAACTTTTAGGGTGTTATTTAATAACTTGGACTTGTGGCATTTCTTGCTTGTTCATAACATACAGACATACCTCTGTCTTTTATGATATCATAATTTCACTAGTTTTCCAATCCTATAATCTATCAAGCTAGACAGACTTGAATTTGTAATGCAAAAAATAAGCAGACCTCATCAATTTGATTAAAAAATAATCAAGCCTTATACCATATTGTACTACAAAGGGATGCAGAGCCAATTGTTTTCCCTTGGGATGGATACCTTTGTTAAAAATGACCTGCAATTTGGGGGTTTCAGAAATATGGTCCCCCTATTTAGAGACTGAGATAAGATTGGCTTCAAAGTAGATTATAGAAATGTAGGGCTGGAAAGGACCTCAAGAAGCCATCTAGTCCTTTCCCCCTCTGTTGAGAAAGAACCAAGTAAACCTAAATCATCCCTGACCGGTGGTGTTTGTCTAACCTGTTTTTAAAACCTCCAATGACAATGATTCCACAATCTCCCTAGGTAACTTATTTTAGTACTTCACTACCCTTATAGTTAAAAAGCTTTTCCAAATATCTAAGTTGAATCTCCTTCGCTGCAAACTAAGCTAATCACTTTTTGTCCTATCTTCAGTGGTTGTGGGAAACAATTGATCATCCTCCTCTTTAAAGCAACCTTTTATGTAGTTCAAGTCTATTTTCAGAGCACCCTTCAGCCTTCTCCTCTGTAAACTAAACATGCCCAATTCTTTCAAACTTTCTTTACAGGCCTAATTTTTGTTGCTCTCCGGTGGATTCTTTCCAATTTGTTTATATCTTTCTTAAAGTGCAGTGCCTCAAACTGGATACAGTACTCCACCTGAGGCCTCACTAATGCTGAGTAGAGTGGAGCAACTGCCTCTCATGTCTTACATATGATGCTCAGCATGTCTTGTTACTGTATCCCAGAATGATATTGGTCTTTTTTCACTGCAGCATGGTACTGCTGACTTGTATTCAATGTGTGATCTTTTATAACTCCCAGATCCTTTCCTGCAGTACTACTGCCTAGCCAGTTATTCTTCCTTTTGTATTTGTACTTTTGATTTTTTTATCCTGCCTAGTACTTTGCACTTATCTTTATTAAATTTCATCTTATTGGTTCAGACAAATCTTCCAATTTATCAAGATCATTTAAAGCTCTTATCTTGGCCTTCAAAGTGCTTGTAAACCCACTGTGACAGGGTGCTGAGAGCCAGCAGCTGATCCTGCACTCTGGTCCCTTTGGCACTAACTAGTTCCCCCAGAGAAGCCCTGATTGAGGGGTTGAATGGCTTAATTACCTAATCAGACATGGCATGATGGGCTAAAGGTCTAATTATCCCATTATCTGATAAGAGAGTTAAAAAGTATAAAAACGAAGTGCAAAATAGAGGAGAGAGGGGCTAGCAGAGTCTAGGGGAAGCTAGGCTTCCAGCTAGTGAGATTGCCTCTTCCTCCTTTCTGTGGAGAAAGGGCTGAGACCTGAAGGCCACTATGGATAGAAGTGCTGTATGGGGATTGTGATGGTGGCTTAGTAGTGGCTACATCAATTAAAAACTCAGAGGTGTTGATAATCAAGAGACATCCAGGACTGTTTGTGGGGAGCTCCAAAGCAGGAGAGGAGCCTGCCCTGTTATATCTACCCCTGTGTGTGTGTGTGTACACATGCATGTTTACTCATTTGTTTTCTAGTTGTATTGTTCCTCCTGGGATTTCAGATTGTTGGTTTGGTCTTATTTGTGTTGGTTTCCTTCTATTCAAGATCATCGTGTATACTAGCATTTTAACATTCGCCTTTTACAAGATGTTCTTTTTAGAAGTCTTTCAATTATTTTGGGGGAGCTAGGGCTATCTCAAGGAGTGTTTTCTTCTCATCAAGGCAGTGATGGGAGGTACATAATGGTAATACTATATTTTTGTTAGCAATGCATGCAGCAGACAACCCTGGGCCTTTGCTGGAGAATGGAGGTGTTAGAGTTGGGGATTGTGGAACTTGAAAATGCTTTTGATGGTAGTAATGATGCTGGGTTGTATGAGAGCTTGACATATGAAAAAAGCTCTTGCGGGACCTGTTGGATAGCAAACTTCAGCGAGCACTGGTTAGGGCCTGAAATCAGGCCCTTTCTCAAATAGATGTGCCTACTGAGTTTTTTCTTTAGCCTGGAAAAGAAACCTGTGGAATGGAAGTCAGTTGGCCACTTCAAGATGTTGCCAGGCCAAGTGCTTTCAGATCCTATGGGAATTAGGAACTTTGCTGTGAATTTTTTCTCAGACCTGTATGCTATAGAGCCTGTAGCCATCTGAGAATCAGTGGCTCCTTGAGGATCTTCTGAGGATTTCAATGTTGGATGTGAACAGACTTGAACAGGACCTGACACTCTTAGAATTTACTTCTGCTCTAAATGGCTTTGCTTTAGGGAAGGTATCTGATAGTGATGTCTTACCTATTGAGTTTTATAAGGTCTTTTGGATCCTTCTTGGGCCTGACTTACTCCAAGTTTTTCAGGAGAGCATCAAAGAAATAATACTGCCTCTCAGCTGTCATTGAATGGTTTTTATCCTGTTGCCTGAAAAGGGGGACCTTGGCGCGTTGAAGAACTGGAGACCTGTGTCCCCGCTTTGAAAAAAGTTTATAGTTGGAGCAAAGGTGTTGGCAAATAGACTGAAAACTGTGATTGGTTTGGTTGTGCACCCTGATCAGACCTATTGCAGTCCCAAGAGGTCCAGTTTTAATAAACTTTTCCTATTGTAATTACAGGCTGAAATTGCTTTTCACATCAAGTAATGTTTGATTTGCATGTTGAGTTGACTTCCCTTGATCAAGTTAAGGCTTTTAATCATGCAGATCATGGATATTTTTGTACCCTCTGTGCTTTTGGTTTTAGGCCCAGGTTTGTCATCTGCATTGTTATTGTATAATAGCTTATTTAAGGTGAATGGTGTTTTGAGTGCCCCCTTTCCCCTCTGTAGGGGAATCAGACAGTGGTGTTCTGAGTCATTGTAAGCTATTGATATCAAGCCTAAATTATGCATGTGGCAGAAGTGTCTTTCTGGCCTTTCTTTCCCTGTTCAAGTTTGTACATCAGTGAAAGTCTCTGCATATGCTGACAATGTGACTGAGATTATTACTCATGATTGTGATGACCACATTTTGACTGAATATAGTACTCTTTTGAGCATGCTTCTCTTGCTTGCCTTCAGTGGGTCTTCTGAATTTACTTTTCATAGTAGGCCATGTGTCATTGTATATGCTTGTGCTAAAGATTCATCATTTGCAAACACTTGTTGATTATCCTGTTATGGTATGGAGAAGACCGCTTATGGTGACGGACTCCATCCATCCAACCTGCTGACTGCAAACAGGAGGGTGATTATCCCATGGAGAATTCTTCATATGTCCCCACTTTACTGTTGGGAATGGGCAGTTATTTTTGAATTTGTAATTTTCTTGGTTTTACTCTGTTTTCAGTACTGATTTCATTAAAAGTGTTTTAAAAGTCGGTCTCTCTCTCTGAGCCAGCCTGTCTCCCTAGGTAGCTGCTGACAAGTGACCCCTTTTTCTTCCTCAGAGAGGTTTTCTAACTCTTTAGTATTCTTTTGATCACTAGTCTCCCAATTTTGGCAACATAAAGCTTGCAACTTATTAGAGTGGAGACAGGATTCTTGAAGTTAACAGTTTGACTCCTGTCACCGCCTATTTTGGGTACAACATGCAGGATCTAAGGTGTGAGTAGTGCTTGTGTCCTATTACCCTGTAAATGTCTTCCCATGGTCTCGCCTCTGATTTCTATTGGGGATCTGGCTGTATTTGACTCTCAGGGACGCAGCAGGACATATAAATAGATGACTAGTAGTGTGAATTTAGTTGCATACATATTGAACAGCCCCAGAGGGGATATACTCCCTTGGTTAGCCTACTGCAGGGGTGGGCCAGCCCCCCTTGGGCTAGGCTGCCATAAAGTTAACCCATGCTGACACAGCACCAGGGCCTGAGCCTTGGGTAGACAGCTCATTTTTGTCCAGCCACCTGTCAGTAACTCAGATCTTTGGGGTCCTTCCCAGTGCATTGATTTGGGGCAGCTGTCCCTTCCTCCTCCCCAGCTTGGTATTATCCAGTTCCCAGCTCTGGGGCATCCTGCATATTTCCCCCTCCCATGATCCATGCTTGGGCCAGTCAACCTTGGTGGTTTTCTCAGAACCAGCCTAATTAACAACAAACTCATCAACCAGTCTGCTTGCAGTACACAGTCATGTGAACACAAATCATAAAATTGCTCTAACCCAAACATTTGATACAACTGATCTATGGTGTCCTCGCTCTATCCTTTACCTCTGCAAAGGGGGAAATCTATCTGGGTTGTCACCTCCATGTAAATTACATGTTGCTCCTTTGGAAGCCACTAGAAATTTTCTTTCTGTAAGCCTCAGAAGTCACTTTAAACTTAAATTTAATACAGCTAAACTCCTTTTCGTAGTTCACAATTTCTATTCCATCCATTTGGCTTTATGTATCAAGGCCCTTTGCATCACCAAGCAAGTTGGAATTAGATCCTCTCTGTGATGGGGACCTGGTGCAGATCACAAGTTTTTTTTCTAAAGATGGTTAGATAGTTGTCTCTCCCTCCTCCTAACAATTTAGCACCTGTGTCTCATGCAGAGCTGGCTTCTTGTGGTTTACCCCTACCTACTGATTCATCTGGCCTCTTATTCCCCAGCTGCACCAGTTCCAGCTCCTGCCGCCTCTCCTTTTCTCTCTTGTGCTGTTACTTGGTCCCATCCTGTTTGCGTTGGTGATGTTTGTCCTGGTCAGCAAGTCATTTCTCCCTCAGCCCCAGCCGCCTTTTATTTTATTTTTTTTTCCAGTTCTTCCCCTTGCTCTTCCTCAGTTGACAGTTTGTCACTCTAAAGCGTAGCTAAGGGATTCTGGCTGAGGTGAAGCTCAGCCATTTTCCCTACGGCTACAACATACTCGGGTAGTTCTTGGCAGGGGAAGGGGAAGAATGGAGGACCCTGGCATAAGGGGTGAACAGAGCCCTTATTGTAAGGAGGAGAATGGGGGGACCATGGCATGGGGGGGCCACTGAGGGAAGGGAGGCATGGGAGTGCACACAGAGCCCCTGTCATGGGGGGCATAAGGGCAGGCACAAAAATTCCACTGGAAAGGGGGAGAATAGGGGATCATGGTACAGAGGGAAATGGGGGAGGTGCACACTGGCTCTGGCATGAGGGAGAGGGTGTGTGTGTGTGTGTGTGTGTGTGTGTGTGTGTGTGTGGGGTGGTGGCAATTTGCAATGAGTCCCTGAAACAAAGTGGAATGGGAGAGTGAGTACAATAGGCCCTTGCAGTCCTCCATTCTTCCCCACCCTGTGTGCCAATCAGCTTAGCCTAAAAAGTCAACAAAGGGTGCGATTCCCTCTACTATTAGCTCTGAATTCAAAGTAAAAGGCAAATGTGAAAATGTCAGCCATCATAAAATAATGTGCAGAATCTGGCAACGTTGTTGTGATTCTGAGATTGTACTAGTGTGGTATGCATTGGAAAGCCCTCTGTGCTGTACAAAACTTCCCTCTGCTGGCCAGAGCACGAGCAGCACTGGGTTCTCTTGCACAAATAGTGGCCCTATGACTTAAACAGAGGAGGTAGAGCAGTTGCAAAGACACACAAACACAATTAATATGTAGCCTCCTTCAAATACTACTTATAGTTTAAAAAAGAAGAGCAGAAGTTAATTGTTCTTTTAATGAAGGTATAAACATTCATGCAACTTGCCTTACCAAAATCTAGCACTTTCTGTTTATTGCCCATGTCCACAACCAGTCTCCTCTGTAGGTCAGAGCCAGCTACCATATCTTCCCCTTAAATTTATTGTGGAGGTGGCATGACACTTGTGGTGTCAAACCTTCATAATTCTCAACCTTTGATCACCTAACTTTGCATGTTACTCCTCCAGATACCTCAGATACTAATCACCCAGGATGTAAAAAATGGTTGTTAACCTGTTCCACAATTGTTGTTGTTCTTTGAGATGTGTTCTGTGTGTTCATTCCATTCCTGGTGCACACTCATTCCGAGCACAGTTGTAGGAAATTTCAGTGGCTTCTGGTGGCGGAGCTTGCCATGTGCCTCTGTGTGCAGGTATAAGGGCAAAGCTGCCCCAACCTCCTCCATTCTTTCTTGCAGGAATACTCTGATGTACAGAGGTAGAAGGGCGGATTGTGGAATAATACATCTTGAAAAACAACAGTTACGGAACAGGTAAGTAACCATTTTCTCTTTGAGTGACTGCATATGTGCATTCCAGTCTTGGTGATTCACAAGCTGTGAAATCAGGAGATGGGATTGGAGTCTATCGGAATAAGGACTGAAGGCCAACTTGTTCAAATCTGGCATCCTCTCTAGCATTCTGAGGAAGATGTTTTGAGAAGCAAATGTGTGCACCGAAGACCAAGTTATTGCCTACAAATGCCTAGGAACTTCAGACAGGAAAGCTGCAGAGGTTACTTGTGACCTTGTCAAATGTGCTGTCACTCTGCTTGGTGGAGTAACATTAAATAAATCATAGCACACATGAATATAGAAAACTATCCAATATGATACTTTCTGAGAAGAAATTGGGCTGTCTGACTGCCATGAACAGCTGAGAAGATAAACTGAATTGCTTGGACCTATCAAGGTAGAATATCAACAGTTTACTGACATCCAGTGTGTGTAGCTTTCCTCATCTTTATTCAAGTGTGGCTTGGGAAAGAATGAGGTAGATATATTGCTTGCTTGTTATAGAAGTTAGATACCACTTTTGAGAAAACTTTGGATGGGGATGCAGGTAAACAGCGTCTTTAAGGAAAACTGTATAAGGAAGACCAAACTTCAGTGCCCATAGTTCACCCACCCTCCTGGTAGAAGTGATGGCCATCAAAAATGCTATCTTAATTGAAAGAAGTAGTAAGTGCAGGTTACTAAAGGTTCAAAAAGGAGGCCCCATAAGCTTTCCAAATACAAGGTTTAGGTCCAATGGGAGAACAGGATCTTGTACCTGAGTACCACCTTCCCAGGCCTTTCAAAAATCTTACTGACCTCTTATTAGAGAAGACAATAATTGTCAATCTGGAAGGCCAAAATAGCGACTAGGTGGACTTTGACAGAACTTATGGTCAACACTTGTTTCTGGTACCACAGATAGCCCAAAATATACTGGATCAAAGAATGTATTGGCAAGACTCCAGAGTGTTCAGACCAGATAGAGAAATGCTTCCACTTAGATAAATAGATCTAGTAGATGACCTCCTTCTATTGAACAGTACATCCTGAATCTCTTTTGAAAAAGACTTTTCTCTTTAGTGTCTAACCATGGAGCAAAGCCTGCAGATTTGGGTGGAGCAGGTGCAAAATTATGTCTAGGTCCAATTGAAGTGATATTGGAGCTGTCACTGAAAGGGTCAGGAGACTGGAGAACCAGTGATGCCAAGGCCAAGCTGGGGCTATGAGTATGACTTGGGCATGCTCCAGTCTGATTTTTAGAAGTACTTTGTGAAGGAGTGGGATTGCTGGGAAAGCATACAAGAGCTTCCCTGTCCAGAGAAACAGGAAAGCACCCGTGAAGGAACCCAGACTGTGGCCCTTTAGGGAACACCACTGCTGGCACTTTCTGTTTGGACCCTGTTGTGAACTGGGGCATCCCCCAGAGGACTGGTAAATGAACCTGGCTACATCTGGACAGAGAGACCTCTTGTGCTGGCTACATCTGGACAGTCAGACTACTCATCTGCTTGGGTGATTGGCGCCTCCAGAAGGTACGAAGCTTTGAGATAGATTGAATTGGCAATGCAAAAAATCTCAGAGTTGAATCTTATCTTGGCAGAGAAGGGATGAGTAGGCCCCTCCTTGTCTGTCGAGGTAGAACATTGTTGCTGCGTTCTGTGACGGTGAGCATGCTTTATCCCTTAATATGGGGTAGGAAAGCCTGACACACCAGTCAGATAGCGCTCAACTCCCTGATGTTAATGTGCAGGATTAGGTCCCTTTCAGGAAACCCAGATGAGCCTCCCTCTCACCCCAGCCAAGTGCAGATGTGCTCATTATTAAGATTAGTGATTGTTGAGGAAGGACAAAGGGAATGCCTATACATACATTTGCAGGGTTTGTTCACCAATCCAGAGAGGCTAAAATGTGAGAGGGCAATCTCACTACAGTGTTCAGATGATGAAAACTCAGTGAGATGAGGGCTGGCCAACTTAGTAGATTCCTGAGATGTAGTCTGGCAAACTGGACTATGTAGGTGCAAGAGGCCATATGCCCCAGAAGTCTCATACAATTTTGTGCTGTCATGATTGGGTGAGCCTTGAAATCTAAAATGATGGATCAAGCTGTCTGAAACCTTGACTCTAGATGGAAAGCTCTGGCTTGAATACAATCCCATTACTGCCTCCATAAATTTTATCCTCTGAACTGGAGAGAGAATCAATTTCTTAGAGTTGACCAACAGTCCCAGTGTCTTGAAAGCAGACTAGGTAAAAGTTACACTGGGCAGTACCTGAACCCTGAAATGGCCTCTCACAAGACAGTTGTCTAGATAGGAGTGCAAGCCTATCCTTAACTTTCTGGGAAAGGCAGCTACCACTTCCATAAATTCAGTAAAATCCTGTGGAACTGTTGAGAGGCTGAAAGGCAGCACTGTGAACTGGTAATGATACCTTTTTTCTTGTGGTGATTTATCAAGTATCTTTTTAAGTCAAAAGGTGGCCTACCAGTCTCTAGGAAGGGTTCTGAAAATGGGAATGGCTTCAGGAGGTTCTGGAAATGAGGGGGAATCCCCCTCGGGTTCCAGAAAGGGCATTGGACCCCGTGTCTTCCTGGCCTCATTTCTATGCCAGCATAGGCGGCAGGATCTTGTGAGTACTCCGGGTGGTAAGGTCTAGGAGGAACACGCCCTGTGGCTGGAAGACATAAGAAACAACTTCTGATTCAGAAGAAGAATCCCCTTTTCCTGACCACTGAGAGGCCATCCCTGTCAGTGCCGGAGATTGCAAAAAGTCCCAAGACGATGAAGAGAAACTACCATTAGTTTTCCTGTGGATAGTACTGACCAATGAGAACTCTGGGACATGGGAGGTTGAGAAGGTACCGTAGGAGCAATCTCCAACTCTGCTGGAGATGCTGGAACTAATAAACTCAACAAATCCCTTGCCGCTGCTGTCTCTGGAATAGTCTCTCACTGGTGTGTGAGAGATGAAGATGGCATTGCAGATGATGAAAGCACCATTTTGGGCTCCCAGACTTGAGTATGCCTGCCTCGGTACTGGAGTCAATTGTACCATTTTAGTCAGTGAGTGAGTGGAGGAGTACTTTGATTTTGCTTGCACTCTTCTAGACTCTTTGTCTTCTTGCTTGGCAAACTTAGGGGCTAGTGATATGCTTCTCCTGGAAGTATCATTGGAAGCCTTGTTTCTTCTTGGGTGCTGGAGAGGAACAATGATGCTGGGACTCACCAACATCAGACACGTCTTTCTCACAGAAGCCAAAGTACTGAACACCCTCCTGGAGAAGGCTCTGAAGGTAGTCTAAGAGCAGCCTCCATCAAAAGAAACGTCAACCTAGCCACTCTGGGTATGTCTACACTGCAGTTAAACACCTATGGCTAGCCCACGCCAGCTGACTGAGGCTCACCGGGTTAGAGCTAAGTGGCTGTTTAACTACAGTGTAGACATTGGGCTGAGCTGTAGGATCTTCCCACCTCATAGAGTCCTAGGGCCCAGGCTCCAACTGAAGCCTGACTGTCTACACTGCAATGAAACAGCTCCTTAGCCTGAGCCCACATGCCCACATGTTTTTAATTGCACTGTAGAGATACCCTTTCTTTCTTGGTCCTTGCTTGAAGTCCTTACAAATCTGGCATTGATCCATAATGGGAAATTCACCCAGACACTTTAAACAACTAGAGTGTGCGTCACTCACAAGCATCACTTTAGAGCATGAAAGACAGGACTTGAAACCCAGTGACTGAGGCATTCCTTGGTACCAACGTATGGAACCCCCAACATTGGGGTTCCAAGAAAACAACTTTTACTAACCAAAAATGTGCCTATTATTAACTAGCATTGAACTACTCAAACAGGTAACTATACACAACTAGATGCAGAGAGCACTTACTGAAGCAAGACAAACTGATTTCAACAACTATCAGTAAGAAGAAACTGAGGGGGATTGGGAGAGCTTCACCCTTTATATCTGCACACAGTGGCACGGGGCATCAGGGAGCACTTGAATTGCCCCAACCAGTATCCAGGAGGGAAAAATTTCTGACAATGGTGCTTGAGGCGGGCTAAAAAGAGGGGTAGAACGTACATGTGCAATCACTCAAAGAATAGACTGCAACACAAATGAACTGCTTCAGGCATATCCACTGCAAGAAATATTCATAAACATCAAACTGTCACTACTATTGAGGGACAAATTCTGAAGTCTGAATAATTATTTTTTTTCCTTGGGTACTGAACATCCTTTCACTGAAGTTACCTGGAGTTTTGCAACCCTTCAGTCTTTACTCAGGCAAAAATCCACTAGAAAATCCTTCACCAAATGTGCAGCTCTTTAAAAATGATTCTAAAATATTTTGTATCTTGAATGGAATATACTCTACAAAATATATTTTTGTTGTGCAATAATCACAAGTTAATAATTTCAATATAAATTATAACGTTTACTCCATTTAGTAGAGGTTTGGCACTCAGTACAAAGTGCCAATTCTTAAATTTTGGAAACATGTAAGAGCTACATCTTCAGAAGCATGGGAAACGGAATCCCTAAACTACATTGAATCAGATACAATTTTTTTCAACCCATAGTAACGACTCTCAGAGTAAATTTTATGCTTTCTTCTCTGCTTATTTATTTATATAAAAAAATAGTTTCCTCACAAGTCAAGTACTATTTACAAATGGGATGCAAAGTATTATTCACTTAATCTGTGCATCACAGAAAATGAATTGCTATTCCCTGTGAACTCCACTAAAAGACATGGTTCCTTTGCTAAGAGGAATTTACATTTGAATTTGTTTCCCTTAAAAATATCAGTTAAAATACAAAATGTGAAATATATATTGGGGTGGCCAAACTGTGGCTCTTTTACAGTTAAAGTATGGCTTGCAGAGCCTCAATGCTGCCACCCCCATTCTGTGCTTACTCCAGATAGCGGAGTTCAGGGCTTCTGCCATGCAATGGAGGGGTGAGGGCTAGAGATTTCTGCCCAGCAGGGAGGTGGTGTCTCAGGGGTTCAGCCCCACAGTGTGGTGATGTGGCTAGGGGCTTTTGCCAGATGGGAAGCATCTATTGGGTCTCTGGTGGTGTGGCTCAGGGGTTCTGCCTCTTGAGGTGTCCCCTCCCGAAGCTTAAGCCCAAACACCTGGAAGGTGTGCCCGGCTCTTGAACTTCTAAAAATTGTTGTATGTGGCTCTGAGGGTCAATAAGTCTAACCACCCTTGATATATATATATATCATATTCATTGTGTAGTGGCAGGTTCTTTAAGATGCTGATTTTTTTTTTTTGGTTGCCCCGGCTCCTTTCCTGACAAAGAATGGCCGCTTACCAGGTAATGGTCAGCAGTCTTGTTTACACCTGGCTGAGGCATCAGTTTGCCCTTGATCTCAGAGGAACTGGTTTGACCACTCCCCTTACATCTTTGAAAAACATTTGAGAGAGCTGTCAATTTATTACAGTTAATGCATGCAACTAATACAAAACAAACTAGATTAAAAAATTGCAATTACTTGTACTCTAAAAAGAGACAGTATTTTTCAATTGATTTCATATCAGTCCACTCAGTCCTATTTCTTGTTTGGCTACTTGCTATGAAAAAGTTTGTTTACATTTATAGGAGATAATGCTGCCTACTTATTTACAATGTTACTTAAAAGTGAGACCAGATGTTTACAAAACATTATTGTAGTCACCACTGCAAGTTATTCAGGTACCAGATGTGCTGAACATGCATATGCTCGTTCATCCTTCAACTTGTAGCCTCTAAAGTTTTGTTTTGTCTGAGTACTCAAGTTACAAATATAAAATTGTTTTAAGTTGCACTGTCATAAGAGATTGCATTACAGTACCGGCATGAGGTGAATTAAAAATTTTTTTACACTGCAAATTTGTAATAAATATAAAGTGAGCACCTTTCAATTACAGCACAGAATACAAATCAATAGACAAACATCCGAAAATGTAAATTACTATTCTATTAAGTGTGCTTAAAACAGCAACTCTTTTTATCTCCTGGTTTTTTAATCAGAACAGCCCTAACCCTTAATCATCTTAGTTTACATTTCTAATTTCAGAGAGCACTGCATTTTGCCATGACAGTATTGATCAGCATGTGATGAGAGTTTTCAATGACCTCTCCCAAGACCTGCCTTGTACAAAAATTAAGTCACAGGTGGGGTGCAACCACAGGAGCGCAGTCCCTCGCGATAGTGTGCTCTTCCCCCAGAAACCCCGCCCCGCCCCGCCCCGCGGCGGTTTGACTGCTCGCACTGTTACAGCTGCTCTGCCTGGGCTGCACAGAGCCCGGCGTGGCCGGAGGTCAGGCAGGGCCCGCAAACCCCACACGCAGCAAGCGGCGCACGACGCAGCCAGCCTGTGAAAAAGGAGCGAGCGAGGAGCTAGAGCCCATGGCTCTGCCCGCGGGGAGCGGCACGGCGCCCCCGAACGGCGTCAGCGGGCCGAGGCCAGGCGGGGGATACCCCCCCGTGTCTCGCTCGGGTGCCGGCTCGTCCCCGGCTGTGGGCGGGGACCCTCGTCACGCCCCGCCCTGAGAGCGGGGATGGGCCCCTCTGGCCCATTGCAGGCAACGGAGGCCCCCCTGGGTAGAGCTCGCGGGCCCGTCCTGCACACAGAGCATGCGCGGCTGAGAGTGAGGGTCGCTCGCATGGTCTGGTCTCCACAGACCGGTAAACGGAAACAGCATGCCCCCCCCCCCGTTAAGTCACGCCCATTCGGAACGCCTATCCAATCATAAGCCGCTGTGCCGCCCGCGGCGCCAAACTGGAAAGGATGGAGGCGTGACGTGATAGGAAGGGCGCAGGCAGGCAGGCCCGCTCTTCAGCCCGGGAATGGGTTTGCGGGATCGCGGCGCCCCGTTCCTGGGCTCCCCTGTCACGTGACAAGGGAGCGGCTCTGGCGCGGCCGGTGGCGCCTACGGGGGAGAAGAATGTCCAATAGGAAGGTACCGGCGTGTGCGCGCGGATTGCGGCGGGGTGCCGCGGCCTTGGGGAAGGGGAGTGTGTGCGTGTGAGGGGCCTGACCCCTGCCTCGGGGAAGCCAGTCACACGGCGTCTGGCGCCAGGGCTGTTAGCCCCCCGGCTCCGTTTGTACAGCGCCTAGCACCGTTGTTGGTGTTAGTTTGTTACAGGGGGCCCCTAGATACATGGGGGAGCCTCGGTGCGGAGGGCGCTAAGCGCTGGTGACATACAAACCTTAAAGATACAGGGAGAGCTGAATTGCAGGGGTGGCTCAGCTTCACCCAAGTACTGGCCATTTGCTGCTGTGGGGACTGCAGCATAGTTGCCTTTAAAGAGGGATGGTGGAAAAAGAGAAGCCCCCTGGCTGTTGTGGTCATCTGGTAAGTATTTGCAGTGCCCATGCTCACTGTTTAACCCATGATAACTTGTAGGTGGGTCTGATGAGGTTCTGGAGTCTGAGCCCCCAGAGTTCTGAGCGCAGCCTTATCACTAGCAGAGGCTTAACTTCTGCAAACATGAATGTGCTGAACTTTAACTTCATCTTCAAATGGTATCAGCTCATGGGCTTAAAGTTAAGTTAAGCACATTTAGAATAGGCATGACATGTAAAAAAAAAAAAAACCGACCAGCTGGCCCCATATGCTGCTGAGGTCTTTGGCATAGCCAAAGTGTAACAGCATTTTGCCAGAACATGATGTATCTACTAACTATATGTTCCTTTCAAAGGTATTTAATGATTACTTCCAAATAGCAGACAGTCTCCCCCTTCTCTTTCCCCACCGTGTAGGGGCACAGGTTAATGCTTTCTCCCTTTATAATAAATAAGTCTGGTCAGATTTCTTTGACCCTTTGTGTGGAAGCAGACTGTGCCCATGTTTGGGTCTAATAAACTGTGATGCTCACAAACAACCTGACTGGATTTTTTTTGTGTGGATTCTAGTAAAAGGTTAATTCACACAGGACAGAAATCCATCAAGAAGCTAAAACTCTTGCAGAAGAACTCCCCAGCTACCGGTCTCTCTTCTGAAATTTTAATCTAATTCTTGATATTTCCAGCCTCTCTTTGACTGTGGCGAAGAGGGCTAATGCAATTTTTGGATGCATTAACAGGATAATATTGAGTAGACCTAGAAAGAGTATATTTTTCTCTGTATTTGTCACTAGTGTGACGTCTGCTGGGATGTCATGTCCAGTTTTGGTTTGAACAGTTTAAGAAGAATGTTGGTAAATTGGAAGGGGTTCAAAGAAGAGCTATGAGAATGATTAAAGAATGGAAAACCGTGTCTTACAGTGAACATGCTGTTTACAGTCTGCCTACCTTAACAAAGGAGAGGTTAATGGGTGACTTGATCAGAAAATTTATAATAGTCTCTTCAACATAACAGAGAAAGGTGTAACGTGATCCAAAGGCTGGAAGTTAAAATTAGGCAAATTGGCCTAGAAATAAGGTGCACACTTTTAATAGTGAGGGTAATTAACCAAGGTCTGTGGTAGATTCTCCATCACTAGAAACTTTTAAATCAAGATTGGATGTTTTTCTGAAGGAGATGCTCTAGTTCAAACCTGAATTAATTCAGGTAAATTCTATGGCCTGCGTTAAATGGAGGTCAGAACATAGTTGATCAGTGATGCGAAAACTGGGCAAGAAAAATTGATTTTTAATTAAAGATTTGAGGAAGGGTGGATGGCACACAGTGACAAGGCAGCTGTTCCAAGAGGAAGGGCAACAGTTTCATTCATGTGGTACGTAGTTGTAAACAAAATTTTCACTACTCTAGGGAAGGGATTAAGATGAAACCTTGCAGTTGAGTTTGAGGAAGAACAATTACTGCTATTAGATGGTAGTTTTGATAACTTAATTCCTTTTCAGAAACTCATCAGTACTCTATTAATTTTATCCTCATGCACTGTAATTTGTACATATGTGTGTATTTTGGGAATCATGGGGAAAATATTTTGGTTTTTCTTCCCCCCGCCTTCTCTTTCTTCCGCCTCCCCACCTGCATTCTTTCCTCTCCCCCACCCTCTGCCCATACCAAAATCAAAGATCTTTTCTAACTCTGAAGACATTCTTGTGATCTTAAGTAATGGTGTACTGTATATAGAAATTACAAAGTAATTGGTCCTTAATAAAGACATTGCTGCTATGAATTTGGGCAGGGCTTCTGTTTGAATTGGACTATTCCCAGTTAAGGATTGGGAGGGAGAGAGATGGTTTAGCCACTTAACATGTCAGATAACTTAATTAAATTTGAGGATATGTCACTTCTATTTATAAAACAGTGACCTGGATATCCCATGTATGATATAAAATGGTAATTATTCCAAACTCATAGTTTCATCGAGCTTAAGGCCAGAAAGGACCATTAGATCATCTAGCCTAAGCCCTGTATATCACAAACCATTAAATTGCACCCAGATATTGAGATACCTCAATATTAAAACCAAAGACTTTAGCTAAGCCTCCCAAGTCTACACTGGAAACATACATCAGTATAACTATATCACATGGGTGTGAAAAATCCGTAGTTATACCCCCAGCATAGATGGCACTGTGTTGACAGAAGGGCATCTGCTGTCGACGTAGCTATCACCTCGCGTGGAGGTGGATTACATTGACAGGAGATGCTCTCCTGACCCTGTAGTACCATATTCCTTGAAGTGCTACAGCGGTGTAGTTGCAACTGTGCCACTGCAGCATTTTAAGTGTAGGCCTGCCCTAAGACTAAAGACCAGTCCTCAGGTAACTAAGCTGTGTGCTGCAGGCAGAAAACAGAAGAGACCAAGGTGATAGGAGTGCCTGGGGTCCCTGCAATGGCAAGGAATTGGTTAGGTGAGAAATACCCAGATGATCTCAGCAGGCAAGCCATGCTTCATGCTGCAGAGGAAGGCAAAGCAATGCTCCCCCCTCCTAGCCGCCCCCCCCAAGGTCCCTGCCAGTCTGACCTGGAGAATATTCCTCCTTGACCCCAGCTCTGACAATCTGTATGACACTGAGCATGTGAGCAGTCAGGCATGTAGAAAGGATTCTCTACAACTTCAAAGTACTGGTCCACCCCCTCTGGTGTCTTCTCTCCAGCTGTGGCCCTTTAGGGAAGGGGTTGCGAGGAGACAAACAAAACAGCCTATGGTTGTCTACACTCATGGTTTTGCTGTCAAAACGTTGTCGCTCAGGAGTGTGACACCCCCGCACTCCTCCCCCCCGATCAGTATAAGTTTTGCTGGCATAAGCGCGAGCGTAGCCATGTTATGTCTGCAGGAGAGAGCTCTCCAACTGATATATAATAAAATTGCCTAAACAAGCGGTGGCTGCTATCTGCTGACACAGCATGCTGTCCACACTTGTGGTTATGCTGGCAAAACATATCACTTGAGGGGGTGTGATTTTTTTTTTTACACCCCAGAGCAACAAAGTTTTGCTGGCATAACCGTGAGTGTAGACAAGCTCTTGGTTACATCTAGACAACTGTGCATTTGGGGGAAAAATTCTTTCTGACCCCTGCAGGTGACCAAATGAAGCATGAGATCTGATTATAATCACGATCTTAATGAAGAATTGCAAGTTTTATGAGCATACCAAAGGCACTTCCGGCAGCTCTCTTCTCCCCATGGTGCATAAAGGAAGGCAACTTGTAGAGTCACAAATTACAAGACCAGAGACCAGCACAAACATTTAGCCTGACTCCCTGCACACAAACCACAGAATTTCTTGTTATACTTTTGCCAGCAAAGTTGAAAAGCCCCCCTCGCTCACTCCCTCGGGTCGAGTGTGTTTTTCAGTGTGTGGGTATCTATGCACGCTAATCAACTCATCTTTCTTTTGATAAGTTGAATAAATTGAGCTTGTTAAACTTCACATCATAAGACTTGTTTTACACCCCTTGATAATTTTTGCGGCCTTCTTTGGATTCTCTACAGTATTCCCACATCTTTTTTGAAATGTGGATATTAGAACTGGACTCAGTGTTCTTACCAATCCTATGTACCGAGGCAGGATCCCTTCCATACTTGATATTCCCCTTTTTGTATGACCAAGCATTGCATTAGCTCTTTTTGCCACAGCATGATTCTGAGAACTCATGCTAAAGTGATTATCTATGATGACCTCTAAATCTTTTTCTGAATTACTCCTTTTAAGATAGTTCCATCCTGTGGTATAACCTGTATTCCTGATTGATGCCCAGATTGTATTTGGCTGTATTCAAATACATTTTTTTATTGTGACCATTTAACCAGGCAATTCAGATCATTCTGTAATAGTACCCTATCCTCCTCATTATTTACTACTCCCCAATCTTTGTCATCTGCAAATTTATCAGCAAAGATTTTATATAATCTAGAAAATTGATACAATTGTTAAATATCATTGGATCAAGAATCAGTCCCTGGAGGACCCTGCTAGAAACAGCCCTGTTAATTGATATCTCTCCCCTAACAGCTACATTTTGAGATCTGTCAGCGTGCCAGTTTTAATCCATCTAATAGGTACCCTGTTAATTCCATATAATGCAAGTTTTTAATGTCATGTGGTATGAAGTGAAATGCTTTTGAGAAATCCAAGTATGCTGTATCAATAGTTATTTTTATCAAATGGATCACTGATCCTGTCAAAAACACAACAGGTTTGTGTGATAATACCTACCCTTCGTGAAGTCATGTTGGTTGGCACTAATTATATTTTTAGCCTCTAATTCGCTGTTGATAGTCCTGAATTAACCATCCCATTATTTCACCTGTGATTGACATCCCGCAAATGTCTCTAGTTTTCTGGATCATACCTTTTACCCTTTTTCAATATTGGAACTATGCTGACAGTCCTCTAATCCTCTGGAATTTCCTCAATTTTCCAAGATTTGTTAAATATTAACATTAGTAGTTCAGAGATCTTCTCAGATAACTTCCACCTGAGTCTTAAAGGAACTGTCGGCCTGTTAATTTGAAAATGTTTGTTTAATTTTAGCAGATGCTATTTCACATCTTCCTTTGTTACAGATGATATTGTCTATTCAGTCTACCCCATCGTATGGGATGATTACCTCCTCTTGCTTCTTTCCAAATTCAGAACAAACTATTTAATATTTCTTTTTTTTTACTTCACTGTTTACAGTTTTATCATCTGTATGTAACAATGGATCTGTTCTTAACCCAGGATTTTTCTTGTTGCCAATATATGTAAAAATGCCATATTATCTTTATCTCTATTGGCCATTGATATTTCATCTATTCCTTTGGCTTCCCTTATTTGTTGCCTGTGCTTTTTTTCCAACTTGAATTCATTGTCCTTCTCTTTTTTTCCATTCTGTATGCATACTTTTTTTGTCGTATTGTCACTTCCACTTCTTTTAACCATGGTGATTTCTTGCCCAGCATAACTTTTTTGTGTCTGTGGAATCACGTATTTTTGGGCATGTGGTAGAATATTTATCTTGAAACAGCTGAGTGTAATCCAAATGCTCTCATCTGATGATGATCTCAACTCTGTTCTTGGTGAGGTGAGAGCACTTTTCTCCTGAAATTCCAAGTAGCAGTGGCATCTAATAACAATAATATTTTGCATTTACAGGGTTTCATTATTCTAGGTGCTTTAAAGACATGAAGATGTGATTGCTGCACCAAGAATTCTATAATCCCCAATCCTGTGTTGTAAAATGAGTGTGCTGACTACTGAAACCATGTGGCACTCCACTTCATTGGGTCTCTGCAAGCGCAGCATTGTATACTTCTAAGGCAGGCATATGTATTAAATCCTGCCAAATCTTGATTGCATAATTAGTTCTTATCTATGCAAGTGGTCCCTTGATTTCATCCGGGCTGCCTGCATGAGTAAGAGTTCACAGGGTCAGGCCTTAAGCATGTATAGAGGAAAAACAATGTTGAGAAATGGCTTCATTTGAGGAGTCTAACTTAGATTTGGCAGAAGTCCTTCATTTTAGTAGTCAAGATTATGAATGAACATGGGGAAACAGAGACAACTTTAAGTTGAATTTTTTATGTAATTTGGCTCTCTTCAAAGGATTTAAAAACCTTAGTTTTCAAAAAGTATTGTTTCTAAATCTTCAGGCTTCCAAAATGTTGTTAATTTTTATCCGGCTGTCTGAAAAATATAGACACACCCCATTAATCTATGTACATGTAGAGTATCCCTTCACTCCCCCTATGAACTTGTTCGTTCTGGTCCAAACTTTAAAGCAACATAGACAACTTTTAAATCACACTTCTCTGATATCTATATTTTAAACTTACTAAAGTTACAAATAACATCTAAAATAACTAGGAAGGGAGGAAAACTTCTGCTTTTCGCTTCCAGTTAGTTTACCTAGTGCATTTGACAGCAGTTGCAGTATAGTGTCACTGTTTTGTTTTTTTATTATTTAACACATACAATATTGTGCTAGGGATGGAATGGTATTTACCGGAGGTGGGTTTTACTAGGTACGCTGTCCCAGGGAAAACTAATTAGTACCAGTTTAAGGCATTTTCTATTTTAAAAATTGATTCATTAATGCGCATCACATCATTTTAGTTTATAATTTTGTTTTAGTTACAATTTCAAGTTTTGATTACATAAGACTTAGCTTAATTTAGGGTTGTACAAATAAAGTAAAACCCATTGGGCATAATACTAATATATCTAATTATAACCCCGATTATCGGAATGTCTGTACATTTTGGTTGAGAATTTTCTCATGGAAGTTATACATGTAATGACTCATTTCATTTTTCAATATTATATAAAGAAACATTGAAAACATTTAATTATTTGAAAGTGACAATAGTGCAGAATTGTAGACTTGAATCATTAAGCAATCAGAAGCATGCAATGTTGTTTGTTTTGGCCATGCAGCATTCTGTAGCAGAAGACCAACTTTCAAGTGGTGGATGGATTGATTCTGCTCTTCAGTTTTGAGTGGATGTATCCAAAGTTTGAAAAGATTTGTTCTATGCTTGCTGGATAGTGATGCAGTTATTTTTCCCAGTTCCCTGCCTTAAACCAGGTTTAACACAGTATTTATAATGCCCTGTCATAAACTAGTTTTTCTTGGGAAATTGCCAGGCCTGTGCTGAGCCCATAGATCTTGATCAGGATCGGGTCCTTATGTTGGGAGCTGTACAAAAGTGGATCGAGACAGTTCGCACGTTAGTAAGTTGAGAATTTAAAAGAGATGAAAAAGTGTGTTTTTGTCATCTTTCCCCCTCTCCCTCCCAGAAGTAACGTGGCAAGAGAAGCATTTTTAAGAAAAATGTAATTGTAAAACCACAAACTGGTGGAAGAATAGGGACTCAAGTGAGTGCAGGAGCAGGTGTAGTACTTTTCATTACTTATAACTTCTTAAAAATAGTGACTATATTGAAACTTGATAATATTCGTTCTTGGTTGTAGTGGCTTAGATCACTAGTGTTTATGTGAATTGACCTGGGAAAGTGCATTTTTTCCTTTCTAGAGAAGTGAGAGGCTAGCCTTTCATAGCTGCAGTGCTGCAACCCCTTACCTAGGCCATAATTTGAGCTAGAAAAGCTCAGCATGCAAAACTTCAGCTAGAATTTTGAAAAGCGCTTAATTGCCATTCAGACTCCAAAATCAGTGGGCACCGTTTCAAAAGAGTTCATCAAATTGGGTACTAAGCTTTACTGAAAACCTGTTCCCAGCTGTGGGTGCTGAGCACATGAAGTCTGCCTCCGAGCTCTTTCAAAAATTTGGCCCTCAGGGACTGATACTATCACCCTTACTTCATGGGTAGTCCCTTCGAACACTGTTGCTGTCAAGGTTGATAACAGAATATAAAGTTGCAATATCAAAAAATTAATTTTGAAAGAGCTCTAAGGCAGACTATCGAGTGCCCATCACCCATAGTTTAGGACAAGTTTTCAGTGGAGCTGAACTCTTTTGAAACTGTGGCCACGTGTTTTGGTGATCCTGTCATTCTTTCTTCTGTGATTGACTGTGACTGTCAATATAAGCAGTCCTTCTATGCCATGGGAACTGGAACTGAAAATGTCATTACCTTACTTTTTCAGTGAGACACCTCACAGAATTAAGTACTACTCAGAGTGAAATAGTGGGAGAACTAGGTTCTCTGTGAATAATCCTTACGCAAATATTTCTACTGACTTCAGCGGGATCGCTTGCTAACAACTTACTTAGCATGAGTAAAGGTTTGCAGAAGAATTGGGTTCTTGTTTTTTGACACTGGCAGCATGGGAGTGTTCTATTAAGGGCTATGCACCCATTCTACCACTTGCTTTCCCCTAATTACATTGTGACTTGGCTGTAGTTTATCCATTATGTAGCTGTTGAATTTTCAGTTCTTGATCCTGTAAATTAGCTGACCATTTACCTCCCTCTCGAAATGATCACAGGAGTGATTGCTGCAGGATTAGCTTCTAAGTCAGTTACACAGAGAGACTGATTCAGCTTCCACTTAAATCAATGGCAATACCACCTTTGACTTCAACAGAAGGAATAATCCCAGAAAGGAAATCCAAGACCTTCCTCAATGGAAGGCAGCAAATATTTTTCCATCAAAATAAGCCATCAAACACAAACATTCTCTCTATTTTTTGTGTAAGGCTTCAGAGACCAACTTTTGTCTTCAGAAATTCTGTGCAATGTACTGATTTTTTTTTTACATAACTTTTTGAGCTGTAATAAAATTTGATTTTTATGGGGAACACATTATGAATCTTTTTAATTTAGCTCTCTTGAGCCTGATTCAGCGACTTTTCATACCAGATGTTCTGTTTCTTTGTGCATAACATTCACAAATTACGCAAGATGTTATTGATATGTCCAATTTTCATGCCAGAGAGAAAAATAACTAATTTTATTGCAATCTTGTGACTAAAGAATAAGAGAATTCACTGTTGCTGCTATATTTCTTTTGGGGATTAACTTTGTTACAAATATTTAGGTATTTAGAAATATTTAGAATAGGGTGAAAACTGGGAGAAACTGGACTCTTAAAATAGTATTTTAATTCTCATTTATTTTCATGTGTCTTGAAATATGAATCAGACTGGGGTAGTGGGAAAAGAAACAAAATCCTTAAAACTTCCCAGTCCGATAGGCCGCCTTGTTATATCCTTGGGCTGGGTTCTTAAGGCCTAGGGACTAGATCTCTTTACATTAGTGATTGTTTTAGCTTCACGGCCCCTGGCACAATCTCAAGTCTTGTGCACACAAACAAAAATGCTTACAGCTATGCAAAAGCATTGCCAGCACCCTTGCTTGTAACAAGACGTTAAGACCCTAGTGTAGAGAGGGCAATATGTATCTTAACCTACGTTATCTAGTAAGGTTCAGCCCTACCATAGAGGACAGCATGTCTATACTGCAATAAAAGACCCGTGGCTGGCTTGGGTCAGCTGACTTGGGCTGCGGGGCTATAAAATTGCAGCATAGACATTTTGGGCCTGGTTGCTGAGTTGCTGAGATGCTGGTTAGCTCCAGAGACTGGGCCCAGGCCCGAGTGTCTACACTGCAGTTTTATAGCCCCACAGCTCCAGCTCGAGTCAGCTGACACAGGCCAGCTGTGGCTGTGTCTCAGGTCTTTTATCAGAGTGTGGACGTACCCTAAGATTTCTCTCAACCGACACACATTTAAACTATAGCTTGCCTTCTCAGTCTTAGCGTATATGTTTTAAAAACACATATTTTCTTCCTGGTGTAGACATGGTCTCTGCACACACCCTAGCTGCCTGTCTGGGGTGAGGAGAGTATGCTTTATAAAATAGCTGTTGCCCTGCTTAATCTCATTCTAGCATGCTACTCCCTTCTCAACCAGTACCAACTCCATCACCATTGGCCTATACTGCTGCTCTTACAGCTTCCCTACTCCATTTTATTTTTATTTGCTTCCCCCGTGCTACACAACAGATGAAAGCAGAGGGCTTCTGTGTGCCAGGATACTTTATTAGGAGTTCAAGGACAAAATGACCAAGAAATTTAATAGCAAGCAGTATATTTTTCTCTAGTTTTATAAGCCTAATAAACAGAGTAATAGAAACAGATTAAGAATGCTGTTTTACAAAACCCTTCTTGGCTTTTGTTTTTAATCTGGCACCAAAAAACCAGTTGATTGCTATTTACTCACAAGTTTACAATGTTCCTGTTGGGAGGATGATATGGAGACATAGTTTTATTTAAAAAATAGAAATATGCTTTTTAACCAACAGAAATTTTAGATTAACTGCATTTTGATTTCCCATTATTACCGTTTTATTCCTAATTGCCAGATTCAATCAGGAAACAAAATACAAAAATACAATATACAAAAATATACAAAATCAGGAAACAAAATACAAAAAACAAACTTTCTTTTCCCCAGTAATACTTAATACCAATATATTCATATATACATTTAAAGGGTTGTGAAAATAACTAATCCTATTATCTATAAATGATCATTTTTAACATTGAAAGTAACAGTTTAATAGACTTATTTTAAGGCACATAAGACAGAGAAGCAGCAGAACTGCATCCCACTTAAACTATGTCTATATTAGGGAATCTTACAAACAATTTGCACTGGTGGAAGCCTTAGTGTAGACGGGTGCTGGAGCTGGTTCTGTTTTTCACCATTATGGTAAAATGCTGGAAACTGCTGTTGCCTGCTTCCTTTACACCAAGGCTCACAGTGCTGGGGGTGCATTTGTGAGATTCACTAGTATGAAGTCTTACAGCATATGGGAAATCAGAATGCAGTTAATCTAAAATTTCTGTTGCTAAAGATGAACATTGCTATTTGGTCATCAAAAATACAAAAATGACTTTAGTTGTCTTTTGAAAAGTATTGTTACAAAGAGATGATTTCTAGCTATTTACTGGCCAACACCAATATTGTAATGCTGCATAAAATCTGTATTTGTGGGGGCTTATGAATGGTGATATCTATTCTAAGTAATGGCACAAACTAAACTAAAATAACTAGTTTTATATCAACATAAGACAGTTCACAAACAGCTGCACCAGTTTAACTAAACCAATTTAAGATAAACTGGTACAACTGTGTGTAAATGAGTCCCTTGTGTTGTGTTGTGCCTTGTTACTTTCTAGTTATATTAAAAGTGAAATTCTCATGTGAGGACTCTGGAGAGGGAGGTATATCATGACTGAGTGAGCTGTGAGGTGAATGGTTCAAGTCATCTTGTTATGAGCTTCTGTCTTAGAACAGAGTGGTCTGCTCAGTGTGTAACTTTTAGTGCCGTTCACTCTCTGATGGCCCCTTGTTCAGAACCAAGGCAAAGTCAAAGTTTTGCTTCACATCTTCAAAAGCTTCCATGGAATTACTTGGGGGTATGTTATCACTTGAATGATAATGATCTTCTATGACAGCTTTCTTCCAGTGTAAATAGCAACTTCAGGAGAGAACTGTAAGGCTTGAGGTTGTTTTCAGCTACCAAGCTGTAAATCGAAATTCATTTAAATAGCTAAATGAGCATACCTGATCCTGAAGAATAATGGCTAGTGTAAGCATCCGATGGCTCAGGAAGCCAGATGTCCTCTTAGTGATTCTAATTCCAATGAGAACAGCACATTTGCTTTTAGAATTTCTGTCTCATTTGCCACCTATCTGTAAGGACCACCCCCTCTTCCTCCACCCTAACCCCCACCCCAAATGTAGCCCTAGCATCCTTGATTTAAGTAGAGTAATTAAAGTGTCTCTGCATGTATGTAACAACCATTATCACTGTTGTTCTCTCCGGATGGGACAATGTCTGTATTTGTAAGTGAATAGATAAAGATTTTAAAACATACTATGTAATCAATAAGGTAGTGTATATAACTGACCACTATAACACCATGAAGTTGAAGCTGATTTATCAGACTTCCCGGTATCATGAATAAACCTCTTCAATATTGTCTGTGATGCCTGATTCTTGGAGAAAGAGTCCTTCATGCTTTACAGAACCTTATGGGTTGCTGTCTCAGCAAATCTGGAACTCACTCCTAGAAAGTGTCAGGATGATCAAGAGCTTTGCTGTCAGGATTTATAACATTTTCCCTGTAGTTTCGAAATTGAGAATGTTGCATGTCTGCTTTTAACTCTGGAAGTGCGGTAGGTTCCTGACTGGAAACCACATGTAACAATTTAGAGATCACCGGAGTAATTCTTAAAGATTCATAGACATGTGAATTGCTTAAAAATAAGCATAGTATGTAAATTGGCATGAAATTCTAAAGACGTCGGATGTGCCATTTATACGCTACTTATATCAGCAGTTCTCAAACTTCAATGCTTGCTGTACCACCTCTAGCACTGATCAGTAATGTGCATACTACCTTCATAACTTCAATTGGTGTCATCATGGATTCTTATTCTGATTGTAGTCCATGTGCCACTAGTGGCATGAGTACAACAGTCTGTGAAAGGGTTTATTATGTAGAGTAACAATTTTTTTTTTAAAGCTTAAAGGCATCACAATGATGATCTAATATGTCCTTCTGTATAACAGAATTTCACTCAATTCCTGCAATGGCTGGAATTACTCAGTCATGAAATGCATTGCCCTGAGTCATTTCTGTTTAGAATTAGCAGTAAAGCAGAAAATGCTATGTAGCTGAAATGATAGGTTGCATTTAGACAGACATAATATATTGTAGTTACTGGTGATGGAGTTTCCTTTGGACATTACAATTAAATCTCCTATTCTTGATAAGTGTTTTTGGATCTTTAATGATTGCAAGTGTTCAGGGACTTCTGTTTTCGATCTCATAGATTCCAAGGCCAAAAAAGAGCATTATGAACATCTATGGTCTGCACTGTACAGGTCTGGCTATAACTTCTATAGTTCCTTTTGAACTAGTGCATCTCTTTTTAAAGTCAAATGGCCAGTGATGAAGAATTCATCATGACTCTTGGTATATTGTGCCAATGGTTAATTACCCTCACTGTTAAAAATAAATGTCTTATTTAAGTCTGAATGTGTCTAGCTTCAAATTCCATCCATTGGATCCTGACATACCTTTGTCTGATAGACTGACTGAAAGTTAGTTACAGACTGATCAAGTTACCCCTTAAACTTTTCTTTTTTAAAGTAAACAGATTGAGCTCCTTGAGTCTATCACACTTAAGGCATATTTTCTAATCTAATTTTCTACTTATTTGTTCGCCTGGCTCTTCTCTGAACTCCCTCCAATTCTGTCAAAAAGCAGAAATTACAATTCTTTGGTAAGTATTCAAACCAAAGTGGTTATCCAGATTAACTAGACTTTATTTCACTTACAATAAAAATAAATATGAATGCTCAGTAGTTTAATGTGTTTACAATTTTCTTCATAGAGGAAACGAGCTTGGGATGCTGAATGTACGTCTTTTCCAGATGAGACACCTCTAAGGTTGAGAAAAGCAAATGTTGGGACATCAGTGGCTATGTCTTCCATTTCCAGTGCGTGGCTTAGATGTGGTGATGGATTTCAGAACACTTCCATGTTTGAGGTAAAATCTTGGTTTATCTGTGGTGTAGGCTAGAGATGCAAACTGATGATCGTAAGGCTTTCCCTCTAAATTAGCATTTTATGTGCAATCCAAAAATAACAAACCTACAGTTTATATCAAATGTACAACAGACCTGTCAGGCTTTCATGTGGTTTGTAGTTCCTCTCCCAAAATTTCCATCAGTTGAAATGTTCATGTATTTATTGTCTTCCAACTCTTCTCCCCATGTTTGCTTATTTTGTCAGTTGTGATCCTTCTTTGGAACACCACACAAACGTTCTGTTAACAGCATATTGTTGTGTTGACCAGGTAGGCAGAAATGGGAAAAGAAGACTGTGCACAAATATATTTTTATTCCTAAATGTAATTCTCTGCACATGATGGATGGTATCTTACTTATTATGCTGTATAGCACTTATTATCTCAAAAGAATCCAAGCATCTTTTAATTATATATTTATAGTACACAAGAATAATTTCATCCATTCCTGGGATGCAATACAGCAGCTGTTTAAAAGTGCACAGCAACACTTGACAACAGTTCACAGCTGGATTTCAGTTGGTATTCCTGTTTTATGTCTCATCCAAAATGGCATTTGCAGTACCTTTATCTCTTAATACCTCACACTGATGTTTGTTCAGGTCTGGCTGAGACTGAAGGAATGCTACCTACTGAATGCTCCGCATCTTCTAGCAGTTGGTTCTTCCTCTGGAGTCTCCTATCCAATTACTGGCCAAGCCCATTTATGCTTGTTTTGTGAGATTTTTTATAAGAGCAGAGGGAGCACGGCTGCATGTTTCTCTTTCTATTCCTTTGAATAGGATGAGGATTATATTTTCTATCCTTCAGCTGCCCTCCCATTCTGGAATTAGGGTGAAATTGTTGCTCCCTTCTCTCCCCCAGTAAAATGTAATGTCAAGACTATCAGGGAGAGCTGATATTTTCCTGATCCAGAGCAAAGATTATGCAGTGTTGAAGTTGTTCCTTGGGAAGAGTATGAGGTAATTACTCAGAATCAGTAAATCTGCTTTATATATAATGACTTAATAGAAAATAATGCTCATTGGCTTGAAAGTCAACTGCCGTGTTCATGTGAATAAATAATAAAATAGTTTTAAGCTATAGGTACAGTGTTATGTTAGTGATTCTTTCTTTATTCCTCTAGTCGTTCAGTGTGTGTATATAATAAATAATGTATATATTTTTTGTCATACAGACTTCAGAATCTTCTGAAAAGAAGTCTAGAGCTAATAAGCATCTTGGACCACTGCTTACCTCTGCTGAAGGCACACTAGGTATACTATAGCCATTTCCCATTAATATTGTAAAAGAGACTACAGTTTGCATTGTCCACATAAGTTTTCTCAGTTCTTACTTGTGACATTAGCTGCTTCTTGCTGCTGTTGAAGTCTGTGCATACGGAGTATAATCTCTGTAGAAGAAATAGTACTGATCTTATTTGACTTTCACCTGGATTCCTGCTATCCGCTCCCCCAACCTCCAGATAGAGATCCTGAAGGGAAGTGGAAACCTCGGCGATTGCTCTTGCATGTGCAGAAGGAGCTCTACTAATGCTGCATGTGTTGTAGTCATATCCTGCCAGGGACAGTATTTTTTAAGATTTTTTTTCACTCTTTAAAAAAAGATGACCCTTAAAGTGTATCGATGGAAGGTGAGGCAGTTGTGTACTTGTTCCATTTGGAGACAGATTAGTAAGGAGTCCAAAGGTAGAGCTGGAGGGAAAGAAAGGGAAAGGGAAAGAAAGTGGAGTTCGTCAGCTGGATCGATAGCAGCAGCATTGCTGCTTTTGTAGCTTTTTCTCTTCGTGTGAGGACACCCATGATAACAGCATGGAGGAACTATTATCATGATAGGAATTGTGAAAATAGATGCAGTCATAACAGTGAATTTTAAGGGACGATTTGACTTTACAGTTCAAAAGCACCTAGTTAAAATGTAAAATGAATTCTAATTTATATAGAATTTATATATGGTAATACACTTTATCCCCAAAAAGCCCAAAATACTTTATAGACTTAATTTAGGAATATAATCAGCCTTTGTTGAAATGCATCTATCTTGGGTGAAACATGTCAGCGTCACTATGCATTATTAGAAGAATTACATTTTGGTTTAGGACAAAAAGTGAAAAATAATGCTGTATCCAGCTGAAACTTCAGGGAGAACTTAAGTTATAATCACTTGAGATGAAGTGTGATCATTGGGCCAGGGATAGCACTCCATTCATGTACAAAATGCTTTGGGATCATTAGTGACTACAAGTGGTAGGAATTTCATTGCTCAGAAGGTAACACTCTAGCAGCATTGTGCCACTTATCACCTTTCTGGGGCCTTATTTTGAGGGTAAAGTGTCACTACTAGAATTGCTAACATCCTTTCCTGGACCACCCTTCGTAGGTGTTCCTTGGTAGTTTCCTATCTAATTACTGACGTGCCACACCACATCTTGCTTGTGAGATCTGTCAGGGCCCTGTCACATGTTAGTATGTCAGAACCTGCTCTTAAATGCTGTGTTTTAAATTCTTCAGTCAAAATCACGCATATTGGTCTTCCAAGCTTCCCTAACCTCCCAGCCTCCCTTGCTGATCGAAGTTGCCTCCCCCTTGGAGGCGCACGGTAGGGCAGCTGCTGCTGCAGGCTCTTTCCACATTTCCTCACAGGAGTTTGAAATCCAGGCCAGGTTCTGCAGGCGCTCCTCAGGTGTGTCACTCCTACCCCTTTGCCTCCAGTCCTGGGAGTGGAAGTAGCTACTATGCCTCTGTCTCGCCATCGGCCCTGGAGGCTCTGCTGCCTCTGTTAAATTCTCTGTTAAAAATAAGTAAGATAATGGGCATCTCTTTTACATGCTGTCTAGCAGTTCATAATTATGATTTTCCAGATTTTTTTAAAGGAATCTGTGTCGAGGGTGGGAGGAGATAATTATTGCGCCCCCATCCTGCCGTATCTGATGCCCAACAGCTGGATTTGTCAAAATGTTATATCAGACTTCATAGTGAAAGGAAATAAGAGATCTCATTTGCTTGTGCCTGCCTGGTCTGTTACTGAAATTCATTGCGCTGCTAAGCCATAATCCTCCTTTATATGCATTGATAAGAATGGGTAAAAGGTATTTTGGAATAGCCATCAGTTGTCTTTACTTTATCTCTACTTTACCGTGGTTTCAGCAGTTGTCTGTGCATAAATAGCTGTTCTTAGTTACCCCTGAACAGCTTAATTGCCTTTTCTAATTTATGATAGTAAAAGGTGCTAAATTCTGTATCTTAACTGTTTTGTTATGATTAATGATGAAACGTTGTTAGTTTTGTGTGTAAAAACAAACAAAACAAAAAAAAATCCAAGAACTGATTTTAGTTGAGGCTTTAAATATTTAAAGTGTCTGTGCAGAGGTGGAATCTGGGTGTGATATTGTGATCTAGAGGAATGAGCAGGGGACTGTCAAGATTTCTAGTCCTGGTTCTGCAACTGACTTGCTCTGTGGCCTGTAAATGGATATGTTAATTCTGATCTTAGAGTTGTAATGAAGATGTATAATGCTTTATATTTTAAAAGTGTAAGTGGTAAATGCTGTAATATTTTAATATTAAGCATGGATACTCAAATAGTTGCACTTGATGTGGGGACAGGACTTAGAATTTATTTTAGCTCAAAAAGAATGCAAGTTTAATTTTAAATTCACTAGTTTAGAAACTCATTTTGATTTGATGTTGTATACTAACACTGTCTCATACTCTCTGATAGGAGCTTCTACAGTCGAGAACTCAGAGTTTGCTGACATAATATGGAGCTCTAGTGGCAGTGACTTGTCAGATGATGAAAATAAAATACTTATTTCAAGGTTGTATAACCAAAAGAGTCATGGTTCCAAAGCACAGAGATCATATAGCAAGCATAATTTATTGTCAGAGGACAGGAGTAGTGAAGGTGAGTTCAAATGTTTTGTAAGTGCTTTTTGGAAAGAAATCCTGTGTTTGCTGAATTTTAAATGTTTTACAGGAAATAATTTGAAATTATGGCAAAATGTTAAAGCTCTGATCCTGCTCCAGTTGAAGTTAGTGGAAAAATTCCCCCTAACTTCATTGGGAGCAGGAATGGTCCCTAAACAGTATTAGCAAAAATGGACAATACACAAAGAAGTATAAAGTATGACATGAAGTTTGGAAAGAATGGCATAAGGATGATAGTTATTCAATACAGATAAAAAGCTATTCATAATATATTGAAATAGGATGACCAGCTCTTTATAGGATGGTACATTACCTCCTTTGTCCATGCTGTTGGTGGAGTTGTGAGCCTCTAGACCTTCAGTCCCCACACAGCCAGTGATATTGCTTTTACCTGGGCTTGATTTCTTGTCTCCCTCTTTCCCCCCAATGACAGTGGTGTCCCTGCAGGTACAGTTGTGTATAAATTGCACTTCCTGTGCCTATCTGATGAATCAAGCCTAGATTTCCATGTATAGTATTTTTATCCTGCAGTTCTCTACATCTGGTATTTTTATCAACTTTTCTTGATCATCTGTGTACACAGCTCATACATAGTACAGCATGATTCTCTGAGTTTCTGTCCAATGAAAGGTTTTCTTCCTGACTTAATAACAATAAATTTTCTGTTGGGTTTGTTGTTCTCAACCCCCAGTGTCTAAAGAATAATTCAAGAAGAAAAATGTCTGCTTTATGCACAAATTTGTAACTATTCACCTAAATATTAACAACCAGAGCAGCATTAATCAGCATGAACCCATGTACAATTGTACATTCTTCTCTGATCTACATTAACTGTTTATAGAGGGAGAAACAAAAGTAATAAAATAAACATCT
This sequence comes from Mesoclemmys tuberculata, assembly GCA_007922155.1. NCBI lineage: Eukaryota > Metazoa > Chordata > Testudines > Chelidae > Mesoclemmys > Mesoclemmys tuberculata. The sequence continues at coordinate 64,607,511 of ML675601.1, forward strand.
AATCATTTCCTTTGTTAATACTCTTACTTAAAATATCCAGTAATTACAATAAGTATACATAGTGAACAATGAAATGTGTGTTATAAATCTAGCCTTGCCAACAGTGGAACAAAATTAATACTTTTAATGAATATGAGGTTTCTCCTCCTTGAATGTAAACCAGGGTGTAGTGGATTGCGGAGGTAGGGAGGATAGTGAGAGAGGAGAGATGCTTTAATTTGACTTCTAATGGGTGGGGTGTGTGTGGGTGAGTGAGAGAGAGAGAAATAAGTTTGAACTAATACATTTCTTTCTAATCTGAACAGCTTCTGAACTTTTGACTTTTCTCTGAGTAGTTAATAAACAGCAACTGGATTTCTAAATAGTTGACATTTTGTTTCTTGCATATGTCAGTTTTCCACCCCAACAGTGTCACATTTCCCCCCCCTCAAAATAGTACTCCGTGCTTGAGGCAGCTGTACCCTACTGCAGCATTCATAGAATCTTAGAATTTTAGGGTTGGAAGGGACCCAGGAAATCATCTAGTCCAACCCCCCACTCAAAGCAGGACCAACCCCAACTAAATCATCCCAGCCAGGGCTTTGTCAAGCCACACCTTAAAAACCTCTAAGGATGGAGATCCACCATCGCCCTAGGTAACCCTTTCCAGTGCTTCACCATGCTCCTAGTGAAAAGGTTTTTCTAATATCCAATATAGACTTCCCACGCTACAACTTGAAACCACTGCTCCTTGTTCTGTCGTCTGCCACCACTGAGAGCAGCCTAGCTCCATCCTCTCTGAAACTCCCCCTTCAGGTAGTTGAAGGCTGTTATCAGGAGACACACACCCACACCCAAAAGCCCTGTCTCCCCCTGGTACATCCATCTCCAGACAGTTCTAGTGCCCCTTCAACTTTAGCTAATGTCTTGCCTAAGAAGGTGAAGATCTCAGAGAACTCAAGGAAGGCTTCAAAGAAGAGAAGCTTGGTCTCCCACACCAAGGAGCCAGCTACCAAGAAGTCCTGATCTCCTGCTAAGTCTACAGTGCTGACACTTGACCTTTCAGCATAGTGCTGTGGAAGTGAAAGATTCTTCCTCCAGAACTGGTGAAGCAGGGAGATCCTGGAGCACTTTTGGGAAACATGGTGCTGGCAGGTCCCTGGTACCACTGCCCATCTATTTCAGGCTTACCCACTTGGCTCTATTTGTATGAACAAAATCAAAGTGCACACCTTCTGCCCTGGTGCCTACGTGCTACAAACCAATGGTACCACCCAAGTCAACTGCTCAGTTAGTACTGACCCACCTAGTGCCCTAGGAATTCCATTACATCAGGGAATCGTCAGTGTTAGACAAGCCAGAGTTCCCATTGCTTATGGATACCAAATGACTCTCTCAGGACCAACACCCTTGTCTCTGGATTATCACTGCTTCCTGGTACCACAGAATTCTCTAACCTTTACTCTTGGGGCTTCCCTATTGGAGAACGTTGAATGTCTCCCTTCACAGTTAGCAATACCCATCTAGCTTGTGCTACCTGTTAGTTAGCTCCAGGAGCCCTTCATTGAGACCGGATGGCAAACTCCTGTGACCATACCACCAACTTAGAAACAGGCAGATGCAAAATTCTTTATTCTCCCACAGGGACTCAGAATATTTCTCTCCCCCCACCCCGATTCCCCAACCAAATTCCTGGGTGGCGAGCGCTTTAAACTAGCAGGGTAGACAGCATTTCTCCAGGTGTGCACCTTATGACAATGACCAGAAAAGTGAGACTTTTTTGGACAGAAGGCATACTTATCAGTCACCCTCCAATTTCGGATTTCAAGCTATCAGGTGATCATGGTCAAGTATGATTACACGAATGACAAGTTTGTATCCTTTATTGAACATCTTCCACAAGAGCATACAGACCTCTTCAGGCCATGATTAAGGAGGGTTAATTATTACAAGCATCCTTCGCCATGCATCAGGATAATTTTCAATACAGACTACTTCCCTTTGGCCTCTCTTCGGCCCCCTGGGTGTTCTCAAAGGTTTTAGTAGTAGTGGCTTCTGATATCTTGACTACTGGCTACTCAGGGACTAATCTTACAAAGCAGTACTAATTTCCACCCAGAGAAGCTTTCTTCCTCTTTCAGGAGTTGGGTCCCAGCTAAATGTAAAGAAGTCCAAGTTAGTCCCTGTATAGAGAATATAATTCATAGGGGTATATTTGGATTCGTTGGCAGCCATGGCATTCTTTCCCACAGAAAGATTCATAAGTATGCTGAATGTGATTGGAACAATTCAAAGAAGGCCCTATACTACAGTAAAGAACTGTTGGCAGCTCCTGGAACTCATAGCAGCTTGCACCTTCATGACTGAGTATGCAAGATAATGCTTCTGCTGCTTTAGGGCTGGTTCAGATGACCTATTCTTTAACCAGAAACAGCTTGGACAAACAGGTTATGATACCCTTCCAGGTGAGGAACTCTCTGGATTGGTAGAAAGATGAATACAATGCTTGTGCAGGTGTCCCTTTTATCTGTCTAACTCCAACAATAACTGTGACAACGGACACATCACTGCTGAGATGGGGAGCAGACCTCGACCCATTTACAACTCAGGGTGGATGGTCATGTCAGGAAACTGGTGTCCTTATCAACTTATTGGACCTCAGGGCAGTCGGGAATGCCTGCCTTCAGTTCCTACCCCCTCATCAAGGGCAAATTAATCAGAATCACAATGGACAATGTGGCTTGCATGTTCTATATTAACAAACAAGGAGGAGAAAGAGTTGCCCCCCTCCCACACACAAACACACACATGTGCTGAAGCTATGAAGTTATTAGCCTATCAGATTCAGATCTCAGCTGCTTACCTTCCTAGAGTCCAGAATGTCACCACTGATCTGTTCAGCAAGTGCTTCTCTCAGGATTACGAATGCGAATTAAACTCCCAGATCCATCATGGGGTATTGCAGAGGTGTGGATTGCCACAGTTGGACCTATTCACCACATCCTCAACAGTAGGTGCATGTTATCCTGCTCAAGAGGAGGTCTAGGTTGCTTCTCTCTGGGAGAGACTTTTCTTTTTCTTTGGACAAAGGCCCTGTTCTACGCATTCTCTTCAACACCATTAATTCTAAGAGTGATAAGATCAGGCAGGACAAAGCCAGGGTTATCCTCATAGTATCTACCTGGCTGAGGCAAGCTTGGTATCCCTATCTGCTTCACCTGTGTGTCCAACTGGTGTTCAAGCTTCTGACAGTTTCTTGTGTCTCAGAGCCTGGGCCATGTGCTTCACCCAAACCTATGGGTCTTCAGTCTTCAAACATGACTCCTAGATGGTTTGTGGGATTAGACTCCCATCGATTTGACATGAGTATAGATATTACTAAGCAATTGCAGGGAATCAACTCAAATTATTTACCTTCAGAAATGGAAGAGTTTCAACCACTGAAGTTAGTCACTGTCTTCTGCCTGAATCTTCTCTGCTCTCAGCTATCTTAGATTATTTGCTGGATTTAAACCTGACTCTTCTTTTTAATCAATTAGATCTATTAAGGTTCATCTCACTGCAGTATCACCCTTTCATTCCCCACAAGAGGTTTTCTATTTTTGCGTACCCTATGTCCTCAATATTTATTAAGGGTCTAGGGTATCTTTACCATCATGTTAAGGATCCTACTCTGACATGGGATCTCAACCTGGTACTTAAAAATCTTTTATGGCAGTGGTTCTCAACCGTTCCAAACTACTGTACCCATTTCAGGTGTCTGATTTGTCTTGTGTACCCCAAGTTTCACCTCACTTAACTACATGCTTACAATATCAGACAAAAATACAGAAGTGTCACAGCACCCTGTTATTGACAAATTGCTTACTTTCTCATTTTTACCATATAATTATAAAATAAATTAATTGGAATATAAATATTGTACTTACATTTCACTGTATAGTGCATATAGAGTAGTATAAACAAGTAACTGTTTGAAATTTTAGTTTGTACTGACTTTGCTAGTGCTTTTTATGTAGCCTGTTATAAAAGTAGGCAAATATCTAGATGAATTGAAATACCCATTGGAAGACTTCTTTGTACCTCCAGGGGTACATGTACCCCTGGTTAAGAACCACTGTTTTACGGGATCTCCATTTGAACATATGGTGATCTGCTCCTTGCTTCACTTATCTATGAAGATGGCCTTTCTAGTAACTTATCACGTCAGCCTATAGGGTTGGAGAAATTGGGACCTTGATGGCAGACCCTCCATTTATGATATTTTTCCAAGGACAAAGTCTTCCTACAGTTGCACCCAAAGTTCTTACCTAAGATGCTGTTGGATTTCTATCTTAAACAGTCTATTCATCTACTAGTATTTTTTTTTCTAAATCACATAAATCTCAGTGAGAGACTTCCCTTCATATGTTAAATGTACAATGGACATTGGCCTTTTATCTGGATAAGACCAATCAATTTTGAAATTACCTAGACTCTGCCTCCATCGCAGAACGATCAAAGGGGACCACAATCTCTTCATAGAGACTGTCGAGATGGATTTCTGGGGATATCACTACTTGCTGTGATACAGCTGGTGCTTTGCCTCCCCAAAAGATTATAGCTTACACTACCAGATTACAAGCAACTGCCACAGCATTAGTCAAAAACATTCCAGTGTCTGAGATGTGCAGACTTCAGTGCATACCATTTTTTTAAACACTGTGCCTTGGCCTATGTTAGATCTGATGCAGCAGTTGGTTCAGCTGTACTATCTTCAGTCTTGGACTTGATTCCTCAGCTGCTTCCTCCCTGTGAGGATACTGCTTGAGAGTCATCTGAAATGAAACACCGATAGGGTGTTTCTACTTGAAGAAGAAAAGGTTACTCACCTTGTGCAGTAACTGTAGTTTTTTTTAAATGTGTCCCTATGGGTGCTCCACTACCAGCCCACCTTTCCCTCTGCTTTGGAATGTTCTTGTTGGACATATGGTGAAGAAACTCTAAGAAGTTTACCTGTGCAGCTCTGTGTGTGCTTGGAGCATGGCAGGCGGTTGTATAGAGTACGTGTGGGGACAAATGGACATTGCACTGCTAATGGAAAATCCCCGATCAAGGACTTGAGAGGTGCATGCTCATCTCAGAGGGAATACCTGTTTGGGGGGGCACTTTGCAAAGAACCAGTTACTGCACAAAGTGAGTACCTTTTTCTTTTATTTACTGCCTAGTTTTGGGGAAAAGTTATCTTCTGTGATCAAGATCATTAGAAGCTCTCCTTTCCTTCACACCCTCTACTAGTTCACCAATTTCGTAGTAACTTTTTTTGGTTTTCACTGAAATAGTCCATTTTCTAGATTGCTGTCTAATACTGATCAGAAATCTCTTCAGCCTGTCATTTCTCTCACATTATCTTAAAATTGTATTGTTCCTGTCTCCCTACCCTTCTGCAGCAATTCAGTAGCAAATTGTGGAGTTTGGACATCCTCCCCTTAGATTTTTGTTTTTAAAGACCATATGTCCATAATTTTATATTGTTCCTACCAAAACAACCCCAAAAAACCCTGCTACTATGTCCACAAGACAATATAGGCTGTTTTGTTCATACCACAATAAAAAAAGAATATTATGAAACATGTATTTTGGTTGAAATAGTCCACCAAATTCATAACTCATTAATTGAAAATCAAGAAATTACAGAAAATCCAGACCCTTTCACTCTCCTCCAACTCTCACTGTTTTAAACACAAAAATGTAGTGGATTCCCCCTCTGACTTTTGTAAGGCTCAGTACCCTACACCAGTGGTTCTCAACCTTTCCAAACTATCCCTTTCAGGGGTCTAGTTTGTCTCACGTACCCCAAGTTTCATCAACTTGCACTACTTGCAGATGGTATAGTGCTTACAAAAGCTTTTTTCATTTTAAGTTGGGAGGGCTGGGACTTAGAAAGCTTTCTTTAAAAGAATTCTACTGGCTTACCCAGGTGCACAGGGTGTTTTATCTTCAAATGTCATTGCAGGTGTGCTGGCTTCATTCTGTTATTTAATAGTTTCTCTGCAAAAGAAGAAAGCTTGAAGTGCATCGCTATTTGTAGATATGAATTCAAAAGCAATATATTCCTCAGAGAACTGACAATGGGATTTATTTGTCATTTTCAATTTTACAATTTTCGTTTTTGCCACTGCTGTCACTTCGAGCTCCTCTTTTTAAAAGTATCCATTTTTACATCACAACAGCATACACACCATGACAACTTGACATTAACATGCTTGCATGCATCAGTACATGACATAAAATGCACGTCTAATACAGTGCATATATCCATGTTATGTTACCATATAATATATAGAGCAGCATAAACAAGATATTGTCTGTATGAAATTTTAGTTTGTACTGACTTTGCTAGTGCTTTTTATGTAGCCTGTTGTAAAACTAGGCAAATATCTAGATGAGTTGATATACCCCCTGGAAGACCTCTGCGCACCCTTCTTTGAAGACCACTGCCTTACACCTTCTAAAGAAGCCATCAAATAAGTAAAATAAATAAGTTAAATGTGGGGAAGGCAGTTTTAACCACTTACAAGTACATTTTTTAGAAGTGAGAATTATGAAAATTTTTGCAAGTGCAAAAGACAATTTTAGTGTACAGTGACTTAGTTACAGTAACTTTTATTCATTTTATCTTGTAAAGATTTTAATAAAGTATCTTCATTTACAAATACTTGCTAGCATGTAAGTAGTTTTAAAAAGAACACTTCCTGTTGCCAGGCCACTAATTTCTATTAATATAGCCATAAATCTACCGCTTTAGATAAAAATTACTGTACAGCAATCTAAATGTTCAATTAAACATTTGTGTTCCTCCGAGCCCCATGTCCCCAGACTCGTGCATGAACAGAATGCTGCTGCTTCAGCTTGCTTTTTCTCACAAAGTGTACTCCTATCCTTTTCAGCTTCGACGAGTTCCACAACTCCTTATTTATTCTAACCATCCTTCTCCCTTTTGACCCTCCCCTGGATTTAAAACCTCCCATGAACTTGCTTCAATCTTGCTCACAAACAATGGTCTCTACTTTCTCTTTCCATTCTGTCTACACTTGCTTGAATGGAGCTAGAAGTGTGTTACATGCTTTACAAGCAAGACAAATCCCTTCCCCTCAGGCGTTTACAGTCTCAGGGCTGGTCTACACCTAATACATAGGTAAATTTATCTGTGTCCCTCAGGGGTACAAAATATTCAGACCCCTGAACATCTTAGTTAAGTGGAACTAAGCCCCTGTGTAGACGCCAGTAGATCAACAGACAAATTCTTCCATTGACCTACCTACCACCCCTTAGAGGTGTGGATTAACTACAGTGATGGAAAAGTTCCTTCCATTACTATAGCAAGTGTCTACAACATAGTGGCATAGCTGCAGCTGTAGCACTTGCCCTTAGATTTTGATCCTGCAATTTACTGCTTGGGGTAGGGAAGACTGCTGCACCAACACAGAGTCCCTCTGACTTCAAAAGCTTTAGAAATGGGATCTGCGTGAGCAGGCCCTTATGTCTGATGCAGTCCCATTAAAGTAAATTAGATTCCATAGGGTCATAAAGGTAATCTTTTTGTAAGATGAGGGCCTAAACATCCAATATATAGCTGAAGAATAGAGGATGGGCTGTGATAAAAAGCATGTGATTGGTGGTAATTTAACATGCAACTGGCTAGTTCCATGTTCATATGTTCAATTGTATTTTTGTCATCTGTCTTGTTAATGCTTCTTTGAAACTGAGCTGGGTTCATAAGTGGAGAGAAGAGGTATATTTTTGGGGGAAATTGGAAAGAAGAAGGGGTTGGAGGCATGATTGGACCAGGTATTAGCCTGTCTGTTCAGTGTCTACCTTGCAGCTGGGAGTGTGCTTCCCGGCTCAGGTAGACAGATGGGCGTTAACTCTGTTTAAGCTACTGTGCTAAATAGCGTTGTAGCCAGGGATAGAATGAGTGATGGTTTGGGCTAGCCTCCTGAGTACAAACTGACCCGGAACCCCTGTATACATACTCATGTGGCTAGCTTGAGCAGCCAAGTAGCCTGTGCTACTGCAAGCTATGCTTCCGTTTTTAGCATGCTATCTCAAGGAGAGATATTGTCTGTCTGCCTGCACTAGAAGTGCGCTGCCAGCTGCAGTGTAGATGTACCCATAATCTTGTCACCTGTAGTCTGTACGATTTTTTTCTTTTGGAATAGTCGTCGTGTATCTTTCTGTCATCAACACTCTTTTGTTTTACATTTCTGATGAAGATTTAGATTTGCTCCCTTATCTCTTACTTCTCTCACTCTCTGTTTGATTTACTCAGCTACATGTGAGCTAGGGCTTTTGGAAAATGTAACCAGATAAATAATAATAATTTAAAAAACCACTACCTTCTCAGAGACAATACTATTGTAGTCTGGAAGAGTTGTTAACCAATCAGATTGCATATGGATATATTCAGTCTGCAATCTTGAGATTCACCTCCATAAAAGTTAGTATTTATTTGCTATTCTATAATTGTACTATTTTTAGCTCTGCAAAGTATATTAGAATACAACTTTTTATAGGAGATGGTATCAGAATTGTTTTGTGTGTTATGGAAAGAGTAAGAAAAATATCAATTGAATATACCTAAATAACATCACTTACATTTCTGAATTAGAGGTGATTTAACAGCATGTTTACTATCTTTATTGATGAATTCATAGTTCTGAATGACACACACTGGGGTAATTAAGAAATATGCCATTAATTTTAACAAATACTTTAAGGTGAACCACAATTCATTGATTGGGAGAAGGACAGTGATCCTGGGGATGATGTTGATGAATGTAATGGATCAGGAAAAGATGACAGTGCATTGGACATATCAGACTCTGATTCTTGTGCAAGCAGTAATTCTCTGCCTGTTGAAGAGAAGGAAGATGAACTTCAAAAGGTGAGAAAATGTTTCAGTTTCAAAAAAACAAAACTTAACTGTACAGCATATTAAGGTTTGGAAGAATTGGTTTAGGTTGGACATGAGGCCTTTTTGTATTTTGTTTGATCTCTTCTCTCTAAAACAGAGTTTCACAAACACGCATATTTCAAATTCTCATTCTTCCCCAAACAGGGAAGCAGTGTGGCCAGTGAATAGAGCAGTAGACTTAGTGTCTTACAGTTCTTAAGTTGTCACACAAGATCTGATTTAGGAAATAAAATTAATTCATATAGAAGTTATACAGTGTATTGTGCGGTTTAAATGGCATGGGCTTTTTGCCTTAAGGTAAGAGTGCTGTGCCAAAACAGACTGTTTCAGTATCAGATCTTGAGGCAGCTTTCCTGTGCTAAGAGAACCTCCTGAGATGCACATTGTTACTCACTAACTGAGTAATAAGTGTAGAGTAGAGGGAAGATCCTCTCATGGTTAAAAGACACAAAACAAAGGGTAGGAATAAATGGCATTTTTCAGAATGGAGCGAGGTAAATAACAGTGTCCCCCAGGGACCTGTACTGGACCTAGAGCTGTTCAACATATTCATAAATGAGTTGGAAAAAGGTGTAAACAGTGCGGTGGCAAAATTTGCGGATGATACAAAACGACTCAAAATGATTAAGTCCAAAACAGACTGAAGAGTTACAAAGGGATCTCACAAAGGGTGAAGGCAACAAATTGGCAGATGAAATTCAATGTTGATAAGTGCAAAGTAATGCACATTGGAAAACACAATCCCAACTATACATACAAAATGATGGGGTTTAAATTAGCTGCTACTACTCAAGAAAGAGATTTTGGAGTCGTCATGTATAAATTTCTGACAACACCTGCTCAGTGTGCAGCAGCAGACAAAAAGGCTAACAAGGTTAGGAGCCATGAGGAAAGGGATAGATAATAAAACAGAAATTATCATAATGGCACTACATAAATCCATGGTACACCCACACTTTGAATATTGCAGGCAGTTGTGGTTGCCCCATCTGAAAAAAGATGTATTAAAATTAGAAAAAGTACAGACAAGGGCAATAAAAGCGATTTAAGGGTATGGAGCAGCTTCCCTTTGAGGAAAGGTTAAAAAAGCTCGTTCAGCTTAGAAAACTAATGACTAAGGGGGGATATGATACAAGTCTATAAAATCATGAATGGTGTGGAGAATGTGAATAAGAAAGTTTTGTTTACCTCTTTATATAACATAAAAACGAAGGATCACCCAATGAAATTAATAGGCAAAAGGTTTAAAACGAACAAAAGGAAGTATTTTTTCACACAATGAACAGTCAACCGGTGGAACTTGTTGCCAGGGGATGTTGTGAAGGCGAAAAGTATAATTGGGTACAAAAAAGAATTAATTTCCTGGAGGGTATCAATGGCTATTAGCCAAGATGATCAGGGTCGCAACCCCATGCTCTGGGTGTTCCTAAGCCTCTGACTGGCAAATGCTGGGACTGGATGACAGGAGATGGATCACTTGATAATTGCCTTGTTCTGTTCATTCCCTCAGAAACCCCTCTCATTGGCCACTGTCAGAAGACAGGATACTGGGCTAGATGGACCATTTTTAATAAAATGGTTACCTGTTTCCTTCTGCAGAAGATCCATTATCCTTATGCACCCATTTTTCAAATGTTGCCTTAAAACTTAGGCATGCAAATTTAAGGTGCCTGCATTTTTTTGGGTTGGTGTATGCCAACTTGATTTTTTTGTGCTTCAATTGGGGTATTAGATGACAGTTACCCTTCACAAATGCTATTAGTATGCAGAAAAACTTGATGTTCAAAATTGCACTCATAAAAACAAAATACAAATTTATGGGGCTGGTGGAAATGATTTCTGATACAAACCTTGCATTTAAAAGTTCATATAAGTATGTTCTCACAATTTCCAGTAGAGGGTGCCATAAACTAACAATTTGTTTTTTTACTTTTCAGTAACAAATTACCCAGGAATTCTAGAGCAAATTGGATTTAGAACAGTAATTTAATTGAATTGGGAATTGAATTGAATAGGTAATTGAATACACTTAATGCACTGTAGATTCAATTAAACATTGTGCAGGTTAAATTGCCCAGAAGGGGCGTGGATAGGTGTGTGTAGTTTTTGTTTTGTCTGTGTGATGAATACACATGTCCACATCAAATCTGACTTGTGACATAAGTGTCAGACTTAAAATGTGACATGCTATTCTAGACAAAAGGAAAACAAGCAGTATATCAGTTGTTAAAGATAACTGGAGTGTGAAAACAATGGGCCAAATTGAATTTTGATGCAAGTAGATGCAACTTCAGTGAAATCAATGGAATAGCACTACTTTCACAGGTCTGAATCTGGCCAAGATTATGAAAAAAGAATGTCTGAGAATAAGAGTTTTGTTTCTAGTCTACTAAACAGGAGTGAGGTAGAATCACTGCCAAGTAGCAATACTTGAATAATTCATCAGACACGTTCTAGTGATTAACATCTACTTCTGCCTGTTAGGTTAAAGACAAGGGTGGAGAGGGCTCCATTTCCAATGTCTTGGGGGAAAAGCCTACCCCTTGTGACACCCTGTGCTATAAAGGGAAAGGTGCAGGTTTTTCTACAGAGCTCTGTCCCTGAAAGCTGCTTATGGTGCCATCTCTGTATTTTTTTCTGTTTTCCTCTGACTGGTAAGATGTCTTATAAACTTGATGCTTTGTCCCTTCTAGATGCTGTAAATAGGAAGGAGCATTCCCCCCTGCAAGGTGCGAGGGTCCCAGAGCTCAGGCTGCAGCCAAACCTAAACCTCTACATCACAATTAAACAGACTCTGAGCCTAAGTCTGCTGACAAGGGCCAGCTGCAGGTTTTTAATTGCAGTGTAGCCATACCCCATACCTCTACCCTTTCTTTCACCCTCCAGTTTTTAGGTTTTTCATCCCTTTTCAGTTTCTTCAGTGCCTGAATTTGTTATAGCTTTCCCAAGCAGTAGCAGCAGTGAGACATGATTCCTGATCATTTCACTGCTGCCCACAGGTCCCAATAGCAGGAGTGAAACTGACAGGCTTTGTTTTCATTTTTACTGCTTTTTGACACACCTAGGCATTGAAGCTGCCTATCTGTAGACTCAGGAAGACTGTACTTCATTGGTTTGTTTTCTTTTCCTTAGCCCTTCAAAAGGCTCATTTCACAATCATAAGAGCTAGAAGTGGTTTTGGGGTTTTTTGGGTGGGTTTTTTTAATGGAAGCTTAAATTCTATAGAATGTGATGGCTTGGGCCTCTGTATTATCTAAGAATAGCTTGCCACTCTCCACCATCAGTTTAATTTTTCATGCTCTGCCAACTGTTGTGGTAGATCCCTTGAAATCAAGTGAAAATAGAGTTTGACAAGATTACGTACATCTGTAAACAAGCATAGTTGAGAAGATGATTTAATATTAATGGAAACTTACATATGCGTATAGGCTCTCCTCAGCTCTCAAGCCATTACCCCAATCTGACCAGCACAAAGGGAGAAAGTCATGGGTTCGGGGTTGTTATAAATGTGTATGGGTAGGGTTTTGTGGCCTGCCTTGTGCGGGAGGTCAGACTAGATGATCATATTGGTCCCTTCTGACCTATGAGTCTATGAGTCTATGAGTCTATGAGAAAGGCTTTCCCCTTCCAAAATACGTCAGGAGTTAAGGGGTGATATGTAGATAAATACAGCCTCTTCCTTTCACTCTCTGCAAAGCCCTTTGAGGAATTCAGGGCAATATTGATACAGAATGAAATCAGATTAAGTCTCTGCACATTGTAATCTGCATTTAAGGAGGTTTAAGAGAGCTTGGGAGACTTAGACAGCAGAGCTGGAATGGAGTGCCCCAACTCTACCTCATACAATCCCAGGAGAATACACTTAGGGTTTTTCTGTACATGAAAGTTGTGGCACATTCATACCAGTATAGTTTAAAGTAGTACAACCCCCTCCACCGCAGTGTGGATGCAGTTATACCGGTATAGCTTATTCTATTCAGGAAAGGGGAATCAGCTATACCAGTGTAAAGGACCTTTATACTGGTATTACGGCATCTGTGGTAGCAATTGTACCAATATAACTGTTTCAGTAAATAATCACATCCCTGAACAAAATAGTTCACACTATTACAAAAATTGTGTGTAGACCAGGACTCAGAGGATTCCTCTGCAGTTTTCCTTCTCACAGAGCTCCCTTCTGTTGGAATTTCCATGGGAGTGGTCAGTCCTGGGCCAATAAACTTTAACTCTCGGAGCTGGCTCATGCAAGAGGGTAAATCCCCAGTGTAAATTACTGGCTCTTTACATTTTTGGCACACTTCGCCATGCTATGCAACACTTGTGACTTGCACCCTTGTAGGAATAACTCAGGGCAAGCTATATGAGAGAAAAACACAACAGAACTGAAAATACGAAAGAGTTGTGTGCTAGAGGAAAGAATTTTCTGCAAGATTAATCTTTTTTTAAAAAGCCTATTAATTTAATTGCCTAACACTGTAAAGAGAGGACGCATTTGACATACAGTATTTTTGTAGTATTAACTAAAGCTAAGAAACTTAATGGAATGTTTGCATAATTAGAGGAATTGTGTGACATTTATTTTCTATTACTCAGAAATATGCTACACTCCATTAGGTTCTGGAGGCTTAGCAAGTCTGTCAAAATATTTTTACTGCAATACTTACCCATTATTACAGCATGCTAGATCACTAATTTCATGGGCTATTTTTAAAGATGAATAAGTTTGACTGACACCTTCCTTGACATCTCAATAGATTTGATCTGAAAATTACTTTTCTCCAGTGTTAATTAAAAATCATTTTTTTAAAAAGGAAAAACAGAAATATACAAGCTGGATATATTACACCAGAGTGCGCGCACACAGCTTTTTTACTTACGTGTAGGCCCTGCACTTAAAAAAGAGGATAGCATTTTCAAAGTTGCTTAACATTGGCCTATCTCTGCTCAGTCTTATTGACTTAAATGGGAACAGAGTTAGGTCAATACACACAGTTTTGAAAATCCCACTCAGAGTTGGGTGGAATGTGTGTATGTTTTCTTTCCTTTTTGGGGGTGGGCTTAGCCTTGGAGTGGTCCTCCTCAAGAACTTCCAAAGAGGTGGGGCAGCACTAGCAACCTTTTCCTTGGAGATTCTGATGCTAAATGATGGTGACCTTTTTTCTAGTATACTTATGTAACGCTTTCTAGAAGGGCTCTGTTCCTCTTAGCACTAATCTCTGAGCACATTTCACTGCATTACGAACAGCAATTTGAATGACCCAACCAGAATGTGGACTTTGCTGATGGCCTCCTCTCAGAGATGAAAGGTCCCTATTATAATAAAAAAAAAAGAATAATCTCTTAAATATTTTAAATTTTAAATATTTTCATTCCAGGGGATTAAACAGAATCTAATGTTGTTCAAATAAGATTTCATGCTTCCTCTCATGCTGCCTCCTACACTAGGAACTGCCTCTCTCCAGCCATGTTAAATGGCCTCCTTTTTTTCCTTCAGAACACTTCTAAAACACTTTACTGTGAAGTCTTCTTCACCATTAATCCCCCTAAAGGAGGTTAAATCTGTTTTATTAAAATATATAATATCTGCGCCTCTTGCAGCCTGGATACCCGTCTAATGCTCTGTATGTTTAGGTTGTATATTGTCTGTGGCTGGTGTGTGGCCTTTTGTGACTAGTCCCATTTAGGCTAGAGGAATTTAATGACATGAATGGAGCGAGGAGAATTCGGACTCTAAAGTGTGTACTTCTTGCAACAGGGATCATATCTTCCTCGGTATGTGCTAGGAAGAATAAATAAGGCTTAATAATTATTTTAAGGCAGATCCTTTGCTGCAGAACACACTTAATAAACTTGCCTGCAATTTATCTTTAATAATATCTAACCTCAGTGCATAAGAACTCAGCAAAAAGTTACATTTATAATTTCAATAAAAGCTGTTTTCCTCAAAGAAATAAATAGAAAATGCTAACAGCTTCCAAGTGGGGATCTTGTTCTCAAAGGGTATTCCTTAAACTAGACCACGGGCAGATTTTAAATGTTTCAGACATCACTGAAATGGCTCATTTCTCATGTTCTAAAAGCTCTGCTGCTTGTTGGCATTGCTTTGGCAATGGTGGGCTTTAAGTGATTTATGTAGAATAGAAAATATTCCTCAGTGCAATTATCTTCCCTTAGTGAAGAATGTTATGAAGTTCTTCTAGATATAAACCTGTGTAGTAGCATCTCAGGGTTTCTGACCTGCCAGAATTGGGGCCATGTGTGAATCAGTATTGATATACTAGTTTATTGCTGCCTCAATAACTTAGCTCCAAAATGATGAGATAAGAAAGTATAGCGAGTGATTAGCTTCTCTCTCTCCCTGCCCTAGTCTTTTGTGAAGTAAATTTTACATCTACCATGGCATCCCAAAAATATCCCTCAAAGAGTGAGCAGTATCTTGAGCAGCCAGCCATACAAGTATTGTGCATATGTGTGGGCCTTTCTTTTTTGTCTTCATCCTCTTGTAGCACTAGACTTTTTCTACCTGTAAAATGAAAGTTGAGTCTAGCACCTGGCTTGTGTAATAGTTTTTAAAATAGGTTATTTAAGGGCATTGGATCATAACATCAAATGGAATCTGTCATCCAGTCAGATTGATGACTTAATATTGATAAAAGATTACTACATTTATATGTTGCTGCAAGTATTTATTTTGGTATCCGTGCCTCTGGTATCTGGGCACCTTCCAAAGCGTAAATTGAGATATATTAATGATCATAATGAGAGAGAGACAAAACACCACATTTCCCTGTTGCCAGCATCTTTGCTTGTCAGCATGCCAGGATTTAATGTTAGGAAGGCCTGGACAAAGAGGTACGTCTTGCAGCTGTTCCTGAAAGTATATTTCTGCAAGGAACAAATTTCAGAGATATGGATCCACTATGAAGAAAGCTCTGTATCCAGAACAAACAAATACAAAAATATCAATAAGCTTATTAGAAACCCTTATAGCATGCTTCTAAAGAAAATCTTCACTTTTCTATGGACAAACTGGTCTTAGGCTGTAGCACACACTAACTAGGCCTGTTCTCAAAATGAGTTGGTCAAATTGCATCAGGTCAATAATGGTTTAGGAAGCAACTGTCACTCCTCACTTGTATCAATCAGATAAAATGATTAACTGTACATGAACCACTTGATATAACAGAAATAATATCCTAATAATGGAGCACTGTAATGGAATCAGCCTTTCTGTAGCCACAAGAGACTTATCTTGTGACAACTGGCTTCCATTGACTTGATCACTTTAATAAAGTGAAATAGTCTATTTTTAATTTTTCCTGGCTGAGTTGTGGTAGCCTGCATTATAACTGGTTTTCTTTAGGGTTCCACATTCATATTAATTGGGCCAGAGTTTGAGTGTAATATCACCCAGTTATCTCACTCAGGAGGATAAAGGGCCAGGTCAGCTAAGTTGAGATTTGAAATTGTGGTTCCAGGAATTATAGGCCTTTCCAAATGAAAATATTTTAAATCACATCAACCTTTAGACCAACATAGGCCTAATGATCCAATTTATATCTTCAAATCCATGTTACTCTTTGTGAGAGTAGACATATCTTTAACCAAAATTCCCTCTTCCCTACACACACATATGTTCTTGTTCTATAAATTGGGTGGCTCAGAACTGGCCACCTTTCAGTTCAAATATTCTGGGATGTTTTTCTATATAAATCTAAAATAGTATAGTGTGTATTAGTCTATTCACATAGAATCCGATTAATTGCAGAAGTTACTGTAATGAAGTGGAGCCTAGGCCTTGATGGCGCATATTGTTCTTGCTAGGCTGATCTATTTGCACTGCTTCAAATGGGCAAACACTAGGCTGTTTGGATCTACTAATCTACCAGCTCTGCTCTGTTTAACTTAAGGATTCAGTTAAGCCACATCTTCTTCCTCACATAGTTCTGGACAGCCACAACTTAAATACAGCTGACAGCAGAGCTATCTCTGCTTATGTGTACCAAATACTTCCCTCCCACCACATGTTTTAAAATAACATTAAAATGGACCTCTTTGGTTTTCCAGAGGTTTTCCATGGGAGGAATCTGGTGTTTTTAAGGTTTGGATCCTCTAGGCAACAGTGACTCTGTTCATAACACTGCAGAAAGACTTTCTGAATATTGGGGAGAGGCAAGAGAGATTTATGCTGCTATGCCAGGTTTCTCTCCTTCTTCTCTCCTCCCCCCCCACAGCTATACTAATTTATAAGTGTAGATCAGGTGTTAGCAAGAATTAAAAACTATGGAGAGAAGTGGTGGGAAACAAGGCTCATTGGCATGAATAGGGTCAGTCTTAACCTCTGGACATTCTGGTATATGTGCATGATGTGTGTTTGCTATACATTTAGTGGTTTTGTCTAGCCTTATTTCTAACACAGTTTGATTAATGATTTTAATTCCATTCTCAACAATAGAAAGAAGTTTGGGCATATCAAATTGTAACAAATGCCTATGTCTTGAGTAGATTGGGATTTGATCACCAAACTGTTGACAGTGCTCTAATTTACACAGACTGTGTCTAACTTCCTAGCTAATTTTTAATTTAAAAACCAAGATTATTTTACAGATATTTACCAAAAAAACCAATTTATTCTGAAGAGTTTATGTGGCTATTTCTCCGTTAAATAAGCACCTGCACAATTGGGTCCATGTTTGTGAAATACCCTCTCACCAGTAGAATGCTTGCTGCAGCACAGGGAGAGGCAGAGCGGGAGGGTAATTTAAGGAATCTTGTGCTGCTGCTGCTCATGCTGTACCACTTTTCAAATCAAATTATATTGCTTGAAGGTTTTGGCTATGTCAAAGACAGAAAACATACGAAGGGCCACTAAAATATGTAGCAATGAACAAAATACATCTGAAAGTCTGTACTTGAAGTTTAAAAAACCCCCACAAAAAAGCAAGCAGTAAGTATACAAATCTCCAGATGCATTGTTTTAAACATTTAGGGCCTGCTTCGGTTTGAATTTAGGGGTTTCTTGCCCTGAACTTGGGAGTAGAATTGTGCCCTTGTGTTATGCATGTAGATTCCATGTCCATCTTATTTTATAAAACCAAACAGTTCTGTTTCTTGCACTTATCAGAATCTACTGAATATGATAATATGGAAGAAAACTTTAATTTCATGTGGCAGAGGCCAGCTATTTGCATTTATTTTCATGCTGCTGTTGGCCTCTGCTTAGAGGGTTTACTGCCAGGTGGTGCTGGGATAGGGTGCAGAGGTGCTGCAGCCGCCACTGGCTGCCATTGCAGAGGCTCAGCAGGGACCATGAGGGTCCTCTAGCCTAACTCTCTGCCAATGTGCAGGATTTGTTGTCTCTAAACCATTCAAGAAAGATAGCTATCTAGCCTCTTTTTGAAAAACTTTAGTGAAGGAGCTTCCATGGCTTCCATTGGCAATTTGTTCCATTGTCCTTCTGTTCTTACAATTAGGAAGTTTTTTCCAAGATTTAATCTAAGTCTTCTATGCTATAGATTGAACCCATTGCCTCTTGTCCTGCCCTCTTTGGCAAGAGAGAGAATTTTTTCTCCATTTTTTTATGGCAGCCTTTAAAGTATTTGAAGACTGCTGTCATGGCCCCTTCAATCAATCTCCTCTTTTATAAACTAAACATACCCAGTTCTTTCAGCCTTTGCTCATATGGCTTGCATTCCATCACTTTGATCATCTTTTGTCACTCACCTCTGAATCCTTTCCAGTTTTTCTAAGTCCTTTCAATACACAGTGACCAAAATTGGACAGAGTACTCCAGCTAAGGCCTAACAATAACCAAGTAGAGCGTTACTATCACATCCAGTGACTTGCATGTTGTTCCTCTGTTAATACAACTCAAAATTGCATTTGCTTTTTTTTTTTGCAACAGCATTGCATTGTTGACTCATGGTGAGATTGTAATCCATCACAACTCTAGATGCTTTTCAGTAGTGCTGCTGCCAAGCCAGTTATCCCCCATTCTATATCTGTGCATTTGTTTTTTCTTCCCTAAGTGTGTCACCTTACATTTTGTCTTTTTTTTGCATTACATTTTGTTATCTATAGACCAGTGCTCCAGTGTATCAAGATCCCTTTTAATTTTAGCTCTATCCTGCAAAATGTTTGCAAACACTGACCCCCCCAACCCTCAGCTGTGTATCATCTGCAAATTTGATCAGTATACTCTCTCTTCCTACATCCAGATAATTAATAAAGATGTTTTTTAAAATGCCAGACCTGGAACAGATCCCTGTGGAACTTCACTTTAGACCTCCTTCCACTCTGACATCATTCTATTAATAGTTACTTTCTATTTGCGGTTGTTTAACCAAATTATCTATCCACTTAATGGTAGTTCTGCTGAGTCCACATTTCTCCAGCTTACTTGTGAGAATGTAATATGGGACTGTGTCAAAAGTCCAGGTATATTATATCCACTGCATTCCGCCTATCCATTGTTACCTTGTCAGACTGAAATCAAACTGGTTTAGCATGATTTGTTCTTAATAAATCCATGCTGGCTGCAAGTGATCATCCCTTCATTCTCCAGGTATTTGCAAATTGGATGTTTTATAGAGAGCTCTAGTAGCTTCCCAGGTAACAAGGTCAGGCTGACTGGTCTGTGGTTCCAGGGCTTCACCTGTTTCCCCTTTCCAGTCTTCTGGTGTCTTTCCTGTCATGCATGAGTTTGCAAATACAGTATCTTTATTGCTGTTGGTTTTGCATAGAGATTTGTTCACCTGAAGATGACAATTCATATTTACAACTCTTTTGTTATCAGGACAATCAATCACATTGCAGGTTAATTACCTGTGTGACTATTTTAGCCCTTTCTGTGGAGAGCCAACCACTCCATCTCTCCCTCCTCCCCCCCAATCTTTCCTCATAGGTCATGTTTTCTAGACCTTTTAATCATTTTTGTTACCCTTTTCAGGACTTGCTCCAGTTTTTTTATATCTTTTCCCAAAGTGTGGTGCCCAGAACTGGACACAATACTCCAATTGAGGCCATAAAAGTGCTGAGAAGAATTACTTCTCTTGCTAATACATCCCAGAATATTTGCTTTTTTGCAACAGTATTACATTGTTGACTCCTCTTTAGCTTGTGATCCATTATAACCCCCAGATCCTTTTCAGCAGTACTTCCCATTTTGTATTAGTGCAATTGATTATTCCTTTCTAAGTGTAGTACTTTGCATTTGTCTTAATTGAATTTCATCCTGTTTACTCAGACCATTTCTCTAGTTTGTTAATATTATTTTGAATTCTAATCCTGTCCTCCAAAGTGCTTTCAGCCCTCTCAGCATGGTATTGTCCGCAAACTGTTAAATGTACTCTCTGTGCCCGTGGTTCTCAACATGTTTACTATTGTGGGCCGCATATGTAGCTATTTGTTAGGTGGGTCGCATCCAGTCAGGCACATGTCCTTCGACACCTGCTCCCAGACAGTCAAGGGCAGGGGTGATCCCACCCACTGAGCCATTGGGGACCATAGATGGGAAACCTTACACAGGACACAAGCTTTGGGACTGGACCTGGCAGCAGAGGACGGGCAGGCAGTTGCTTCTCTGCAGCCAGCCCAGGGCGTGCTGCAGCCTGGAGCATGCTCATGCCCTGCCTATTTCTCGCAGATGCCCACAAGTGAGGAGGCAGCACTCCCCCTCTCAGCAGCACTCAGAATCCTCCGCTTCTCTTCCCCTTGCCCCATTTCCCATCCTTTTTTTCTTCCGACTGCCCTACCCTGTCCCTCTTCTTTTCTCTTGCCCTGCTCCCCCCCAGGCACTCAGAGTTATACAGAAACAGGACTCAGCACATGTAAAAGAGGATGATGATGGGCACTAGGAACCAGGAGACAGTGTCCCAGAGCTGCCGGCCTCAGCCCGGAAGAGGAGCCAAGGGTGCTGGGAAGGGCTGAGCCACCCTCTATCCTCCAGGCAGAGCGGAGAAAGCCCTTGCAGTTGCAGAATGGTTGCTGAATGTGTGTTTGGACATTTAAAGGCCAGATGGAGAAGTCTCCGCTAGGTTGGACATGAGTGAAAAGAACATCCCCTCAGTGTTATCTGCATTTTGTGTGTGAATGTGAAAGGGGAAAGGTTCCCCCAGGGTTGGGCTGTGGAGGTAGAAAGAGTGGCACGAGTTATGAGCAGCCAGATGCCAGCAATATGGTGAGAGCTAACTGCATAGTGCTTTGCATTAGGGAATCAATGAAAACCAGGTTCTGCAATGAGATGCAGTAATGATTTCTGTGCCTGTATGTTATGTACCTTTGCTTAAAATCCCCTCTACCATAGACATCCGTACCCTCCAAATCCCTCCCAAGCAAGATATGATTTAATAAAGAAACGTGTTGAAATGAGGCAAACTTTTATTTATGAACATTCAAGTTGGTGGGCCGCTGCTGCTTTCTGTTCGCCTCCACCAGGGGGCAGTGCATCACATACTGCAACCTGGCCATTCTCGTCTGAGACCGCTTGGGGGAGGGCAGTAAAGCCATAGGCTGAGGAGCATTATGGAGGGGCTGCAGCGGGACTCTGTCCGGCTGCCGCTCCTCCGGAAGTTCCACAAGCCGCCAGATCATGTCTGCTTGGTCGCGCATAATTTGCAGCATCTCATTCATGGTACTGTGATCATGCTCCTGCGTTGTTCTTCGATTCTCCCTGTCCATGTTCCGGGACAAGGTCATCTGCCATGCTTGGAGCTCTGTCTGTGCGTTTGTGGAGGTGTTCTTGAGCTCGCCAAACATGTCATCTCTTGTTATTTTTTCCCCTCTTCCTAATCTGCAATAGTCTTTCCACAGCAGTTCGAGTGGGCTGGGCCAAGGCTGAGGTGTCTACAGAATGAAAAGAAATGCACAACGTTGCCATTGTTAGCATACTTAGGGAAATGAAACAAATTCAACAATGTATAAAAAACTCCCCTTGCTGTGCACAAGGGTAAGATAGACCCTTATTCCATTCCGCACATCCCCGAAGGGTCGGCTTGCTGTGCTGTTGCAGAGATGGTAAGCTAGGGGCACTTCACTGTGCTTTAGAGAGGATTGAAAAAGCTCATTTCAAATGCCCTGTATGAGGGGGCTGCCTGGGCGCTACCGTTTAATTAGGGTGACCATTTTGTGATGGGATGTTAATAATGTCCTCTGAAACCATAGCCAAATAATTAAAGTGACTTTATTGGGACAGTACAATGGAGAATAAATATGCACCGTCTTCCCTAGGTGACCATGAGCGGTATCAGTCTCTTGAGGGTAACGCACGAGGAAAGGGAAGATTTGCTGCACGCAGCAGGGTGCTGGCAAAGTATCCTACAGGGGAGGCAGGAACAAGGTTGCCCTGCCCAGAAATCTTTTGCAAAGGATAACATTACCTACATGAAAGTTTCCTTGAGATACCAGCTGATGATTCTTGGAGCAGATCTCTGCGCATAAATAATCTGCTCCGGGAGTAGCTGCCCAAGACAGTGTGCTATACCCCTGAAATGCCCTTTCCTCCCCCTCCCACCCTTTTAAAAAAGAACATAACTGCTAAGAAGAAGGAAAAAGCTTACCAGATGTGCCTTGCCCGGGATCATTAGTGCCGTCCTACGTGCTGCTGGCCTGCTCTGGGGTCAGGAATAGGTCCTGACAGTTTGGGAGAAGGGACACCCTACTCTCCTCCTCCTCGTCCATGGAGTCCTCATCGTTGTCCCTTGATTGGGATGGAGCAGAGGTATTAATGCTGCACGGTGGCACCGTGGTGATGTCCCTGCCAAGAATGGCATGCAGCTCCTTGTAGAAACGGCATTTTTTGGGCAAGGAGCCAGAACAGCTGTTAGCTTCCCTGACCTTTTTGATATGCCTGCCGTACCTTCTCGATCTTTACACAGCACTGCTGTGCATCCCTGTTGTGCCCCATCTACAACACGCCCTGGGATATGTTCCCTTAAATGTCCAAATTTCTTTTGCTGGCTCTGAGCTGAGCCATGACGGACTCCTCGCTCCAAAGAACGACGAGATCTAAGACCTCTGGCTGACTCCATGCTGGCCAATTCTCATTGCATAGCCTTGAGGAGTTCAGCTACAAGCTCCCTCCACGCTGGTCAGACAGGAAATGAAAATTGAAATTTTCCTGGGGCATGAGGGGAGGGACCATTTCCGGTGAGCGTGACCACATAACAGCAGAACGCGAATGTCCAGAGAGGTCACAATGGGGCATTGTGGGATACCTTCCGGAGGCCATGAACGCCAAATTATGTTACATTCTATCTACACTGGCACAAAATCAAACCAATAAAATTGATTTGGGTGCTACGCCACTTGCGGAGGTGATTTTATTATGTCGACTTTTGCCACGTGTTAAGTTGATGGGAGTCCCGTGCCAGTGTAGACACAGGCTTTGAGAGATTGATGTAAGTGACATTACGTCGACCTCCATCGCCAGTGTAGACCAGGCCTAAATCTTCTTTGCTGCAATTTAAGCCCATTGCTTCTTGTCCTATCCTCGGAGGTTAAGGAGAATTTTTTTTTCTCCCTTCTCCTTGTACTTGAAAACTGTTAACATTTCCCCCCTCACTGCACTGCAGACTAAACAAACCATTTTTTCAGTCTTTCCTCATAATTCATGTTTTCTAGACCCTTAATTTTTTTTGCTATTACATTGAATTTTCTCCAATTTGGCCACATCTTTCCTGAAATGTGGCATCCTGAACTAGACACACTACTCCAATTGAGACCTTATCAGTGCAGAGTAGAGTGGAAGAATTACATCTCATGTCTTGCTTACAACACTCCAGCTGATACATCCTGGAATGATGGTGGTTTTTTTTTTTTTTGCAACACTGTTGACTCATATTTAGCTTGTGATCCACTATAAACTCCAGATCCCTTTCCATAGTACTCCTTCCTAGGCAGTCATTTCCCATTTTGTGTTTGTGCAATTGATTTTTCGTTTCTAAGTGGAGTACTTTGCATTTGTCCTTACTGAATTTCATCCTATTTACTTCAGACCATTTCTCCAGATCATTTTGAATTTTAATCCTATACTCCAAACACTTGCAACCCTGCCTGGCTTGGTGTCTGCAAACTTTAAAAGTGTACTCTCTATGCCATTATCTAAATAATTTATGAAGATACTGAACAGAACTGGACACAGGGCCGATTCCTGTGGGACCCCACTCAATGTGCCCTTCCAGCTTAACTGTGAATCACAGATAACTACTCTCTGGGAATGGTTTTCAATCTTGTATGCACCCACCTTATAGTACCTCCTTTTAGGTTGTCATGCAAGACTGTATCAAAAGCCATATTAAAGTCAGGATATATCACATCTACTGCTTCCCTACCCAATCCGCAAGGTTTCTTACCTGTCAAAGAAAGATATTAGATTGGTTTGACGTGATTTGTTCTTGACAAATTCATGCTGACTCTTATACTTACCACCTTCTTATCTTCTAGGTGTTTGCAAATTGATTGTCTGATTATTTGCTCCATATCTTTGCGGGTGCTGAAGTTAAGTTCACTGATCTGTAATTCCCTGGGTTGTCCTTATTTCCCTTTTTGTAGATGGGCACTATATTTGCCCTTTTCCAGACCTTTGGAATCTCCTGTCTTCCATCAATTTTCAAAGATCATTGTTAATGGCTCAGATATCTCCTTCGTCAGCTCCTTGAGTATTATTCTAAGATGAAATCTGCCTTCTTGAAGCCCACTGTCTTTATTCTGCTGTTTCCCTCCTACCATTATAAAATAATATTTAAAATAAATATAAATAAACTAAAGGCATTGTAGTTAGTCTCCATTCTCCAAAAGATTTATAATGCAGCTGTCTTGAGTGGAAGAGGAGAGTAGAGAGATTGGGAGAGTGGGGGTGGATGGAAATTATATTAATCCCTGATTTTCAGAAAACAGTGAGAAAGGGTTATGTTTATGCCAGGTTTATGTTGTATGAAGCGTATTCAGCATGTGGTTTAGTACAAGAATGACAGTGGATTTAAAATCAAACAACATAATTGAAAAAGAAAGTTTTGGGTACAATGCGTTCTGTGTATTGTTTTTTAATATATTTCAGTTTCCTGTTCCAAGCATTGAAAAGTTGGCACTTTGTACTGTATATTCAGGCCATTTAAAAAAAAATCCTTGTGTTCCGGAAGGGACTGTCAACCAATGCAGCACAGTCTGCTAAAAGCAATGTTAATGCTTTATATATCATATGACCCAAGGCCAGACTACACACTCTGCCTTATGAAAACCCATAGGTAGGCATAGGACAGAAAACTGAAGATCCCTTTGCAAAGATTCCCCACTCTGTCTGGGACTGGGATGAGAAGACTGTTTGTTTGTTTGTTTGTTTGTTCCCCTGTAGAAGAAACAGAGCTTATTCTAAAGACCGGTGGATTTCTGTAATCAACGGGCACAGGGAAGAAGGGGAAAAATATTATATCAAACCCTGATTTCCATAGCTGTGTAAGGAAGAGTTTTATGTCAAGGTTGCTGACATATAGCTTGAGTGGAGTTAAAACACCAGAATTTTCGGTATCTGCTGCAGTCTGCAAACCTTCCTTTTAGAAGGTGTTCCATTTATGTCAAGGAACTAAGCAGGAAAGTTAGCACAGTTCATATTCTTTGGCCTGCAGGTTGCCTTAAGGAACAATGCATGTCCAACCTAATTTAACTTTGGGCCTCCCAGGCTTGCCTCTTCACCATTTGCAGATTCTCAGAGCAAGGATTAGTCCTTTCTGGGACAGAAAAGCTACAGTGCTGTGAATGTAGCTGACTTATCCATTCTCTTCAGCCAGGCAAAAAACTATACAAGGGAGATCCTTTGCATACTGGCTTGTGGGTCACAATCTGATCTTTAGTGAGGTTTCCCCTATCTTAAAAAAAATGAATAAATTAAAATGCAATATATAGCTTTAACTTTGTGTAGTTCTTTGTTTTTCAGGTATGATGTTTATCCAAATCATGTCCAGGTACCCCTGAAGTCTGTTAATGACATTGAAAAGTCTCATAATTATCCTAAATCTTGATTATTCAGGTGTCGTGAATGTTGTGTTGGACAAAATACAGAACAGATATTTATAAAGAATATTTTGGCATTAGATACATATAGGTGTTTTTCCTCACTGAGTCGTCATATACTTAATACAGAGAAATAGGTATTTGTAAATCGCAGTATTTAGAGGGAGGAGCTCCATAGTGGCTTGCGGGTATGACTGAATGAATTTGCATCTGCTTAAATGTTTGTATTGCGTTTTTCTGGAGGGACTGCAAAGACCATATATCAGTAAATATTGATTCCAATTTCTTGCATGAATCACAAACAACTTATAAAATAAAATGGATTATAACTTTTAAAATTATTTTTACAGGAATAAAAATGGGAATATTCCTGTATGAGTCACATGCTCATTTAGTGCTGTCTCATCTGTCATTCATTTGGCATTCGTGACAGAATTTGCTTATAAGCATTTTGGGAAGTGTTACTTCCCATATTCTATCTAACGTGTGTTGAGCATGCTCCAAAGATGCTGAATAGCCAGTGGTTGAGTGACTACGGCCTTTATCATTGCTCTGAGGCAAATTTCATTATTGTCATCCTCTTCTTCATCATCTTAGGTCAGAAAAGTAAGGCTGCCACTCATCTTGTGTGCCAGTTCACTAATTCTTCTGAGAGCAGGACTTCACAGATATTTAACTGCTACTTTTATGTTGTTTTGTAATTATGCTCATTTTAAACAGGAGGAGAGAAAAAGGTCTTAATTTTTAATATGGGTTTGTGTAACCAGTTGGTCATAAAAGCATACTCTATCCACTATAGGCAGTGCTATAATCACCAGTTTTAAAAAGGCCAGATATTGATAATACTGCTCACGAATTTGCCTGAGTTTTGAACTAGAGTGGTGATCCAGTAGGGTAAATGGTCTGGAAAAGCACACCAGATGCTAGCACTCTACTCAAGTCTACTCATAAGAAAAGTGTCTTTCATGATTTTCCAGACTGAGGGGTCTTTTCCCCTGTCTGTCCCCTTATGTTGTCTGGTCTTTTTAGATTGCAAGCTCTCTGGGGTGAGGACTGTCACTTTTGTACAGAATCTAACACAATGGGCCCGTGACCTGGATGAGACCTCTAGGTGATACCACGATAAAATGTTTAATAATTAAATCACTGAAAAATGTGGCCACTGATGAAACATAAGAAATCCATGATGCTTCAACTGTGCTCATTTTGTTTACTTTTTAATACTTGAAATAATAAATAATGAAAGATGTACAATAATGGCTGATTTAGAAGTAGCTGAAGCAGTAATGCTGTCTTTGCTATTGCACCCGTGTGGAGTGTGTGGGATATTTATCAAAAGATTTGGAAAATGTGTTTTGTATTTATAGTGATTCAGCATCATCTATGAAATAACTTTATGGACATGAAGCTAATATAGAGTTAAAAACTTGTAGGTTGAGATGCATGCCATTTGTTAGCTGGCGCTGTACAATATATGGAAAACTTAAATCATTAAAAGTTTGAACTTCTTTTCTAAAACAGTCCGCAACTTTGTCAATAGTATAAAAATACCAGTTATTACTTATGTGCTTTATAATTAACCTTCCAATTAGTAAATTGACATAACAGAGCTGGCTTATGTTACTCTTCTTGTTGGGTATTAGCTTTGTTTTCATTTTTTATTAGTTTCCTTTAAGGAAGCTATCTTACTATCATCCAGCCTCCTCTTAACTTCAATATGGGATTTACCTGTATAAACATTCCCTCCTACATAGTGCCACCTCCTGAAATGTGTTACTCTAGGTATGGTCTTGTGCTATTTCAGTCAGTTTCATATATGCTTAGGTTGTGGTGGTGGGAGACACACTGATGGATTGAAGCTCAGATGAGAATAATATGAAAAATGTCCAGACAATGGGGCTTTAATATTGTTAGGGATGTGGATGGATTGGGGTTTTTTCTCTTGTGTTTCAAGCTTTAATTTTTAAACTAAAATGCCCCAACTGAAAAGCTTCGTCAAGCAGTGTACACAGAAATCAGGGAAATGTGTTACTCTCTTTGGTTCTGTCACAACTAACAGAGTACAATATCAAATCACCTGAGATTCTCTAACCCACAATGGAAAATATTTCAGAATTCAGCAACTTCACAATAATCCTTCAGGGAGACTGACTGATTTGGGAAAAGGGTAATGGAATATAGATCTTCGTTTTAGTTAGAAAATAAGACTGAAAAGTTGAATTGACAGCGAACCTTCTCAAGAGACGGAACAATTTCTTCTAACGTAGATGAGAATGTGAAATTAAAGAGAGTCCACAGAAAAGAGAATGCATAACCCATTCAATATGTAATTTTACGGTACATTGAAAAATTTAATCTCATCCTTTTTTGAGTGAATGTCTCAAGCATTAGTTCAAAGATTATGTATGGACTGTGTATTATTACTAAAACAAGTAGCCTACATGATTGTGGGACATGTCACATCCTCCTTTCAACTCTGCTTTTCTTAGAGATTGTGCCAATCTCCAGTTGGTTGCTCACTAACAGACAGGGAGTGGCTTTAGAAAACCTCACTAACCTGTGGAGCTGGTTCTCAAGCAAACTTTCAGACTTAATTGAAATTGGCATGGAATGCCAGCATACTGTTAGGTGAGAGGCCAGGATATTGGGGCAGAGTTTCAGAGACTAGGTAGAACTGATCCATGTTTTTGTGATTAATAAAATCTTATGTATTCCAAAGATTTTTTCCCTTAACAGCCCAGAATGCTTCATAGTAAAAGCGGAGATTGTTTCATGGTCTCCCTTAATTTATACACACCTTCTCCCCCAGCCCCCTTTTTATCCAAGATACGGTGCAGTATATCTTGTTCCTATTTTTGTTTTGGGTGGACTAATTACATGAGTACTTATAGCATACAGTTTGTTGTCTAAGATTTATCAGCAAAAGTGGTCTTGAATTCTTCTTAAAATCCTAGTGGAGAGAATATGAACATGATAGTCTATCATACAAGGCCTATCATTTTAAAATTAGAAAATGCAAATCCCAACCCATATTCCGTTGTTGTCAGCAGCAGCAGCTTGCCTACTCCATAGTTTTAGCTCCTGCATTCTCTTCCACCACCAAATCTATCTGCTCTCTTGAATTAACTGCATTTCTGCTGCTTATTTAGGTCCTTTTGTTCCATAGTCTGACCACCATAGAAACCCAGAGAAAGGAGACTGAAGTGCTGAGTTCCACCAGTGTCCTATGCTTCCAGGAAGCAGTTTTTGTGAAGATGCTCCCTTGATCCCATCTGATTCCTGTTTATATGACTGTGAAGAGATTTTGAATTTAATAATGCATAGATTAGTCCCATCCTTGGCCATATGATCAGTAGTGTTTGTTTTTAAGTCTGATTTCAGTTTTCAGTATGCATTCTCCTTTTCCTCTGCATGGGAACTAACATTTGTACCTCTTTATCCCCCAGTCATGTTATTTTAGGATGTAATTATGCAGAGAAGGGCAATCCAAGCAAACAAAAAAAAATCTACAAAAAACTCAAGGAGGTTGTTTCCCCCTCTCTCCCCTCTGACCGCATACTTAGGACCTCAAAACAGACTTATTTGTCTAACTATTAATATGCTACTGTAAACATATTATATTTTGTCAACCGATGGGAGGCACAGGAAAAGTTTATTCAATAATACATGTTAGAAGAGGATTGGAAGAGCTTACTTTGGGATGCTGAATGGAGATGTAATTCATATGCCATGCAAGTTACTTCACTTCCTAGTTCATTTGCAGGTGTGTTTAATTGTGTTTAATGTGAAACATTTTAGTGGTTGTGGAGGGCCCCCCAGAAGCAAAGCTTGCAGGTGCTGGATGTGAGGAGGACAGGTTGATGTAAGCTGCCCCAAAGCTGTGTGTGATCTGTTACTGTACAGATCTCCAATCTTTTTTTCAGCAGGGGTTGGGGGTGATTTAGAGTGGCATGGTCTATTTCACTCATTGAACTGAAGTAGCTTCTGTGAAGTTGTTCTGCAGGTATTCTGAGGGCTTCAAGGGTTGTGGGAAGCATACCTGCCCTACTTCTGCCCAATTCCTAGCACCTCCGACTATGGGCTGATGTAATGATTTGTCTGGCATGTTACGAGAATGAACCTGGATCACTTTTCTTGTAATCATTGCTCACTATGGCCTGTTTTGCTAGCTGGAGGATGTTGCTGTGATCTGAGACTTGCATTTGAGGGTCAGTGATGGAGTTATGTAGGACAGCAATGCTCCCTAGTTAATGGAATGAAAAATGGGTATTGGAAGTGACAACTCTTTGTGCTTGATTCCAGGAAAGACCCCTCTCCCCAACTTAGCAGCTGCCGCTTCTGGTGATGGTGGTGGAATAACACAATCCTTTACTGGAGGGGAAAATGGGATACTGGAGACAATAGAAGGAGTAGAATGAAGGAAGGGAAAATAGGACATGCAATAGGGCTTGGAAAGGGGAAATCCTAGTGTGGAAATAGGAAAGGATATAATACCCATATATTTACATGGAGGAAGTGCATTGAGTGCAGGGTAAGTTTATTTTGTTTCTTCTCCCTCTTGTTTGCTCTTCATCTCCTGACAGAGAATTAACTTAATCCATTTATGAATGACATAACTTTACAACAAATTATCCTATACAAAAGCATTGCGTGAGGTGTCTGCAGTCTTGCCTTTATTTCAAGATTTTGAGCGGAAGTGAGTCATTAATTGTTTCTGGCTTTACAGGCTGTCACTCCCTTTGCTTGTTAGCTAAAAGGTGTATTGGAATTTTCCAGGTACAGCATTGTGGGAGGTGAGAAGGGGAAGGAAAGGGGAGAGTCCATGGGTTGAGATTTAGAGACGGAAGGAAGAGCATATCACAGAGAACTAAGTCTCTTAATATAACTTTTTTAGTGAATGAAGGAACAGTAGACAGCTAAAAAAATTCCCAGCAGCAAATCTATATTCAAATGACTACTGCTGTCTGTGTGTTTACTACCTTTTTACTACCACTTCTTTTTATTAATTTGAAATGCAAACTGATTTTCTCTCCAACATGGATTTCAACACATATTTGTGCTCATGCCAAGAACACTGTGTTCTGTTAAGTCATTCAGTGACGTTGAATACTGGCCTAAAGCCAAGCTGGGTCAAGTTCATTCAAATATGTTTCAGTGTAGGTTCTCACTGGGTGAGGAATGTCAGTCTTGTCTTCAAATGATAGGTTGCTCTGTCGTGTCAGTTTTTCTAAATAAGTTAAGCGGTTTTGTTTTAAATTGTGATTTTTTTTTTAAACTGGTGAACACAAATAAATCAATTTCATGCATGTGAATGAGGTGGTAGAATGTATCTAGAATATCAAACAAAACCTGTATATTGTGACTTTCCTTCCCTTCATCAGATACTTTTTATTTTTTTTAAATTTTTGATCCCTCCCTGCATCAGTTTTGACATTGTCACGTATCTTTTCTGTTCAGCTGTGCAAGTGCTACTGTAATCCCAGTGGTAGTGCCCTGGTTCTGACAGAAATAGATACAGTACTGAACTGCATGACTGCTGCGATGTCCCAATCTAGGGCATTAGTACATAGGTTCTTCCCGCCCGTCTAAGATTCTTTCACTCGCATATCTTCAGTGTGTTTAGGGCTGTT
This sequence comes from Mesoclemmys tuberculata, assembly GCA_007922155.1. Taxonomy (NCBI): domain Eukaryota; kingdom Metazoa; phylum Chordata; order Testudines; family Chelidae; genus Mesoclemmys; species Mesoclemmys tuberculata. Next base: position 64,639,080 of record ML675601.1, read on the forward strand.
CTTTAAAATACATAAAATTACACTTCTATTCCAATATAAACATACACCTTAAAGAAATCTACTCTGTTCTGAGTCCATGTCCCTCCTAAAGGATTGTACTATGTTATGGTGGTGAAAAATCTGTCTTCATTTTGTTAGTCTCTGGTTCCAACTTCCCTTTCAGGGGACAGACCATATTACTGCTACTTTGCATAGTAGCATACTTTTCCTTCCTGTAACCCTACCACAAATCACGCTCCCGTCCCTCCCTTTCCCCTCACTTCCAGTAACTCTGCTCTGTGAGCAATAATTTTGGAACCACTGGCAAAATAAGAGCCCGTTTGACAAGTTCATAAAACTTTTACAACAGGACACTAGTTAAGATGTATAAAGTTAGGGAAATCATTAAGCTGCCTGAGACAACTTTCAGTGTTTCAAGATCAGAAGTAAAATCCATTTTTTCCATCATATCTCTTAGACTTTTATTATGAATAAAATATCTGGGACAATTCCAGGATTAAAAGGGGCTTGGGGAGGGAAGGAAAGGTGTATATATAAAAGAATGGAGAAGTGAATTAAAGAGGTGATAATTCACAGATCCCAGGTGGAATTTCTGTGTCCTTTGGCTGTATTAACATCTTTTTTTGGGGGGGGGAGGGGAGTTATGTATTGTGTTTGAGTCTTGGCTCACTTGTTTGGTCTTTAAGGGAGAGAAACATAGCAGTACCAGGTTCCCATGGTTCAACACCCACTCTTCAGCTACCTGTCAGAACCTGTTAGCTTATCTTGACTGTGTGGGAGAGTAGAGGTTGATCAACTTTGTGCTTATCGCTAGGTGTCACTCATTTGCAATTATTTGAAATGTCATTTGGGTTGAATTTTTTTTTTTTTTTAAATCATTCTACTTTCTCGCCTCCTCACCCAAAGGAAAAAAAAATGAAAGAAATTGCAAGGAATTCTAATGATCTGCTCTGTCCTATTTGGTACTTTCTAGCTTTGATTTTTTTATATGGCATTTTCCTTTCTCTTTGTTCGTTCTTTGTCATTTTTGTATAGTTCTGCTGCTATGAAATTGCATTTATTTTTCTTGCTTGTATATTTCCATTGATTGATTCTTTTTTCATTTGCTCACTAGTATGTGAGAGAGGTGGTAATAACAGCTTATCTTTTCAAAAGTGATTTTAAAAATACAAATTAACAGAGACAACGTGATGGATGTTGAATCACAAAAGGGATACTTTTAAAACAAACCAACAGAACTAATCTGTGTGAAGCGGAAAAGGGGAACTCCCAAAACAAAAAACTACTTTGGGGTTAACCGCTGATGTCTTTTAATGTGCTAGGCAGTGAATGATGATACAAAAAAGAGAGGGACAAGGTGTTTGTGTGTGTGTGCGCGCTCGTGCACCAAGATGATTTTGCTATTGTTGTCTGGTACATTCTGTGGTACCTGGTGTCTCTCTTGGCTTTTGGTCTGTGTTCTCCAGCATTTCTTTTATTAGTTTGGTGACTATACTGGCTCTAAAGTGTAAAATATCCTAAAGTTTTACTCGTGTTAACTATTTTTAAAGGTGTGGTGATGGAGGGACTAGCCAGAGATGACTTAGCTATATGATTTAGTATTGCTGAATGCCTATATAACCATGAGCATGTTTACTCCAAAAGTGGAATTTCCAGGGAGAGAAGTAAGTCCACCAAAGGTAAAATGTAAACAGGTATATTACTGGAAGTGCTTCTCTCCTTTCTTCCACCTCCACCCCCACCACCACTATTGAAATGTGACTTTGAGAGTGACTTCTTGGTTCTAATTCACCTTAAAGCACACAGGAACCTCTTCTGAGGCCATGCTGCTTTATAGGTTGGCAGGCAGGGACAGTTCGGCTGAGTCAGATTATTGCATAGTGGGTCCCTCCTCCCCCACTCCCTTTCCTCTCATAGGGGTTCAAATGGGTCAGTTCTGTGCCATGTCTGATCTTATATATCCAGGCAAACTAGATCTCCTTAAGTGTCTTCAGAATTCATTTAGTAATAATTGTTTAACAATACTTCTGTAGCACCTTCTATCTGAGGGTATCCGTGTTCTTCAAATGTTAACAAATTAAGACACTCAATGCGTTTGTGAAGTAGAGGAGGAAAGCTTCTCTTTCCCATTTTACGGATGAAGAAACTAAGGCCTTGTCTACACAGAAATTATTTCTAGATAACTGAATTTAAAATAGTTATATTGGTATAACTAGGGCACTAGTTAACCAAATCCACGGTCCATTTTGGTAAATTTCATGGTCATAGGATTTTTAAAATCTTAAATTTCATGGTTTTGGATATTTAAATCTGAAACTTCACGGTGTTGTAACCATAGGGGTCTTGACCCAAAAGGGGGCTGCAGGGAGGTCGCAAGGCTATTATGGCAGTATTCCCACCCTTACTTCTGTGCTGCTGCTGGCCAGACACCCAGCTCTGAAGGCAGACCCACTGCAAGCAGCAGTGCAGAAGCGAGGGTGGCATGGTATGGCATTGCTACCTTCACTTCTGTGTCACTGCTGGAGGTGGGTTGGACTTGGCTGTGGAAGTGACCCATGTAGGGAAAGAGGAAGCCTCATCCCTCTTCAGCACGACTGGGGCTAGCAGCAGGAGCCCTCAACTGGGGTGCCCCCAGCCCTGCTCCTTCCCAGTGGTTGGGGATTAAAGGGGCCATGGGCTGGCTGTGTGTGAGGGGTGGGGTGATCACAGCGCCCCACCCCCCAACCATGTCGCCCACCCATAAGGCAGGCCTTCCCCCTCCCCAAAAAGTCACAACAGCCCTCTTCCCCATACCATTCCATGCTCACTTCTGTGCTGCTCCTGGTATCAATCTGGGTTCAGATATCCTGGTATCGATCTGCCTTCAGATCTGGGTTCCTGGCCAGCTGCTACCACTTTTCAGCCACCCAGTTCTAAAAGCAGTGCAAAAGTAAGGGTGGCTATCCTGTGACCCTCCTACAATAGCCAGATTTCATGAGGGAGACCAGATTTCACGGTCTGTGATATGTTTTTCTTGGCCATGAATTTGGTAGATATAACCTCCACTTGGACATGCTTGTATTTGGACACTTTCAGTTTAATTTGTCTTTTGGGAAGGAGTTAAAGCTAAACTGAAAAAAAGCTACTCTTGTACCAGAATAAGAATTCTCACATGTGTGGGGCGCAGGGAAGGTATATTATTGTAACTGTATTGATATAATTGATAAAAAGATTCCCATATAGAGAAGCCCTAAGATCTAGAGAGCATGACTTGCTCAAAGATACACAGGAAATCTATAGCACAGCTCAGAAAATGTGAGAGAAAGGACTGTTAGGCTAGCCATGAATAGGATTTTGGGCCATATTCTACCTGCTTTGCACAAAACACCCACTGATGTCAGTGCTGGATGGAGTGCTGAACATAGTCCATATAAAAAGCCGATAAATCCATTCAGATACTTTAAAATCTTATCTTTCTGGCATTTTTGTTTATAGGTTTCAGTTTTTTGTACAGTTCAGTGATATTTTAAGACCATTTAACTTTTTTACATGGCATACTAGGGAAAAACAGATACTGCCTCTGCTGATACTTGTATGGGTTATGACAAATGCTTAATCATAAGCCTCCAGTTTCTCTTTACTTAGATTACAAGGTAAAGGTCTTCATCTCACTTTTTTTTTTTTTTTTGGTCTTTGATTAATAAGTGTTAGTGGCAGTGTGTCATTGTATCTGTCTAATAAACTGTTAGCATTATCATTATTCTTATTTAAATTTGAGAGAGTGCTTTGATGAATAAAGCCAGTATCATTTCTCCCTCTCCCTCATTCCCCTGCAGGGGAGGTGGGTTTCTCTGAAGTATGGTAGATTTTAGAATACTTTTCATGACCAACTATATAATTACACATTTAATCATAGTAAAATACCGTAGAGCCTTCATTTTTTATTAGAGCTGTCAAATGATTTTTAAAAATCGCAATTAATTGCGAGATTAAAAAAAAGTTATGATTAATCGCAGTACTAGACAATAATAGAATACCAATTTAAATGAATTTTAAATATTTTGGATGTTTTTCTAGGTTTTCAAATATATGGATTTCAATTACAACACAGAATACAAAGTGTACAGCTCTCAGTTTATATTATTTTTAGTACAAATATTTGTATTGTAAAAAGGTAAAACAAAAGAAATAGTTTTTTCAATTTACCTCAGACAAGTACTGCAGTGCAAGCTCTTTATCTTTAAAATGCAACTTAAAAATGTAGAATTATTATTATTTATTATTTTACATAACTGCACTCAAAAACAATGTAAAACTTTAGAGCCTACAAGTTGAGACATATGAATGTTTAGCATATCTGGCACGTAAATAACTTGAAATGTCAGCTACAACGGTGCATTGTGATGCCTGTTCTCACTTTCATATGACATTGTAAATAAGTGGGCAGCATTAATATTCAGTAAATGTAAACAAACGTGTTTGTCTTAGCAATTGGCTGAACAAGAAGTAGGACTGAGTGGACTTGTATCCTCCAGTCATCTGGTACAGAGGCTGATTTAAATGACATGTTACAGGTCATCTAGTCCTGGTGATTTGTTAATCAGTGTTGCCAAACCTCCTCTATTAACACGTCAACCTGGGACAGTTCCTGAGATCTGTCACCTGAAAAGGATAGCTCGGATGTAAGAATCTCTTCATGCAGTGAAGACAGATGCAAAGAATTCATTTAATTTCTCCGCACTGGCCTTATCTTCCTTGAGTGCTCTTTTAGCACCTTGATCATCCAATGGCCTCACTGATTGTTTGGTAGGCTTCCTGCTTCTGATGCACTTTTTTAAAAAAAATGTTGCTGCTAGTTTTTGTCTTTGGCTAGTTGATTTTCATATTTTTTTGGCCTGTATAATTACACTTTCACACTTGATTTGCCAGAGTTAATGCTCCAGTCTGTTTTCCTCAGTAGGATTTGACTTTTGTTTTTTCAAAGATGTCTGCTTTCTTCCTTTAACAACGCATTCATGCTCCCCATGGGATTCCATCTGACATTATTAAAGGACAAAAAAGTGTATGCTCCTGCTTAGCCAAGTCCCCAGAAAGAAAATGTGCTTAATTTAAGAACCACACCATGACTTCAGTAGGACAGAGTAGGAATCAGCTGTACAGCATCAGTGACTGCCAGGCCTGTCAGCTCTTCTCTCAGTTCTCCTTTTTGAGCCTTAGACAATAAGAAGGGCAACTGTGGGCAGGCAGAGTAGAGAATGTTCTAGTACTTAGGGCAACAAAGAGGCTTGCAGAAGGATGTGACTCTTAGCTTATGGGGAGCGTATTTTATCATGTAATTCAGTGCTGCAGCGTCACAGCTCTGATTTTTGGGGAATGCGTGGTACTGGCCATAGAGACCACAGTTTCCAGTAAACAATGGTCTGTTTTGATCTTGGTGAGCTATACATCTATATAAACAACAAGGGCAGCTGTTATCTGATCCGTTTTATGCAAACTAGATGCAGATTCTGGCAAGTTAAGAATTCTGTCCTGAAGTGGGGTGGCTGGGTGCTACTAACTGAAGTGGGTTCCACTAACAAAATGAGTGTAGTAGTTTTAACTTTTCCCACGAATTCAGATAAAATCTATGCTTTTTATTTTTCATAATTAATCTTCTAATTGTAATGAAGCCCTCTTGACTTCAATTCTCTTAAGCTAGTTCATGAGCTGGCTAGCACTCATGTAACGGTTTAGGGTTTTAAAATCTCTAGCCTCAAATAGCATAGTTGTTGATTTCTGTTTATCTTCTCTGTTTGTTTTATATCTGCCTGGTATGTTTTCTTTTTTGGTACAAAACAAAAAATGACTTCCGTTGGAGTTGGAGGGAAGGAAGGCAGATATCACTTAGTGAAGAAGGAGTGATACTATCAGAATGTTTATTGGCAGGAAGGACTAGGTACATGCAGATAGTTAAGGGGCACACATGTGTCTGTCTTGTTTTCATCTCCTGAAAAGATGGAGATTAATTTTACGCCAAAAGATGGGATATAATTATGGAAGATGGCTAATAACGCTGTAGGTTTTGTAGCAGAGGCTACTGCATCTGAAAGTCAGAGGTCCTGAAATGGGCAGACCTATGTTCCAAAGACATGTGTGCTGCTCATTAGACAAAGTAAGCTTTCTATGCTCAGTTATGTTACAGAATCCTGCCCTAGAATGAGCCCCATATGCACTCAAGCAGCTTGTTGGCCAGTGCCCCTTTGTAGCTGGATGCGTGGGTTGCTGGGCCTTCCCCTTAGTCTCCTCCATCTGCCTGACATGGCCTACCTCTGCAGCCAGGCCACTTAAAAGTTCAGTCTTTCTAGGGTATGCCAAAGTCCCAAAATTAACACCACCTTTGACAATAGTCCCAAATTAACATAAACAAGCTCTTCTGTTCCCTCCTAAGCTCAACTCACAGGTCTTCTCACTCTTATGCGATTTCTCAGTCCTCAGGCTTTTCCCCTGTGGGAATCCAGGTACAGTGTAAATCACAATGGTTTTGCTCCTCTCCTGAGCTTATCTTCAGTTCTCTGTTTCTCTCTGCTCTGGTATAGAGCCCTCGCCCTAGGTTGCTTGTTTTGGAGCACTTGGCCTCCTGCAACCCTGGCCCAGGGCCTGCCAAAGAAGCCTTACTGTGATTCCAACTCCAGACTGATCTGACTTTTTTTTTTTTTTAAAACCTTGGGTGTCCATTAAGCTGTCACCTTACCCTCCTTCGTCCCGACCCCTCATGCTGGGAAGGGTCTAATCATGCCACAGATGTGGCTAGCATCATCTCCCCTTTAAAGGGCCAGTCATCCTATGACATCATTCTTTTATTTAATCAGGGAAGAATCTCAGGAGTAGTTTTTAAGAGCTCTCCTAACCAGTACTTTTACTGCATGTGTTCTCAGAGTTTCCCAGGTGTACAAATACTTCACAGCCATGTTGTAAGAGCATTGAGAGAAGGGCAATCAATTAAAATAAACATATTAAATGACAAAGCTTCTGTAAAGTTCACAAAGTCGTGTTTAGCACAACTGGTCTGCTGGCATGGCCTTTAGGTCACCTGGTAGGGCTACTGCCTGCTGGCCCCCCAGCCATGTCTCATTTTCAAACATGATGTCTAAGTTTTGTCTGCAAAATGCATGTGCTCAAATCAATGCTTGGACACCAAATGGGTAGCTGGAAAGTTTTTGCATTTATTCTGAGTGCATAGTTATATGTGCACATATTTTTTGGGTTCAGTTTAGATGCTATTGTTTGAAAACTTGTCCTGTGATTGAACAGGGATGGAGTTCTGCTAACTGGTTAATGCTGCTCTGGTATATAGACTGCAGTTAGCAGATAATGTTTAGTTAGCAATTTTTTAACTTTATCTAAAATATAAATAACAATCCAGCATGCAATTAATCGCCATCCACCTGGGCCAGGAACGGTTTTGGGGAACAATTTCTAGAAACAGTTGCTTTTAAACAAGCAGGTAAGGAGGTTTGGCTGGTCACTCTGATATGCCCACTGTGGACTAGAATAGGCCTTGATCCTCCATTCAGATGCTATATTACTAAGGGTGGTCTAAAGCCTAAAGAGAATAGAATAAAAAGAAGCTCTCTGATTTTTAAGTACCTTCAGTAGCGTATCTCATACCTTAAGACATGAGAAAAAAGAATTATCGTTTTCTTCTTGTTTTGGACAGCCAGCTTTTAGGGCATCTCCACTGATGTAGCCTATACTATTGGTAAGTGGATCCCAATGTGACAGAGATTACAATTTGAGATCACATTCCTTTTCTTGTCCTTTTAAAAATAAATGTAAGTTTGGGGAAGACACATTGTAATTTTTTTTTAAAATCTGAGATCTACTAAAAGGCAGATATATTTTCTCATGTCCTAGTTTGTATGTTCAGCTCACATCTGTGGTTACAGATGTTATCTTCACATATAGCTCTCCCCCCTTTCTAATTTCTGAAGCTTATGGAGCAGAATTAACTGTTCCAAAGTCTTCCTTTTTTACTTGAATTTGCAATTTCCGTTGGAGGAACAGCTTCCTATTGAGTACTACCCAATCTGACCACTTCTATCTCATACTGAGGGCTTTTTCTTAAGTTCTAAACGCATTGCAACACCAAACTGTGTAAGCTTCGCTGCCTGAATTTCATCACTGGCTGAATTGAGGAAGTGTACAAGGAAATAGGAACTTGTTGTGCTAAAAAATGAATACTAGATCAAGTTGTGCTTGGTCATGGTATGTCAAAGTAAAATGCCTAAATTATCCTAATTTTACTGTTGAATATTGGACTGCTCAAAAGGACTGAATTATAAGAAACTTGCTTTGAACAGTGATAATTTTGACAATTTTCTTGTGGGAGGGGACTCTGGATTTTTACATGGTTGGCTCTTATAGTATTGTTCATTGTAAGCACTTTACAGACAGGATCTTTCTGAAATATGTACATATTACCAATATCCTCAATTTATGAGCAGAGAAAATAAAACCAAAGCAATTTATGCCACAGTCTTCAATTGTCCATCAAATTTGAGTGCCTAAGTTTTTTTTTCCCTGCCCAGCCTGAGAAGCCGAAGACTTGATTTTCAGAGGTGCTACACAATCTCAATTTATATTGAAGTGAGTGGGAGTTACACATGTTCAGCATCTCTGAAAAGCAGGCACTAGGTTCTCAGGTTGCCAACCAAAATAAAAGACCCCTTTTGAAAACTTATTTCTTAAACGATGTGTCCAAAACTACATAGAGAGTGGGGGTCAAATGTGATATTAGATGCCAGGATATCCTGACTCATAGTCCTATGCTCACACCATTAGCTCATGTTTTTTTTCCTAAGGGTTCACATGTTCAAGCAGTATTATTTTGTTACAATAGTTAAGCTTGAGATACGTTTCTTGGCTCTTGAGGGTGCAGCAGTAGTTTCCACTTCTGTACCCAAATTGGGGAATTCCCCTGAATCATGTTCCTTCCTAATAGTGAGTGGTTTTGTAGGTTCTAGTAAAAGATGATTTAGAACATTTAGACTGGGAAGCCTTTTGATTGTTTCTACTTCTGCAACAATCATTATAAAAACCTGTTCTGTCTGCCATCTACTGCGGACAAGTCATTATTCTTTCATCTGTTTTCACCAAACCAGTTTTGCATGGCAAGTCTGCCATGTGGTTTTGGCCATCCGCCATGCTTCTGTTTGCTGCCAGGTTTTGATGCACACTTATTTATTTTTATTTATACTTTTCATTTTTCTGGTTTCCACTCAAGTTCTTCTAAGTGCCTCCTAATTTAGAAAGGATTATCTACACTTGAAACACTACAGCGCCAAAGGTGCTGCACAGCTGTACATTTTAGTGTGGATGCTCACTAGAGTAACAGGAGAAATTCTTCCTGTTGGCATAGATTTTATTTATCTTCCCAAGAGTTGGCAGCTAGATCTATGAAAGAATTCTTCTATCAGTCTAGCACACTCTCCTCTGGGGATTAGGTCAGTTGACCTATGTCACTTGAATGTGGATTTTTCACACTCCTGAGCAACATAGCAGGGCCAACTTAACTTTTGAGAGCGGACCAGGCCTAAGCCAAACCATTCTTAAATCTGAAACATACAGTATTTCAAATTATCACAGTTCTAGTTACTAATTTATAGTTTAAAGGACTTCCACAAAACCTAACACACGCCATCCAACCATAAGATAACAAAGACCTTACCTAAAATCAGTTCTTAATTTCCAGCCACCCTACTCTTTAACCACTAACCTCAACAAATGCCTGAGGAAACACATGAGGCAACGGTGAAGCAGTAGTTGCCAAAATTGTGCACAACTTCAATAGTATTTTATACATAGACGTGGCTGCAAAGGATAGTCACTTTCTCTCAGTAACTGGCTACTTGTATAAAGAGTTTTATTCAGAAATGAACTGACTTTTCACTCCCATTCTGTATCCAGTAAAGAAGGCTGCTGAAGGAAACTGTGTTAGTCAGTTAGAGAGAGCTTTACAAAAGGACTTAGGTGCCTAACCACTCCTTTTGGCACCTAAATCCCAGAATCTGGCCCCACTGGGATTCACTCAGTTGTCTCCAAATCCTGTAGACCTTTAAAATCGCTCAGTGTCTATATTTTCATGGTGAAAGTTCCTTGGGCGCCTGTGGTTCTGGCTACTGAATTAGGTGGATTTAAGCTCCTAACTTCATGTGTCCACTTTTGAAAATTATATCCATAATGTGTATAGCAACATGTAGTATGTAGTGCATCTGCATTTAGATATGATGCTATTCATATAATAATTTGCATTTATCATGTACCTTTTTGAGCATCTCACCTCCACTTTTGGTCTTTAAACCATCTCCACTTGGAGTATTTCGAACATTTCATATCTCTGAGATGCTCCAGAAAGCTGACTTTATTAATAGTTTCCAAACCTGTCTAGGAAATGTTTTCTCCTTTGCTTACAAGTGTGAAAATTTCTCCACCAATACAGGCCTCAGGACAGGGAATACTCGGTCCTGTATCAGTGACAAGTTTAAGATCTACAGTTCACTTTTCAAGACTAATAATGGGAGCTTTATACCATTATTAGTCTTATTATTATACCAAGCACAGGGAGAGCCCTAGCTTTCCAATGACACAGCATTTATGTTGAGCACTTGAACTTCGTAGGGAACTTCCTTGGCCTTAAATTTTTGTATATTTATATACAGAAAAAGCTATTTTAGGTCACTTGTTTTAATAGTATTTTAATTTTATTCCTCCTTTTGAGACTTGTCCAGTGGGTGACATGGTAACGAAGTCATCTAGTTGAGGGATGCAGAAAAAGACCCCAAAATGTTACAAAATCTTTATTACATTGTAAAAATATTTAAACATTCCTAAATACTTTTTTCTGTTGCACATGGCATACACACAGTGGTTGATCCGCAAATATGGTATGAAACTTTTATTCTGTGTGTTTATATATCTGTTGGGTCCAAACATTGTATTTATTTGTCTGCTTAGATTAAAATTTATCTTTGAAATAATATATAGCCCATTAGTGTGTAGAAGAGGATACAGTAAAGCTAAATTTATTCTCCTCCTGGAGTGTGAAGAACTTAAAGCAGATTGAATTCTGAACCCTTGTGGCCTAATCCTTTTTTTAAAACAAAACAGTCCAATCACTTCAGCACAATCTAGTTCACCAGCAGGGTCAAATATGTATAGAATAATATATTAAGACAAAAATCAAACTAAAAAAGGGGCATTATATGTTGCCGTAAAGGCAGAAAGATACATTGCTGTTTAAAATCTCATTAATTAATGATTCAGTTGAAATGTAATTGAAAAATGTTAGAGGAAATAAATTTTTGTATTAAATGTGGGATTTTTTGTTAACTCTTTTCTTTAGCTGATTTTAAATCTCTTGGAGCAATTATTTCCTAAAATAAGTTGCCTTGACATAGAGTAAAATTCTTTTAAAGTGTATAATGTATTATAAAATTCCATCATTTTACTTACACTTCATTTCACTGGTGTGCTTTGCAGTTTCATTACAATCAATGTTATTCCATGAGTTTGTTGTTTAGCTGTATGGAAGCGCTTTTCTAATAATTAAACTGAATGATTTGCCAATTTTTTTTGTGAATAGTAAAATGAAAGAAAAAAATATCACTTATGTTTGATGCATTTCCCTCAGTTTATTCAAATAGTGGGTTTTATTTAAAACACAACAAAACTGTTTTCTTCTGAGTAATCAGTACATACCAAAATCTGGTTGCTTTTGGCAATTTTGATGGAAAATGCATTTAAAATGGCTGAGATTTCCAAGTTTAAAATTTGGCTGTAGCAGATGTCAATAAACAAGTCAGCAGGATTTTTATCCTGAAGTCTTAGCATGTGTTGCAGCCAAATTGATACAGTAGATTGCAGTGGCTCCAAAGAAATCTCAGGTCACCAGTTTGGAAACGAAGAAAAATTTAAATGATAGACCGGCAATGATTGTAGTTTAAAAAAAAAAAAACACAAAGCAAAACGAAATACCTGTCAAAATTATATTAATGCTGTGAAACAGGTTTATCCAAGAAAATTCAGAATAATGTTTGAGATTGCCTCTTGACTCACTAGCGAAATACAGTGGGTGGACTTGCCTATTGCCAAGACTTCCAATGTTTAGACACAAGCATGCAGTTTTGTTTTTTATTTCTGAATTTCCTTAATTGACTTGAGTCTGTTACATAGTTTAATGTTTAAATGTTGGTTCTTATAATTCCTTTGTTGACATTTTATGTAATTAGCCTCTTCTTATATTTTTATTGCCACTGCAGAATAAATTGGTAGCATGAGAGATTAATCCTGTTAAGGTTCTTGTAGAAAAGCTGATATACTACCTGCGTTGGTCTAAACCAGTGGCCCCAACCTTTTTTGCACCAGGGACCGGCGTAAAGCAAAACTATTTTTCCAGGGACCGGCATGGCGGGGTGGGGGTGGGGCAGGCACCCCAGCAGGCAGCACTTCGCACCTCTCTCCGCCGTGAAATTGACTCGCCCATGTCAATTTTGGCAGCAGAGCTGGAATCGCAGGGTACAGTCTCCGCCTTTAAATTGACTCACCCTTGTCAATTTCGGCAGCGGAGCTGGAGGGTGGGGCCCACAGCGCAGAAATTTACCATTTTAAGAGCCGGTTCGCTCTTAAAGTCGTAAACCACTGCGAAACAGACTGCCTAGCGCCTGAATGAAGAGCCGCGGCGCCGCGGACCGGCAAAGAACCCCCAACGGCCCAGTACCGGTCCGCGGACCGGTGGTTGGGGACCCCTGGTCTAAACACAAATAGTAGTAGGCATTCTTCTGTCATGAGAAACTCTGAGAGGTAAAAAATTTGCTCAGTTGATTTTATGGCAGCGGCAAGTGTGGCTGAAGAGACCCACTTGAGACAATCTCTGCTGCATTTGTTATATGATCATCTAGTCCAGCGGTTCTCAAACTGGGAGGTGGGCCCCCCAAGGGGACACAACATGGATTATGGGGGAGGACAATGGGGGGCAATGCCCCCCTAAACTTCATGATGGTGATGGAGCCATCTCCCCCTGCTCGGTGAGGGGTGCCGGGCTGAGAGCGGGGCCAAGCAGTGGTGGGGACCCGGCACCTCACATGGGCAGCCCTGGACAGGTGTTGGTGGTGGAGGACCCTTAGGAATGTAGCAAAGGCAGCAGGCCTGGCACTACTCGCAGAGCAGTGGATAGAGCTGATCTAACTCCACGCTTTGTGCAGCTGCTTCCAACTCCAATCGGGGCGCTGCCCCTAGCAGCCACTGCCGCCTCCCGCAGCAGCCCCCGCACCACTGCTGGGCATGCTTCCCGCACTACTGCCACTCTGCAGGCTCCCGGAGGCGGTGGCTGAGTCCGTGCTGCTGCCTGAGGATAATCCTGATGATGAACTACACTTCCCTGCTGCCGCCATTTTCTTTGGCCAGTCACATTGGGCTCCGGAGCTGTTGCTACCCTTTCCCCCTTCAAATTAAGCAGTCAAACTCCACCTATGATATGTAGGCTCTGTTTTTTTCTTAAAAGTGTATGGGGGTGGGGGGGTTAAGGGAAGAGGGGGGTGCAATCGTTACACAAAAGTTCACGGGGGGCTCCATTTAAAAAGTTTGAGAATAGCGGATCTAGTCTGACCTCCTGAACAATGCAGGCCACAAAATCTCACACAGCCACTCCTATAACAGACCCTTAACCTATGACTGAGTTACTGACATCCTCAAATAATGATTCAAAGACTTTAAGGTACAGAGAATCTACCAGCAAGTGACCGATGCCCCATGCTACAGAGGAAGGCCAAAAAGCCCAGGTCCTCTGCCAATCTGCTCTAGGGGGAGGGGGAGTAAATTCTTTCTCAACCCCAAATATGGCGATCAGCTAAACCCTGAGCATGTGGGCAATACTCACCAGCCAGACACCGGGCAAGAATTCTTCATAGTAACTCAAAACCCACCCCATCTAAAACATTCCATCACAGGCAATTGGGGATATACACTGCTAGTTATCAAAGATCTGTTAATTGCCAAATTAGTCTGTCCCATCATAACTTCCCTTCCATAAACATATCCAGGTCAGTCTTGAAGCCAGCTAGGGTTTTTGCCCCCACTGCTCCTCTTGGAAGGCTGTTCCAGAACGGCATTTCAATGGCCCTCATCCCTGTTGGTGGGAGCAGCTAAGAAATGGTGAAGGCAAGAGGTTTGTTGTGAGATACAGCTGAGGAGATGTTGGGAAATTGGTCCCTGCTTCCACAATTTCCTTAGATACCAGAAGGTATCCCCCAATATGTAATGGAAATTGGCCAGAATACAGTGAGCTTAGAGGCAGTATAAGTTACTCTGAGATATCTATCCACCCCATACAACATTTCCATTGGTGCAGTATGGCACTGTGTAGATACAAGCAATGTTGCTTGTGCCAGTGCAAGCACAACAGAGTGAATGCAGTTAGCTGAAAGACTTGTAATTTATTTAACTAAACTAGTATCATTTAAATTGGAACAACTTCTGCATGTAGACAAGGATAGGGATGCATTGTTTAATGACTTGGTTATGTTGGGAGTTTAATTTTATATTTGTTTTAAAAGGGACAAGGGGAGGGAAACCTTTTCTCTAGACTTTCACCATTTTTTTTTTAGAAGTGATGAATTCATCTCATCCAAGAAGACTTGTGATTCCAGTCCCACCCCACATCCACTGCTTTTAAGTGTAGTTTCACAGCTCAATGTTAAGGGTGCCAAATTCCACCAGTGAGATTACAGAGACACTCGAAGAATAAAGTTTTCAACCAACCACTAAATATCCCCTCCAAATGTCACAATGCATAATACTAATATTATGTTTCAGAGAGGGTAGTTCAGCCAAACAACAAATCTACAAAAATAGCCAGAAGTGGTGTGATCTTTCCTCTATTTCTGTGGTGGAAGGGGGTGAGAGGCAGTCCCAAACACTTCAGGGGAAGAATTATGTTTGAATTTCTTATAGCTAGGGTGATCAGATGTCCTGATTTTATAGGGACAGTCCTGATATTTGGTGCCTATTATCCCCCACCTTGTCCTGTTTTTCACACTTATCTGGTTGTTCTACTTATAATTGGGTAGTCAAAATAAACTATAATACAGGCCCCACCCTAAGTTAAAGCTATTTGCTTCCATATTTTCACTTTTCTCTTCCCACTTTTCCCTTAATCTGAATTATTTATTTGGTTCATGCCTCCATTCCTGGGAAACGTTTTGGTTTTGGTCCCCTTTCGTAAGCCCTCTGCTCTCCCTCCCATTGTTCTTTTCTCTCTCTGCTGTTTCCTGCTCTTGCCTCTTCCCTCTCTGTGTTGTCCCTTTTTGGTTACTAGCATTCCTACTGCATCCTCATATGTGTCCTTTCTTCCCTCACTTTTTGCAACCATACTATAGATGCCAGAGTGACTTTGCAATCAACAGTGCTGGACAGGTTGTAGGAAAACACTATACAACACCATATCTGAGAGAGTATGCGATTATGTAAAGACACTTCTTTTGTAATGCATGCACACACAGGGCCAGAATTAAGGTTGTATAATCAGTCTTAAGTTTGTTATTTCTTGACTTTGACTGTTTAACCATGTAACTTTAATATTACTCTTAATGCTTGGCTGATATATATGAGCACAAAGAAATATAACATTTCCCAATTGCTTAGAAATACTGCATTGGTGTATGAGTTACAGCAGCTTGATTGCCATCAGAAATGTATTATTGTGAGACTTAATGTCTGATAACTTTAAAACCATCCCAGAAATAGAGGAAAGGTCACAAAATTTCTGGCTATTTTTGTATCTTTGTAGCTTTGTGGCTGAACTCTCCTCTCTATGAAATATAGTATTAGTTTTAGGCATTGAGACATTTTGGGGAAGTTTAGTAGTTGGTTGAAAACCTTATTCTTCTTTGAGGATCACTGTGGAAATTGGGACCCCTATAGAGCTGTGGAACTATATTGAAAAGCAGTGGTGGTTGGAGAGTGGAATCACAAATCATCTTGGACAAGATAAACTCATCACCCTTTCTCTTTATAAGGCAGTGCAACCTCCAGCCACCTCAGTTCCTGTCTGCCACCATGGAGAGCAAACCAAACATCTGTGTCTCCAGATTAAACCTTCTTAGCCTACCTTACACATTAGTATAAATTAGTTAGTATAGAGTAGTACAGAATAGTGTTAGTTGGTTTAGTGTAAATAGTCCTGTAAGGGCACAAGGGAAAGACTGTGTTTGGGCCCTGGTACCCGTAAAGACTTCAAAAAGAGCATTTCTTGCCTGAGGAGTATGCCAGAGACAACATCCATGTTTGATGCCTTCTATGTGTGGATGAGACCCACTCAGTGTGTGGTTGGCTATGTCTTCAGTCCCCGCACCAAATGGGAGACTGTTGAGGCTTCAGGCTCATCTAGTTTCTTAATCTGGCTTTTCTAAATTGGATTAGAAAATTAAGCCAGCACTGTCTCATAAAGCTTTGATCCCATGTACCGTGGCATGAGGTGCTCACCTCTGCACTGACTTGTCACCTGCCACTGCTGTATGCTGCACTGGCTCTGATGCCTATTCTGGAGCTATCTTCCAGCAAAGTTATTTTCTCTTGGCACTTCACCTCAACTCCACTTTGATGGCCATCTGGGCAAAAGGAGGAGGAGGAAGGACATCTCCCCACAAGAGGGACATAAACAGAAAGAGAAGAGGATGTGCCCTCCATCCCATCTTGCTTACACTCTGACTCAGGAGTGTTTTTTGAAGCCTCTCAAACAGCACTATTGTCACTCTTTCTCCACACTCCTATGCTGACTGTCTCACTACTGATAAATTTGGACTGCTTCATGGATCAGATCCAAGTAACACCTTCGATCTCTTTGTGAGAGTTTGCTGTTGAGACCATCAGCCACTCTGCTGCATGCTTTTCTGCTACCTGACTCCGTGCCTGTGCCAACTTTTCCAGTTCTGATTCAGAACTGTCTGAGAGCCTTTGACTCCTTTTGAAATGGACTTGTAGGGTTCCCCAAATGGACCTTGAGATGTTGGACCTTTCCTTCACCACAGGTCCAGACATCATAGAAGGGTGGTATGCAGTGGGCCCACTCCAGTTGCTTATGTGGACCTACATGTAGGACACTCTACAGGCACCTTTGGAAGTTGCAAGACTGGTTCTGGCACTGACTGCACTGATACCCTCTACTCCAGCCGATGCCTGCATGGGTACCAATGCCATATCCAGTACTGATTGTAGGCACTAATACCAGCACTGGATTCTGAAGGTATGCAGGAAGATCATCCTTTCTCTGGGGAATGGGATGGGATGGGGTTTCTTCTGAGGACCTGTTGGGGGAACACATCCCTTGACACTTCACCAGAAGATAAAATTAGTACTTCATCTGTCTTCCCTCCTGAGAAAGGTAGACAATTCAAGAGGTATCAGGGAGAATGGTCTATACTTTTAAACTGAAAAAGGGGTCACTGTACCAGAGATATTCCCTGTTTGATATTTTGCAGACGCAGACCCAGGAGGAACACTTTCATCAAGTTCCAGATATTCTGTGTGGGGACAAGATACTACCAGTTCAGAGTTTTCCATTTCAGCTTGTCCACAGGTCAGCCAGTCTTCACAAGTGCTTAGTAGTGGTTGCTCTCGCCTCAGATGCCAAGAAATATTTGTTTACCCGTACATGGACAACTGACTCCTATTGGCCACCTCTCAACAGGACCTCTACTCAGTAATCTGGTACATGTGGAGCCTCTTCCAGTGATAGGAACTATTTATCAACGGGGAGAAATCCACACTTCAACCTTCATTGGAGCAGTCCCAGACTCCACTCAGTCCTAGGTCTTTCTCCCAGAAGAGACATTTTTTAAGATGTGATTCCTAAAAACTCTGAGAGAACAAGTTGTATGGACCACACAGTTTTCCCTAAACTGCTTGTCCTGGTGGCCTTATTGACCTGTGTTCACACATTTTGCTTGCCTTAACATGGAACCTTTGAGCTCTGGGTGACAGGTCATTTACACACTGGATATACAGAACAGTTAGAGGAGACTGGCCATTTCTTCTCAAGTGGTCCAAAAGCTTCACTAGTGGGAGAACACTGACTGTCTCTAGGAGGTAAACTTTGCTCCCTTCTTCACTACCACTGCTTCCGATGCCTCCAGTCTCGGCAGAGGTGTGCATTGCCAAGACCTCTAAGTATGTGGCCTTTGGAACATCTGAGGGTCCATACTCTGTATCAATATACTGGATCTCAGAGCATTGCCTCATGGCCTTCTGTCCAGTCTGTAAGCACTTGTACGACACAGTGCTGAAAACAACACCCACAGCCACGTACTATAACAACCAGGGAGAAATGTGTTCTTACCTCTTATCTGTGGAGGCAAGAAAAGGATGGCTGTGATGCATCAAAAATCAAGTGCATCCCACTGATCTTCACCCTGTAGGAGAGAAAAGTGTGGAGATGGACTCACTCAGCAGGAGGCCTCAGGGAGGGCCTTGGAACCAGCAGTGTCCAGAGGGCTGTTTTACAGATGGAGCCACCCTGTAATAGACCTCCTCCTGTCCAAACAAGACTGCTAATGCCATGTGTATCTCCCATAAGTGCACAGAAACACAGTTGATCTCCTGGATGCATTTCTGCTGGATTAGAGCCAACATATTCTGTGCCTTCCCTTCCAGGGTCATGATGAAGATCAAGTTGGCCAGAACAAATAATTGTATTAATAGCCCCAAATTAGCTTGTTAACATGGATGTCAATATCTTCTGAGAACTACCGTATCTACTGCCTCTGTGTTCAGACATCCCATCTCAACAGCAGTGGAGCATTCTACATCCCAGAATAGAGGGTAACCCTGTGTATCACTTCTGCTCTGAGTGTCCAAGCTGTCCTATTGCAATCCAGGAAAGGTTCCATCCTGAAATGGTATGGACAGAAATTAAAAATGTTTTCTGTCTGTGCCACTAGGAAAGGACTAATCCCATCTGTCTCTATATGTGTAGACCTCATCACCATAACTTTTGAGTGCCTGCCAGTCTTTAAAGTATTTATCCTTTTGAGTGAAGGAAGTATTACTATCCCCATTTAACAGACGGGGAACTGAGATAGTGTGACTTGCCCAATGTCACACAGGAAGCATCTGGCAGAGAAGGGAACTGAACCCAGGTCTGCCCCGTCCTAGGGCTTGCACCCTCACCATTTGGCCATTCTTCCTCTCTCCCATCCCAGTCCCAGCTTATTACACAAATGTGAATACACAGAGCTGATGCTCAAAGAACAACACTGACTAGTAAGTAACCTCTCTTTGTTTTCTCTTCAGGATAACTGAAGCTTTAATCATATATCCCGTAGATAAAAGAGAGAGAGAGACAACCTTCTGTTACAAGAAAGTGGGGGTAGGGGTAATATTTTATTAAAAGAAAAGTGTAGGAGTTGGTGGCTCAGAATAGTAGACAGTGACCCAAACCGGCACCTTGCTCAAAGCATATACTTGACAGTTATATACTTCCACATAGTTTAAAGTCCTGATTTTTGACAAGAAAAATATTTGATTTTTGTACACACCCATGCTCTCTCCTTTTTAAAACTACAATAGTTTTGAATTGAGAGAAAATATTAGAAGACGTGATAAAGGGTGTAGATACTTCACATATATAATGTTCTTCACAAAAGTCACCAAAACAAATTTTGGTTTAGAATCATATGCATTTATTATTTGATATTATATGTATTTATTTATTCGTTTCAAACTCATTTTAAATGTCAGAACTTTTCAGGACTGTGTTCCTTGGCTTGAGGTTTCAAAGTATAAATGCAAATTGACATAACCTATACTTAATGGAAAAGAAAATGAGAGGTCTGGATTAAAGATTTTTTTCACTTGCAACCAACTTCTCCATTTTCTACAGGGAACTGGTAGAGTAGTGGAGACATTGCCAATCTCTAGGTCTTTTTTGAGGTAACTGGGGGGCATGAGGCCAAAAGATCTTGGTGAACACTGTGATGACTACTCATCTGAGGGTTACTAGTGTGCAGGCACATCTCCAGATTTTCATTCTTTTTAAACTACCAACATGACAGTGCTTTTCATTTATCATTTTTTAATATTTTATTATTCCATGCAAGTTATATAATGCTTATAAACAATTACATAGTATATATAACTCATGTATATTGTGTAGCAAGAGTCTCACCTTTGTCTCTTCTCTGTAAAGTATTTTATCAGCCAGTTCTGAAGGACTTGTATTAGATTTTAAGGACTTTAGGCCACGTCTTGGGAAATGAATTCTTATCCAAACCCTTAGAGTGATATGACGTGGATGTTTTTCCTAGTGTGACATGCTCCTACAATAATGTTTGTCACAACTCCAGTCAAGTGTCCCCTCTTGGCCACTCACCAGGCTGTTTTCTCCTTTGTCTCAAGCCTCTAGAGATTGAACAGAACATTGTGTCTCAAGCCTCTGTAGTCTGAACAAAACTATATCCCTCTCTTTGAGAGTACATTCTTCAGAGTATAAGCTATGCAGCCTAGTGCCCAGTCCTTGGAGCCAATGCTGGCCCCTCAGGCTCTCTCTCTAGCTTAAACACATCATCTCCCAGAACTCCACCTGAGCCTTCTGGTTTACCTCTTCAAGGGGCATGTGACAGGTATAGCATATAACACACTAAACACTGCACAGGATTCTAGTGCACTCTTGTTTTTTCTTGAATAAGATGAAATAGACAGATCTACACAAAAATAATAAATCATGTGCTCATGTCCCACCTCAGTTTCCTCCTGACTCCAGTGCATTCTTTGAGTTAGGGTCAGGGTTATTTAGGACTGTCCAGGGTCCTTCTATTTCAGTGCCTGAGTTGGGTTCTGAAACATGAAGCCTTCTCTGCCAACTCACTTACTCTGACTGTGGCTGGTCCATCCTGTTCTTTTCTCCTGCACAAACTTCCTGTGTGTGCGTGTCTCCAAGTCTCTCCTGCTTTTGTCACATCTTTCTTTGTCCTGCTGGGAAAATTTTCACACTCTATCCCTCCAGCTTTCTGTTTGTGGGATGTCAGAGAGAACGTTTCTCCCCGGATGTAGTTACTCTCCCCCCAGGTAAGACTTTTTCAGGTTTGCCTTTCCGCTGTTTTCCCTGCTTTGGGGGAGACATGCTTAAAGGCTCGTCAGCAATTTTCAAAACAACATCATAATATTAATCAGAATTTGTAAGAATTTTCCCAAGTCTTGTCAGTTCCCTTAATAAACTTGTAGCCATTCCAGATTACTTAGGTTTTTTTTTTGCTTTTGGGAGCATCAGTCTGTCAGTGCTGACAATTATCTCCTTTTTTTTTTTTTTTTACACATCCATAAATATTGACTTCTAGATCAGCAGTTCACAAACATCATTTGGTTTTACCCCCTTCTTAGATTGATGCTTAAAGTACCACATGCAAATTCCTCCTTTTTGTACATTTATTTTAGACTTTATCAGGCTTCACTTAGGTATTTTCAGACTCTTTTTAGGATTATAAGTGCCCCTCTAATCTAAAATGTTTGATTATAACGTCCATTTTAAACATCTCAGATTTTTAGACTGCAGCAAAAAGGAATGAAATAATGCAACTGTTATTATTATTAGTCCTTTGTGTTATTCAAATTACAAGAAACAAATGTCACAAATGAAGTCCTGATTTATTTTGGTATAGGCCTGAACTACTTTCAGAGGCTTTACTTTTTTTAACTTGTATAATCTGAATGTGAAGTTCCTGTTGTTTATCTGGATTATTGCTGAATGTGTGCCAAAGTGCTTTACTTCCCTTTTTAAAAAGTGTACACAGAGAAAAAGACAAAACATTTTGAGTCACTCTGGCTTAAAATGAAAAGTGCCATTAATGAAAAGTTGGGCGGGGGAGGGATGGAGAGGGTGCAAAGAGTCTTGGATTTGAGTGGGCATCAGGTAGGTTCTGCTCCAGGAGCCCTCTTACTCCTCAACAGCTACGCCACCCTCCCAAGCAGGGCCACTGGATGCCTGCAAGGCCGGGCAAGCTGCAGAGGGACACCTCTTTGCAGGGAGGAGGCTCAAATTGCAGCCAGCTACTCTACTGCTGAAGAGCCAGGTGATTCGCTTCAGTTCTGTAGCCAGGCTTTTATCCACTGGACCTCACTGGCCCACTGTCCCACCCGCTTGCCCAATTTTCCTGTGGAGACAGGAAGGAATTCACCATGCACCCTTTGACTTCCAGGCTTTCAGGGGCCAAGCTATGGCTCCGTAGGACTAAGAATATAGAGGAAGCCTTTGTTTTGTTACAGCGTCATGGTGGTGTTGGGGGTCTCTTTGATCTGAGGGCGCTCTGCAGCTGTGGGTTTTGCAGTTGCTCTGAACCAGCCCTGTATGCCTGCATCTTTTCGAATGAAAGCAGCTCTGGGGGTGAGATATGGAACTTTGTAGTTTTACCTCAGTAGCTTCAACCGTATAACTCAGCACATATACATAGGCTTAGCAGAAAGCCAGCCAGATGTGCAACAGATGAGAGTACAACACCCATCTGCACACAGCACACCACTAAATAAAATGATTAAGCTGGCATGGTCAGTGAGTCTTTCACCATTATGGCAAGAGAGTGCTTCTTGAGCTCTTTCCGGTACACTGCAGTGAATGTGACAACTTTTCATTTAAAATGGAAAGATTTAAAAAAAAAAAAAGTTTTTGGTACATCACTTCCAATAATCTCACATGCCACCATTAGTACACAGTTTACAGTGTAGGACTCTTTGTTCTAGATGCCATGGTGATGGACACATTAGAAGTACCTGAAGGAGCACGTGAATTCAAATGACTGCTTATCCCCATATTTTGTTTCTTGTTCCTCTGTGGTTTTGGGTGGGTTAATACAGCCCATGTTAAACATTATCCTCAACTTGGTGAAAAAATGATCAAAGAAAACATTAAATCTAGTAACCTGAACTTCCTCACAGGCCTATCTGTGATGTCAGCACATTCCACAGAATCTAGTAGGCATGGCATTTCAATATCTACTCGCTAGCAGCTTGTGTAGTTATAAAAATCTGAGTTTTTAAATTTAAATTGGTAAATATTTTTTAATTATTTGCAATAGCACATGTACTAGATTTTCAGTGAACTCACTCTCCTGCTTTCCACCTAGCCATTGTCCTTCTCAGGTGCTTGGAGAATGGCCAACTAGAACTACTCACTCTGCTAATAGGGTGTGTTGTACAAGTAGATGAGCAATGTTGACAGCATATTTTTTGTCTATATAATGCATGCGATTCTTCTAAATGTAATGCATTTCCCAAAAAATCTCCCAGGGACAGCACATCTGGCCCAGTTTCTGATGACTTAATTTCTCTCCTGTCCCCACCTCTCTGCAGATTAAAACATGCTCTGTGATATAACAGCAGTAAACTTAGTGCATTTTTTCCTCAAAAAAGACGTTCTAGTAGAGTGCCCTTAATGTAAATTTCTTTTGCTCATTTTGCTTGGTGTATAGTTAGGAGATGCTGTTTGATTTAACTGGAAAAACAAATTATACTTTCCCCAGTCTGTTCCTGAAGTCCTCATTATGCATGTATTGTCATCATCATTATTAACAATCACTTAAATTGACATGAGGCTTCAGACATGTAGTAAAGACACATTTCCTACAGCAAAAAGTTTATAATAGAAAGCACATAAAATAGTTGTCTATAAAATAGACAACATTAATAAAAATAAAACTTGGCATGATATTCTAGGGAAGGTCAGGTGCAGGAGAGATTTTGTGATTATGTGAGAAGATAGGGAGAAGTAAAACTTTTACAGATGGGAGGGATTTGAAGGAGATGAGAGAGACCGTTCTAGACATCAGGGACAGAGCCATATGAATTGTAAAGCAGTAAATGGGGCAAAGGGGAAGGGCAGTCAAGCAAGAAGTTTGTGAGGAATGCAGTGGGAGTGTGAGAAAATGAGTGCAATGTAATGTTCCTTTAGTGCTGCAACTTAAATTCCCCAGCACGGCACGAGCTGTTAGTGTGGAGCAGTCTGTTGAAGCTCTGAAAATAAAGAGCATTAACCCTGTATTTCTGTGTACACCTGGATTTATTCCCATAAAATGGTATAGAGAGCAGAGAGATGTAAATGGAAGCAAGATTGTGTCCATCAATAAACTTTGCTCCAATTTACCCTTGAAAGCTGCAGAAGTAGTACTGAAAAAGGAAATTCCGTTTTTTTTCTCCTCCAACTCCAGCTGACAAGTGAATGTTACTTCTGAAGCCTCTGACAAAGTTTCATACTGATTGTGAACAAATCTGTGAACATAGCCCCTTTCATCTGGGATGCCCAAGGACTGAAATGATGTTTCAGTTTAGTTCGAAGTACAGGTTGGTAGTGGTTGCTGTTTGGCAGATCTGAACTACCTGAAGCTGCTGGAAGAGGAGGAAATGATCTATGGACCGTATGGACTAGTTTGTTGGAGTTATGGCTGCTGGCACAGGTAAATCTGAAGTAGAATGCCAGTTCAGAATTCAGCATTATAGCATAATTGGCACTTGTGCTTATACCAAACTGTTCTGATCCCTTTTTTAGCTAAGAGATTGAAATATGCTAAAGATTTTGTTCCTAGTACATAGGAGTTATTCCTGAATAAAATTCTCTCATCTCCAAATCAAAACGTTAGCAGTTCTGGCCTATTTCCTAGACAATGATATGGTTTTAAAACCTAATTTTAATGTAGTTTTCCCCTGTTCAATCTAGGCAGTCAAATTGTTAGAAACCAGTTTTGCCAGATCTGTATTTATACTGATTTTACTCATAGTTCTCAAACTGGAAAAGGGGCCAAAGAAGTGCTTTAAGTTAGAAGCTTCATTCCTTACTTAAGAACAGTTTTTTCTGAATTCAGTAATTTAGTCTGAATAAGTACTTTGGGATTTACCTATAAATAATATTTGACTCTTCTGTAGTGCCTTTCTGCCATCTTGTATTATGTCCAGACTTTAACCCAGATTAATCACATTAGGATATATAATAAAACTGAGATTTTATAGCCTATATCCACTTATTTTAATAAATGAAATAGAATAAAGAACTAATTAAAGCACAGCAATATTGAATAGAATTAACAGTTGATGTGGTGATAGCTCTCATATAGTTACTGACAGAAAGATAGTAACAGCAAGTGACCTTAATACCTCTTTGTATAAGTGACAGCAAGGATGAAGAGACTTCAGTATTATTATTATTGGCCAAAATTTTCAAATGTAGGTGCCTAAAGATGGACATAAACATGAATGTAAAAGTACCTCTGTAAAAGTGGCCTGATTTTCAGAAGTGCTAAGCATCTACAACTCCCATTTAAATTAACATTAGGTACCTACGTTTGAAAATTGGCACCTTTTTATATTACAGTAGTGTCCAGCAGACCCCTATCAGATCAGGACTCAGTTGTGGTGGATGCTATACGGTCACATGAAAGACACGGTACTTGTCCCGAGGAGCCTGCAAATCTAATTAAGGACAAGATACAAGTGAGTGTGAGAATAAGAGTGAACAGAGGACAAGAGTAATTGAAATATAGTGACAGCTACATAGGCTAGTTACGTGCATAGGTTGATCCAAATCATTTTAACCGTTTTTTGAAAAATACGTTAATGTCCATAAACTTCATTCTCTCTTAACCTGACATCATTGGAAGAAACTGAGGATATTCTTGTGTGATGAAGAATCAGAATCAGAGATTCGACAAGGCAGTTGAGTTTCAGCATTAACAATTAAGCGTTGGGTTCATGGAAAACACCCGTGCTACAAGCTGATGGATGGAACAGTAGCACTATTTAAGGTAGAAGAATCAAATCACAAAATCCCTAATTCTAAGGCCCTACTTACGTTACAAAGACAGTATTGTAAAGGGGCTCAGTTACAGTATCCCTAAAACTGCATCTATATAAATTCACTTAGCCAGTCATTTCCTCCTTTTAATCTGGGTCCCCTCCCTCAATAGATAGCACTTTAGTCTTACTGTGCTTGTTACTCTGATCCCTTTATAGATTCAGAACTTAAATTTAATATCTGGCAAATGCTTTTGGAAATAAAAATGAAATGGGGGAGGGGGACACTCTTGTGTGTAAGAGTTTATTTGGACTGAGCAAGTGGCTTCTACTGTTTCTGTTAGGAGAAGCCATCCCATACACCAACCTATTCTAAAAGAGGCAGGCTGAAACAGCTTGCAGACATCTTCAGGACTGTAACCTGCTAAACCTGTTTGCCTCTAAAGGTGGTGTTTCTGCTCAGAGTTGGAGAATAAAGGAAGGCTGTAGCTTCTATTTGTTCCTCCCTGCCACAGCTCTCCACACTCCCTTTTACCTGGCTAAAGCCTCACTAAACTGGAATTTTCCCATTAGGTCAGTGGAAAAATCTGTTTTGTTGCAAGTGAAAACTGTCCTCTTGAGGTTTTACAAAAATGCATTTTTGGAGGAGCAAAACCATGTTTCAGCCTCTTCTTTCATTTGTTTTCTAAAACACTGGTTCTGCATGCAGTATGTTGGTAAATGAGTTTCATGTTTATTATAAGAAGATAGGAGTGTGTGTGTGATGGTATGTGTATGGTATTCTTTTTCTTTGAGAAGTCAGTGCCAGTTGTGCTTTTTCTGAGCTGAGACAGTATCAGAGGAATCAGAGTCGCTCTGTAGCACTGCAGATCATTTGTTTTCCATTTCTGCTACTCTTTTTTGAGGCAGTGGATGTTGGTTGCTTGTAATAGAAGCCACAATGTAATAGAAGCCACAACATTTCCTCATTCAAATTGAACTATTTCCCACTGCTCTTGAACAATATTCTGGGCAAGATCTCATTTGTCCCTCATCTTGGTTATTGGGGTTACTGCTTCCTCTAACATACTATCACTATAATTATTGTCCACCTGAAGAAAGTGAACAACTTCTTGAAACAAATGACACTGTGTAAAATTGCCTGACAATTTCTAGAGAAGGTACGTCTAGAACAAACATCAAAGTCTGTGCAGAAATTTGAGCAAGAGCATACTATTTTGATGACTTTTGTATATTGAGCATTGATCTCCAGCCATTTTGGGCAGCATTCTATTTTTAATTTTTTTTCTTTTTTCGTTTTAGTATTCACATAGGTAGCTTGCCAATAGGTGAGATGACACTACAGTATGATTCCACACAAAGCATGTTGTCCATGAATGTCTTAAGGGTTTAGACCAAAATCCCTTCCAGTTCCTTCATCCTTTGAAAATTTTTCAAAAAGTGTCCAATAGGCTTTCAGTGACAATACCTGTTATTATTAATGCTTTGAATTTGATCACATCTATACTTGGGATAACCTGCTGCTAATAAAGTAGCTGATGCAAACAGCCTCTGTTATTGTGATCTTGACAGAATTTTCCACTTTAGCAATGTCAGAACTGATCAATATTTCAACAAGGAACCTCCAAAGAAAAGTCAATGTGTTGTGGGAAGTGGGGTTGACAATTTAGAAGCTGATCCTCTTCCCTTAGAGACAGTAATGAACCCATACCCTCGCATAATGAGAGGAGCTGTGCTGCTAGAATTGACATCTTTCTGATGAGTCATTAAAAATGAGGGGCTAACAGCTTGTTAAAGACCTCGTAGCACTGTTCAGAAGAGAGATGGAATGTTTGGCTCTGATCACATGCTAATTTGAGAAACTACAACTTGTCTAAACAATTTTTTGCAGATTCAAGTGGATGAAGTTAGCATTCTTTCTCACTATTTGTCCTAAATGATTTGGTAATGTTTCTGTGCACAGGTAAACCGCTACAGTATTCCATTGCAGAGGATGTTTCCATTTAATTGTGTCAATGTAGTGGGTAATGCTGTGGTTTTTGTTGAGGTTGGCAGCGGTGGTTCGTGGAGACAGCAATGTATGTGAGGTGGGGTGTGACTGGGTCAGCGTGCATAGGAGAGGCAACTCTGACTTTCTTTAACAGTGTGCAGTTGCACTCCCTGTAATGGCCGCCTCAAACTAATAATGGGTACAGAAATGGATGTGGGCCTTGGAGCAGACCCGGTTCACTTCCCTTTCTGCCTATTCAATGCCTCCTTTAATGATAGGGAGCAGATCTGACTGTGATAGTGCATGTGCAAAAGGGACAGCAAGAAAGCTTCCTCCTTTCTTGCTGTCCCTTACAAGCAAGCAGCCACAATTTGATCTGTACTTCATAAAGTAATTTGGTGTCCTTTGGTATGAAAGGCCTTGCATAAATATAAGTTGTTATAATTATAAGCACATGGCATTATTGCTTCAGATAGGACGTTTCAATTAATCTCCTCTATCAGTTTGGGCTTTGCTGTTCAAAAAACCAAAGAACTAGTGATTTATTTATTTTATTAATCCTTTTTGTCATCCTGGTTAACTATGCCAACACATTACTATTTAATCTGTCAAATTCTGTCTGCTGTCTCTGTAGTTATGCTGTCAGAAGAAAGCTGGTATTTTGTGTAGTACTGCGCGCGCACACAAGCTTAGACCCAAGAATTTAGGCTTTTATGCAAAGGTGTGTAGCTGAATTTGACCCTTAAGACTGAAAAGAAATACTTAACTGAATTATCTATCTGGGTCTTAGTAAAATGGGGGGGTCTTTAAAGAAAAAAAAAGATATATAGCTTTAAATTTTTTATTTTTAATATCTATCTTGGGTTAATTTTAGAGGAGTTGAATGCTACCCGTCACTATCCCCATGCACAAAAATTGAATGGCTATCTAGATGAGGAAATCCCTCATCCTCTACCAACCACCTCTCCCTCTCACTTGCCAGCTTTGTGTGGAGCAGAAAACGGGGCATGGGCTTGGT
This sequence comes from Mesoclemmys tuberculata, assembly GCA_007922155.1. Lineage (NCBI taxonomy): Eukaryota > Metazoa > Chordata > Testudines > Chelidae > Mesoclemmys > Mesoclemmys tuberculata. Next base: position 64,667,864 of record ML675601.1, read on the forward strand.
TCTGTGAATATCCATGTTGGCAAATTCACTGGCTACCTCTGCTAACTTATTTCCTTGGAGCAGTCCACAGGGATGTTCAGTCTTTTCACAACCTAGCACTGGGTATTGTCTGCACAGCAATGTAAGCCTAGAGTTAGTGGGACTTGAGTCAGCTGATCCGTGGTCAGGGAGCCAAGGGCTTGAGCATCTCAACTGCTTTTTAACCCTAGGTTATGGATTTTCTGACCTGTGCTTGAACCTAGGATTCTGGCATCCGCACTGCAATGCACAGACCCAAGTCAAAGTAACCCTATCCCAGAGCACCTGTCACCTCCCCTCCCTCCCAGTGTTGACACTCTAGCTCTATGAATGTCTTGCACTGTGGGAAAACTCTACTGCCCACCTTGTTTCCTGACTGTCCTTAGTTGCCCATAAGGAGCACATGAGTTCATAAACTGCATAATTAGTTCCTTTGGTGGCTGCCTCAGTAGAATGACTGCAGTTTGAGAAGGCTTTGTACTGAGCTACCATCTAATCTGAGGATTGGGCTCTCCACCTCTAGGCTGAGTGCAGTTGGCAGGAAAATGCCCATGTGCACCTGTTCTGAGGATAAGTAGGACATCCGTCTCCAGTTCCATCTGTCAGATTCTTAAAATAAAGCTTTACAATTCGTAATGTTTAGAACGGGATGTTCAGCGAAGGTGCTTTTGTTTTAGTTAGTTATTTATTTGTGTCTGTTTTGAACGGTGACATAAAATGTAGATTTCAGAGGAAAAACACACCACCCCTCCCCAGTATGGCTGCTGCCGGCTACAGAGTGGAGAAGGGCATCCCCAGGGCTTGGGTGCAGAGTGCTTCAGCACCCCCTGTGGATTCCTTTTCTTTGCCCACCCTGGGAGGCTGGGATAAGGGCTCCCCAGCAGGCTGTGAGGAATTTTTGGTCTGGCTCCCACTCGCCATCCTCACAGTGCATGCTGCCCAGGTGGCTCTGCACATGCAACCTCGGGGGAGGGGCGAATGGGACTGGGAACAAGGGCAGAGAGGGACTAAGTGGACACCCTGGGGGGAGAGGGAGTGCCAGAGCTCCTGGCACAGAACAGCTGTGGGAGAGATGACTCCCCAACTTCCTGCCTGTTGGCTTTCCTCCCTGCTCCTGGCAAGGTCTGCACAGCAGCAAGGAGAAGCTGGAGCCAGAGCCAGCGGGGAGGTTTTGAAACTGGCTCCCACTCACTTCTCTTACAGCAGACACCTCCTGGATATCTCTGCACAGGCAGTTGGGGGAGGGGAGCAGGGCAGGGCAGACGGAGAGCAGAGCGGGGACCAAGTGGCTGCCCTTCAGAGAGGGGGGGTGGCCAGTCATCTTCCCCTAGCATGCTGAGCTGGGAGCTCTGCTGTTCCCTAGGGTTGCCAACTGTCCAAGATTGTCCTGGAGTCTCCAGGAATTAAAGATTAATCTTAATTAAAGATTGTCATGTGCTAAAACCTCCAGGAATACGTCCAACCAAAATTGACAACCCCACTGCTCCCCCTCCCTGCAAGGAAGCCACTCAGTCCTCACTCTGCTCTCTGACCCTTGCTCCCGGGCCCTCTCTGCCCTCTATGGGGCAGGGTGTGCTGGAGCACCCAGGCAGTGTGCACTAAAATCCGGCTGTGTTCTTGTGACCAGGAAGCAGGCAGCTCTCTTTTCGAAAAGCTGCTTCTGTTCCGTCTCCACTGAAAACCTTGCAGGCTCTGATAGTGCACTTCCAGACCCGTGTTCAGCAGACAATGGGTTAACACTGACCCGAGCTGCTACCCTTTGCAAAGGGAGGTGTGGCCTTCCTTTGCAATAGAGACTGTGTGAACTGCAACACAGATTGTCAGCACAGGGGACTAAGGAAGTTGCCCCAAGGAGCTCTGGGATGCATATAGCGGTCTGGAACCTGAGTCAAGTCGGAGCTGTGTGCACACAGGAAAGCAACAAGGTTCAGACCCTAGGATCCAGCTTAACATGGCTTGGACCCTTCAGCCCTGCAGGATCCTGGGGCCCTAGGTTCAAGCACAGTTGGTGTGTGGACGCAAATGAGTTTACATTGCTGTGTAGACATACCCACTATTTCCTTGCAACAGAACTAGTGTAAATCCTCTGCATTTAAGGCCTCTTTACCCATGAATGGAGAGCAGAATTTACACCCAGGGTAGGATCTCCTGTTGAAAAAGGAAATGCATGTGAAGCCTGAGTGTGAGGGAACTTGCACAATTTGGGGTTTTTAGAGAAAAACCCGTCAAATGTCACTCATTTGGAGTGACAAGTTTGGTGAGGTAATATCTTTTCTTGGACCAATTTCTGCTGGTGAGAAAGACAAGCTCTTCTTCAGGTCTGGGAAACCAGCTCAAAGTCCAAGTGTCACTCACTGCTTGAGATTTGAACAGGTTGTTTAGCATAAGTAATTAACACATATTTCAAGGGACCATTCAAGGTGAAGTGCCCTGTTAACACACCTCCAATCATAGGGAGGAAAGGAAGAGTGGGGGTTTGTTAGTGGGTTACAGATGGTTGTAATAAAGCCATAAATCAAGTGTATCATCCAGTCTATGATTTTTAGTGTTTAGTAAAGTTATGAATTTAAACTCCCAGACTCATGTTTTGAAAGTGTTGTGCAGGTTTCCTTTGAGGAGGAGAACTGGTAGGTCAGATACAGAGTGATCGCTTTGTGAAAAATGTTCATCCACCGGTCATACGGTATTTTTGTCTATATTATTTTCCTGTCTGAGTTCATTTGAGAGTGTAGTGATTATCTGGTTCCACTCATATAGTTACTATTGGGGCATTTAGTGGAGTGGAGGAGGTACACCACATATTGTGATGGGCATCTTGTGATGGATCTTGAAAGCGTATTGTGAGGGATGTTGATCAGTGAACCAGTGGAGAAAATCTGCTGGTTTTGCATCTCTTCTGCCAGGGTCTGGTGCTGGCTTGAGTTGGTGTGTCCTAATATCCTGGGATCAACACCGCATACAAGTAATTTGGCATGACAGTCACACATTTTTCCTTGTCATCATACTTTCACTCATTCCAGCTGAAATGGTGCATATATGGAGGACTGCAGGCAGTGATCAAGGTTTCACTCTCAATTCCTCTTCCTGAGCTCTAGAAGCTACTTATGGGGCTTCTGAGCAAACATCTAAGTCTTCTCACTTTCTTGCTACCCCCACTGCAAATGCCATTCCTGTACAGGGAGGGATGCAAAATCAATTCAGAGAAAAACGGGGTAGTAGTAGGGAGGGAATGACTGTTGTGGGAAGAGAGCCAGTGGAAAAGGAGTGGTGAGGAGGAAGGGCCAAGGTGGAGGGAAAAGAAAGACAATAATAAAAGAAATGGAGGAAGGAATGGGCTCAAGGGAGTGGGGTAAAAACTGAGACACGTAGAAGAAAGGTGGTCTGTGTGGCAAATGCACAACCCTGGAACTGGACTCCTGGGTTTCATTCACAGCTCTGACTCTACCACTTACTTACTGAGTGACGTTGTGAAAGTCAGGCGACCTCCTTGTGTTTCAGTTGTCTGTCTACAATGGGAGGATAATAATACTGATCTTTTTCTGGATAAGTTAAGGCACTTCAAGCTATTGGGATGAAAGTAATGACATTAATTTGTTGTTATGAGGACAGAGGGAGAGGCTGAATCTGGAAAAAAAACAAACAAAAAAAACGTGCTCACTTCACATGCCTCATTTGCAAATTGTCCTTGCAGGACCTCCTTAGAATTTGGCTGCTTGTTAGTATTGTTAAAATTGATTTATAAGAATCTAAACAAAGCTTTAATGTTCCATAGTCAGTGTGGTGAATCATCCACTTCATTTATGCTGATGGGCACAGTATAAGAACATAGATAACACAAACATATGTGCAGAATATCTTCTCCTTAACTTTACATTCACTTCTCTGAATGTGCTGTAATGAATATATTAAATTATTTTGCAAATTCAGTGTGTGCCAAACATTTGTAATTCTGGGGAGAAGGTGCGGTAAGTACTGTACCTTAGTAGCTGAGCCAAAGGATGCAAGAGACAACCTCCCCCTAGTATTGATTCTGCTGCTCCGAGTTACAGTTTACATTATACTTTCTTTTGCAAATATGAAGAAATTTATTTTTCTTAAAGTTGTATTTTATTCATATCTTGTAAACAGAATTGTGCTTGCCAAGGTAAAAACCTTCTGTACTGTTCGGGTCAGGGTGCTGGAACAATTTGTATAGTGGAGGCACTGAGAGCCATTGAACCAAACTGTAAACCCACCCTGTATATGATGGAAACCACTTCAAGCCAGGGGGAGCAGCAGCACCCCCCTTCCTCCCTAGTTTCAGTACCTATGGTTTGGGTCACATCTTATGTCCTACATCACAGGTATCTTATGTTGTATGTTACTCATTTTAGACTCAAATATACTTCACTTACACACACATCTGGTATTATCCCATTGCATGTTAATATGAAATACTTACTCTTGAAAGTGATCAAACAATATGAACATCAAAGTAATTATTTCCTCTTCCATTATTTATGTTTGTATTTTAGAGGTGAATTGGGCCCAGGCCTTATTGTGTAGCTGCTGTATAAAAGACAGTTCCTGCCCCACATAACTTACAGCTTGCCTTGAACTACAACCGCAGTAGATGGCTGACGCAAACAGAGGGGGAAGGGGCAGGATTATACTGGCTTGTTTTCTTAGAAACAGCCTGGGAACACAATTTGTAGGTATATGGGGCACAATGCTCACCCCACTGAAGTCAGGAGGAGTTTTGCCATTGTCATCAATTGGGCCTGGATTTCATCCATAGTGTTTTGTTTTGTTTTTTGTTATTGGAGTCAGATAAACAGATCAGTTACAGTCATTTCAGTTTATCAACTGCCTGGCAGTTTCAGGCTTCCTCTTTTGCTGTCATCCATGGTGTGTTAGGGAGTCGAATGAGGGTCAGGCAGGCAAAGATGCACGGTAAATTAATTTATCAAAGGCTCTATTTCTATTTATTTTGATTCTGATAGTACCTTTTAAAAGGCTTTCGGCACTGCATTGCGTAAACAGTATTACTGCAGAACCCCAGCAGCATTAAAGGAATAATTCAGATAGGAACCCTGCTAGCAAGCCTCTTGAAAATGCTCCTTTCTGCTCCTTCATTATTGTATGAAGCATATCCTCAGCCCTCCTAAAATAAAATAATAAACCTCTCAAACAGGTATTTCTTTTTAGGTCACCAAATTTGGAGCAAGTAGGGAGCAAACTGCAGAGCCATCTTCCTCCCCTTCAGCTACCTTTTCTATCAAGAGAGATTTAGCTCTATCACTTCTGCTCCCCAGAGCTGTGGCACTACAGCCTGGGGGAAGAGGGGATTTCCTTAGGTAGGCCAGCCTATGGCAGTTCACAGGTCATACACAACCTTTTAAACTCAACCTGGAGACCAAGAAGCAGGCTGGTGTCATGTTATCCCAGGGAGAGGCTCCGCTCAGTAAGCAAGCTGCTCCACTATATTCTGCACCAGCTTCAATTTTCGAATGGTTACACGGAGTTACACCGTAAAGAGAACATTGGCCTATCACAATCTTGAGGTAACAAAAGCATGGATGATGACAGCAAGGTTTGCATCTGAAAAGAAAGGTTATAACCTCCTAACCAGATGCCGGTGGTTAAAAAGCTAATTGGGTCTAGGTTACTGCTGTACTGTGACCATCCAACAGTGCCTGGGGATCTAGAATTGCCCTAAAGTTTCGACTATAGTAATTAATGTTCTTGCTTAGCTGAAGGGACTTCCAGCTGCTCCCCAAAACCCATCATCACCACCTCAGTCTCGTCTGGGGAGAGTGGAAAAAGAGAACAAATGTGAGTTGGAGTAATCTAAGCTATTTTCTGGGAATGTTATTCCAAATTGAAATTAAAGGAAAGCCATATGTTGTGAATGCTTCACTGTTTGAACACTATTTGTATTAGAAGAGGAGGCTCAAACTGGAAAATAAAAAATGTACCTTTCATTTTATTTCTGTTCCCTTCACGAAAACAGTAGACTTTAGTTTGCCATATTAGTTTCATCAAACTAATAAGCTATATAAAAATCTTATGTATCATTTTTCATTCGCATGAAAAGTAGAAAATGTTTTGATAACTTAAGACTTCTAATGAATGCTACTTTATCTGGTTCTGTACCAAAGGGTTTTTGTAAGATATTTCCATGTAAATAATTTTAAAAAGTTTTTAAAGAGCATCATTTAGGATCATCACAGAGTAGCTTGAATTATTTAAATGAACTAGTTCCATCATACTCAAGTCAGGAGTATTTATAAGCCATAATTCATGCTAGACACACAAGGTGGATAAGGTAATATCTTCTATTAGACCAACTTCTGCAGGTGAGAGAGGCAAGTTTTCAAGCCACACAGAGCTCTAATTCATGCTAGACAATTATTTGTTGTTTAGTAGTAATTCAGAAATAAACATAAGAAATGAGATGAGACTTAACTGTATCAAAAGCAAAAACGTGCTGATAGGAATGCTAGTTCATTAGATGGGCATGTGAAACCATGACAGGCAAAAATCATGTTTGCAAAACTTGTAAAAAGTAATTTAGCTGTTTGTATCTCCAGTGACTGACAAAGGCAAAGAAAATTACAGTGCACAAATGCAGAGTGATCTTTTTGAGGATTCTCCAGTCCCACAACTTAAAAAACAAAAAAACCAAAAAAATCCACAAGTTGGGATTTCTTGGAGAAATTAATAGTTTTAATATATGTGTACGGTAATAAATTCCAACAAAAATATTGCCCTGATTCATTGGGAAAGCACTTAAGCATGTGTTTAGCACCCATTAAATTCAGGGGGACTTAAGCACATGCTTAGAGTTAGCACATGTTTGCTTGCTTTCCTCAGTTGAGATCTATGTGCACAAACTACTTCATGTTTGCAGCCTTTTTTGTTTTTGATGCCATGGGTATTTCAGCCATTTATTCCAGTAAACTCAAATGTCTCCAAAAGCAAATGAATATAGCAAAGGATTATCTAAAAATGAAAAGCTGGGGTACTCGTTTATTACCGTTTTAAATCTTTTTATTTCTGGTTGCATTTCCAGGAGGGAAGCATTGTTCTCAAAAGAAACAGTGTTAGCTAAAATACAATGTTGATAGCCATTGTGTTTAATATTAGCCTGCATTTTTTTGTGGGGGAGGACGTTAATGATATTTTTTCACCATTTTTTCCCTCTGAGTAAATTTTAAAAGTCCTTACACCTCTTCTTTTTCAAAGCATATGGGTGTTCTTTGCACACTAACCATGCACCTCATAATTTACACTAATATTGAGCTACAGAAAAACCTACAGAACTTTTTAAAAAATACACAGTTAAACACAGTGTTTTGTTCCAAATAACTGTTAGGTTAATTATTGACAGGCGACACTGTTAGCTTCTTAAGAGGAGGCACTAACTTCAGCTATCATGATGGTGCCAATGATTTTAAGTCTTTTATTAGAGATTTTGTCTGCCTAGTTGGCTCAATAGGGAAAAATACTCTGTGGTGAAGGGCACTGTTAACTGATGAAAATTTGACTTTGAGCAAGTCACTTAATCTCTCTGTTTCTCACTTTCCCTTCTGTAAAGTGAGGATAATACTTTCAAAAAGCCAAACAGACTGATAATTGGAAAGATAATTCTGAGTCATGTATCTTCTCTATACTGAGGAGTTATTTTGTCAAAGTGTCCCGTTGTTGCAATAGCACTATTAGGGCTCCATTGGCACTTGAAGGATTACAGTGTAGATCAGCCCACAGCATTTTTACTATGGTTGCCTAACCTACCATGTAGACAATGCCGATGACTGACTTTAGTAGAAAGTTACGGGCCTTAATGTTCCACAACATCCTCTGTCACAAGATTTATAAAAACATTACTTTAAAAAAGGAATCATGCCAATTCTCTGAGCTGGAAGTGAGGAGTCCTAAGAGGAATTCTCAACGTCCTTTTTAGAGCTGCTTTAAGTCCCTTTAGCACAAAGCTGACTTAACCCAGTATTTCAATAAAGTCAGATAGTCAGTAAAGAGACAATTGATCTTTCCCTACCTTGACAAACCTACCCCCAAAAAATAAATCAGACATACTCTCTGAGGTGACAACAAGAACCAGCTTGCTGTCAGGTTCGATTTACATGGATCCCTCAAATAAGGAGCGACAAGGGTTGCTTTGCATACAACTTTGTTTTACTTGCAACAATCTATACATCATCAATTACAAATTAAAAGATCACCATTAATTCTTATTTAATACAGCAACTTAACTACTTAAACACAATCACAGTTACAACTATACAATTATATTTACAAAGCTAGCTTACACTAAAGGATTATACTTATGCTATTATACTTACACTGCAATGGTGAGGTTTGTCAGCAGCAAAGCAGCACTCCAATTCTATTAGTAGGATTCCTGGGTTTTCATCTGAGTGGAAAATACTGTCACACTCAGGTTACACAGCCACACGCTGTATACTTAGGTTTTGAGTGGCAAACTGGGGAGAGACGGTAGGTAGATCAAGCCTGCACGTAGAGCTATTCTGGTGCCCTTCCAAGATATGGGACATCTCCAATTTACCTTTTGTTTTTGATCACCTTATATTCTCTTCCTCACAGCTATATGCCCACTTTTTAGCCAATTATGAAATTCCTAAGAGCGATGAGGTGATTGGGGGCTGCACCCTGACACAGCGAAACCTACACAGCGAAACTTGATTTTATTTTTCTTAATTGTCCAGCTGCTGTTTGCTGTTGACAAAGACTCACCCATTACAATACATGTTTGAATACTACTTAAATGAAATTTACTGAGTTTAAAGTAACAGGTTTACCAAAGCCTTCATGTTACATACTGATTGCATTTTGGTTGCCTTCAGTACTTAACACCTGCTGGGGTTCTCCTGGTGCTTGTCACAGGGATTTTGTTACAATACAGGAATGGATACTGTTTAAATGAAGTTTCACAGAGATTTTGTTGTAATACATGAATGGATACTATTTAAATGAAGTTTCACAGAGATTTTGTTGTAATACATGGCTGGAGGTTGTTACAAAGCAGTTAACATTTTACACCTCGGCCCAATGAGTTTACACGTCTATTAATTTAAAATGGAGTTGGGTCATTTTAATTATAAAATGAAACAATGTTACAACACTCTCCTGTCAGTGTAGGTTCAGACTTGATGCTCTGTGTTTGCTCTTGTTTCCAGACAGTTTCTACAGAAATTTCTGAATATTCATCTGACAGTGAAAACCCAAAAGGAGGCCAGGTGGACGCAGACTCTTCTAATTTCGAATTTACTAAAAAGCAACAATCAAGTTTTGAAGCAGATCTGCCACAGGGTACAGGGAGATCTGCAAGTGACTGGCTGAAATCTGCACAGGCCCTTCTGCAGACACCTAAGAAACAATCAGATAAGACCAAGACCTCAAGGACTCCAGAAGATTCTGCAAAGAAAAGGAAATTACTGAGGTAAATTACCATTTTTTAAAGGAAAAACTTCACATGTCAAAATCAGAATTAATCAACATTTATCAAAACCAATAGAATCTACTATAAGATTAATTTATTTTTAGAGTTAAAATTTTAAAAAAGAAAAACTTACTCAGATGCTCTTTCATCTGATAACAGGCAAGCTTAAAAAAAAATTCTGTCTTGAAATCAGTGAGAAAAGCACTGGATCTTGAACTCCAGTTCTCTGTAAGTTTCAGTATACATTAGCACTTTTAATAGTGATTTAAAATGCCTTACAGTCATTAATTCTGTCCTGCTTCCCTGCTTCTTTAGGCCAGATTGTTGAAGTACTGCAGGGGATAGGTAAGCTTTGGTGTTGAAGTCAGAACAGTAGTACTTCCTTGGCAGGAAAGTACAAGATATCTTCTTCTGAAATTCCTGGATACCATCTGAAAATGAAATACATTTAAAAGTATTCACATGGGTGGGGAAGAAATTTAAATCTAAATATTGAAAATTTTACATGTCAATTTCAGTGCTTTCCCCCATTCATTTCAGAACAGAATGATATGCTTCCTAGCCTGATTTCAGGGCAGTAGTAACCTATATGGAATACAGTCAGATACGGTCACAATTTCAAGAGATATTAAATGATTATTGTATTTTAAAAAATGTTCATTTCTCATTTTTGTTTATAGTTGATTTATAATGATCTATAGAAAACATTGATATTTTCTTTAAACTCTTCATTTCACATTAACTACACAACATTACTTTTCTTATTTCTTATTTATTTTTGGCTGCTCAGAAGAACTCGTGGGATGGACTTGTAATTCTGATTTAATTAATGAGGGTGCAGATACTGAAAATGCTTAATTTGTGCACCCAACTTCACTTCTCATTATTTTGGTATTGACCAGCTAATGTTTTCCCCCATGTTTATAACCATTGTAATTTGTGTGGATAGGGAGGGTGCTACTAAAACTACAATTTACACCAAAAGATAAGTTTGACTGAGATGTAGAAGGGAATGTGGAGAATGTACTGAATGGTCACAAGGAAAACAATAACACATAGGGTGGTACAATTTTCCTCCTACATCTGCCCAAAACTTATAGGAGGTGAACTTCTTTATAAAAATAAATCAGCCTATTAGACTTTACTGTGACCGTGTCTCCCCCAGTATATTCGTTAATCTCTCACCACTGCACTACCACTAGTTCCTATAAATCCTTTGGTGATGGGCAAATGGACAGAAATCAGGAGATCCCTCAGATGTGGAATTTCATTTAGGCAACTGTCGTGTGTTTGGTATTTTCTGAGGTTTCATCTCTGGAGCCAGGCGTTGACTCTCATCATCTCTATTCTTCAGTCTGTATTGTTCAAATAAAATACCTGTGTACTGAAAACACTTCTCCATTATTGAAAACATGGATAGAAGAACCTAGATTTTATATATGTAAATGTAGTTAGCTGAACTCTCTCCAGACTGATATTCAGTGCCGCATGGGTAGAGAAGTCAAGACAGGTGGTGTAGCAGTGCCTCGTGCATATAAATTCAAATGTAGTAGATATCCAAATTAAAAAACAGATTAATTTCTGTGTTCTTCTTGTGTGAGAGTCCTGAGCTAAGTGTGGTGTATTATGAAGTAATTCCTTTTGCACTGTTCTTCTTCACCTCCAGATGATTTTTTTTTTCTTGTCTGGAGTTGCCCAGGCATGTCCTGTGTGGTCCTCAAAATACATGTAGATGATTACTCTCAAGTTTAGCTCATGTTGTCATGGCAACAATGTGTACCCCCGGCCTACCCCAACCAATACTCTTAAGAACTGGAGTCTGCATTTTTGTTTGCATGTCTCCATTGCAATGCTGCTCCTCTCCCCTCAATTTACATTTGATTGGCTGGCATTCTGATCCACAGCCAGCCCCAGGAAGAATTGAAATGTGTTCACTTCTTGCTGGGCTCTGTGCCTGGAATGCTGCTGCTGCTGCAGAAATGTTTCCCGAGGCAGCATGGGAAATAGATCTTGAGCCCTGATTGGAGGAAAGAAGAGTGCTGGCTTCAAATTGCAGGAGGGGCCTAGTCTGACCACAGCCTTGGATTATTCTTTGTCCCCTACCAAAAAAACAAGATAGTGTTTATGCAGCAGAAATTTTAGATCCAGGAATAACCTAAGTTTAAATGATAGGTTATTGATAGAAAAATGTTACTATATTTTTTTAAAAAATCCAACACTCTTAATATTGTAGATCAGTGTGCGAACACATTTCTTTAGAAAGAAAGGCAATGAAGACCAAGTCTGCTGGCAAGTCCACAAAAGGGACAAAACTAACTTAACTTCGTTTATGATAAGTGGAAATTAAAGTGGATATCTTCTGTTTAGTACACTGGGAGTAGCTTCTTTTAATACAAAGTAGAAGTTGGGAAGTTACTAGAGCCTGAGGAGAAAGTTAAGGCCAGACAGAAACTGCTGAGCTTTCCCAGTCAGTAGCTACTGGCCTATTCACTACCCCTCCTGCTAGGTCTTAACCTCTCTCCACGTATCCCCATTACTATCAGCTTTTTCACTCAAGGAGTTCTGAGCAAAGAAAGATGACTCTCCTTTCTTCTGCATTCTGTAGCGTGACCCGCCATCAGGGATTGATGGACCCCATCAGATTTCAGAATTTTCTAAAGAGCAAGATTAAATGGTGGCCCATTCTGTTGCTGTGCTGGTAGCACATCGTTATCTGTAGTCCTCAGCTGTTAATACTGTAGCTTCTGAGCATCCTCTGCTTATACATCAGTCTTCTGTCACCTTGAGCAATCCTCTTCCTTAGCTGAAATAAACAAAAAGAAATCCATGCAATTTTCCCATACTAAAAACATTAGTTGGGATAAATAAAGAGGGAGGGAATGCAAGCCAAAATAGGAAAAGTAAAAGTTAAAGAATATGTTGATAAGTTAAATGCATTCAGGTTGTTAAGGCCTGATAAAACTCACCATATGGTAGTAAGGAACTAGCTGAAACAATCTTGGAACCATTAGCAATTATCTTCGAAAACTCTTGGAGAACAGGTGAAGCCCTGAGGACTAGAGAAGGACAGATAGCACCTATCTTTAAAAGGGAACAAAGAGGATCTCAGATTATAGACCAGTCATCCTAACTTTGATACCTGAAAAGATATTAGAACAAATTATTAAACAATCCTCTAAGCACCTAGAGGATAATAGTATTATAAGGAATAGCCAGCATGGATTTGTCAAGAACAAATCATGCCAAACCCACCTAATTTCTCCTGCTTTTGACAGGGTAACTGGCCTAATGTATAGGGACAAGTAGGAGATACGCTATATCTTAATTTTTAGAAAGCCTTTTCACATAGTCCCACGTGACATTCTTATAAGCAAACTAAAGAAATGTAGTCTAGATGAATTTACTATGAGGTGGGTGCACAACTGGTTGAAAAACCGGTTTCAAAGACTAGTTATCAAATTGGGAGGGCATATCTAGTCGGGTCCCACAAGAATCAATCCTGAGTCCGATCCTATTCAATATTTTCACTAATGACTTGGACAATGAAGTGGAGAGCATGCTTATAAAGTTTGTAGATGTCACCAAGCAGGAAGGGGTTACAGGCACTTTGGAGGATAGGATTAGCATTCAAAATGACCTTGACAAATTGGAGAATTGGTCTGAATTCAATAAAATAAAATTCAATAAAGTTGCAAAGTACTTCAGCTAGGAAGGTAAAATGCACAAATGCACAACTACAAAATGGGGAACAACTGACTAGCTGACTGCTGAAAAGGATGTGGATTTGTGGATCACAAATTGAACAGAGGTCCTCAATGTGATGCAGTTGAGAAAAAGGCTAATAATGTGTAATAACAGGAATATTGTATGTAAGACACGGAAAGTAGTTGTTGTGCTCTACTTGGCACTGGCGAGACCTCAGCTGGAGTACTGTGTTCAATTCTGTGTGCTGCACTTTAGGAAAGATGTGAACAAATTGGAGAGTCCAGAGGAGAACAATAAAAAAGAATAAAAGGTTTAGAAAAGCTGACCTATGAGGAAAGTTTAAAAAGAGTGGTCATGTTTAGTCTTGAGGAAAAAAGACTGAGATAGCAAACCTGATATAAAGAGAACGGTGATCAATTGTTTTCCATGTCCATTGAAGGTACGATAAGAAGTTATGGACTTATGCAGCAAGAGAGTGTTAGTTTAGATATTAGGAAAAACTTTCTAACTGTAAGGGTAATTAAGCTCTGGAATAGACTTCCAAGGGAGGTGGTGGAATCCCAGTCACTGGAATTTTTTTAAGAACATGTTAGACAAACACTCGTTAGGGATGGTTTAAGTTTACTTCATCCTGTCTCAGGCCAGGAGGCTGGAGTTGTTGACTTCTTGAGGTCCCTTCCAGTCCTATGTTTCTACGATTCTTGATTCTGTATTACTGCACTGTGTAGTAACTGGCTTCCAAGGGGTTTTCTTATTAATGAAGCAGTGTACTCATAACTAATGAGAGATGAATCAGCTTGGTGGTCAGGTGGCAAAGTGTTGTTCCCATGCATTTCACCAAAGAGATTTTGAGTCGGAGACCTTGTCTACACTAAAAAAATTTGCATGTTTTTAACATCAGATAAGGCCAAAGGGAATGTGTGGCAGCCACCATCTTTTAGGAAACTTATTTCTGCAGTCCGTTTACTCACACTCGTGCCTTAGGAGGAAATTATGTGTCTGTGTAAGTTCTTTCACTCTTAGAATTCTATTATGAAGGGTAGAAGGAAGAAAAATATATGAGGTTTTATAGAGCTTGTTGAATGGATTATACCAATAATTGTTTATGCATAATACTGGTAAACAAAGAAGCTTAGAGACAAAGTGTAGATAAAATGGAATGAGCAGTTGCTATAAAACTAAGCTTTTAGTAGCTGAAAATAAATCTCTCATGTGAAAGTTTATGGGTTTCTAGCTTTTTCAAGTAAGATTTTATTTTCATCAGCAAAACTGACCATTTATTCTGAGGCCTGGAGGTCAGTTCAGGAAATGCTGACTTTGTACAATGTTAACTGTTCTATTTCCAGATCTATTACGTTGTAATGATTTTTCCAGCTATCGTGAATCTTTCTTGTATCGGTACAATTCCTTTTATATTATATATTTATATAACATTCTTAGCTTGAAGTGTTTTGCATGGCTAAAGAAGTTTTAGCTAGTTATTTGATATGTATTTGTATTATAGAACAGTGAGGCATTTAGAGATTTGACCTGCTAAAATGCACTTATCCTTTTCAAAGGTGCAGAAAATACAGAATGTCCACACTGTAAAACACAACCAATTTCCATCATACAAGGCCAGCAGAGGCCTTGAATATAGAATAAAATGCCAAGGGAAAAAGGAGCTGGCTTATACTATCTAATTGGATCTGTTTTCCTCACAGATATATACACAAATAGTATGAACACTTTGCATCTAGAGCCTAATTCCTCTGAACATGCTGATCTGATAAAATACTGGAATTATAAACACCAAATAAAATTTCACTTGATAATTAATTTATTCCTGGATTAAGAGGACATAGCTGAAGTACATCACAGCTACAGCCTGGACGCATCATTTGTAAAAACTGTTTTGTTTGCTGATGTCTTGGCTGGCAGCCCTCATTGGTGCATGATCTTTGCACTTGTCAAAGATTGAAGACAGTCTATAAATGAAAACCAGACTGATTCTCCTGCCTGGTTAATTCTGCCCCTGTTTCATCTGCCTGATATTGTGTATTAATGGAGGGAGCAGACAGCTTTTTGAGCAATAATACTTAAACCAAAAAAACTCCCAGTTTTAGCTTTTTGGGATTGTCTAACACGACATAGCTGTGCCTTACCAGAGAGGAGTCAGTTTGTTGCCCTTTCTTAGTTTGGCTCGGGAGTTTTAGTCTTGTGTTACGTGCAAGCCTGTGGGAGACAAAATGGCAGACAAGCCTCTCAAAGTCAAAGAGAATGTGCCTTAG